>JAKTQZ010000027.1:0-201913 GCA_030579435.1 Ogataea nitratoaversa
GTTACCAAACTAGTCACCAGACCTTATACAAGTCTCAAAGAAACGAACTCAACTTAGTAAGTAGCTAATACTATTTTAATAGGCCCGAGGAGGTATCCACGACTAAACTGCGTGTATGGTAGCTAAGCTACTTATACCACTAAAGGGTAGGGATACTAAGAATGGCTTTAAAATGATCTTTTAATCCTCGATTGATGAATTCGAGCTAGAGGGATACAAATTTTTTGGTCAAATGATTATCCCTAACTTTTCCTTGAATCGCGGTGATTGATGGTTCACTACTCTTCTACTACCACTTTTGGCTTTTGGAAAAAAGGAAATTAAACAAATGAGGCGACATAAGAAATTAGAAAAACACTAAGCAAAACAGTAGGTTGAATACCTAGATAATGAGTTTATTTGATTTTTCAAAGTGTAGGCCAATCACGAAATGTCAACAATTGAGGGAATTTACCAGTTTTTTCTTCGAAGATTCCAAACACTGCTCCTTAGACACCAAGGTTACGTCCAAGAAATCAGAAACAAACCTGATTGTCGAAGAGTTAAAAAGTTGGTGAATAGTGAGTAATACCACAATTCTCTTACCATAAAAATGGATTACTGACGGTTAAGTTTAGTACTTCAACTTCTTAGTAAATCTTTGCAACTACAACCCGATCATACTACATCAAATGTTTCTGGGATGCTATACTCAAATCAATATCCATTATTTATACAGCTATGGATAGAATTCTCACTTCAACATAATAAAGTCAAATGATTCAAAATACCAAGATTCCGACGCCTACAATATATGATGGCAAAATGTCTGGCATAAGTGTCTTATGTTCATTCTACAGATATTACACAGAACTCAGATATATTCATGAGAGTTGAGACGCTTGTGAATAAAACGTCAAATAAAATTTACCACAAAAACTGCTACTTGAGACTTACACTTTACTGAATAACGCTTTCAGTTACTATTTCGTATTAATACAAATATCTGATATGGAATATAAAGGATATGAAGAACGCGTTTATAATTTCATCCATGAGTCCTCAATATAGAATGCTTTAGATAATAATAAGTAGCACAGCAGATAAATTAAAAATAAACATATGGGAATCAATTCAAGTATCTGATCAGCCTTCTGACATCAGCGTTTGCAGAAGCATCATCACCCTCCTTAATGTGGTACATCAATCTCTGCAGCAATATACCGTAGTTGTCGACTCTGATAGGATCGGGTTTAAATTTGAGAGAAAATCTATCATGCTGTATGAAGTAATGTATATGGTAGAGCATAGATATTAATATGTTGTAAACACTACCATCTTTGACAGTATATCTTGCGACTTTGACTTTAGTAATAAATTTCTTATTTGCCCATCCATACATTTCCACTAGCCTTCTCATTGAATATGACTTGTAGATATCTTTTTCGTTTTTCGACTGCTTTCCTGAGATTTCCAAAATACTTGCAACCGTTTTTTCAGCAACTGTACGTATATTAATTAAGTAAATAACACCATTTTCCAAGATCAATGGGAATACTTGATTTTTATGATGTAAAGTTTTGAGAATATCGCTAAATTCGTCTTCATCAAATTCCAACTTATTCTTTCTTGTATAGTTTGCTATCAACACTTCCCTGACAATCAAAACCCAGTTTTGATACTCAGATGATTTGTTAACTGGATTTCCTTTCTGCCCGTGTGCCCATTTTTCCATCATTTCAATAACTTTATCAAAAACATCGATACTTTCTGGTAAACCCTGCAAATCACCAGTAATTTCATTTAAAAACTCTGTTGCGGTTCTTTTAGAGAAAAGTGAGCCTTCTTCAGCAGCCTTTGGACTAGAAGGTTCGGGTTGTGAGGCATCTGGTGTAGGCAAATTACTAAAAGCAGAAGTAATCATTCTTGCAGGTATTCCTGTTTGTTCAGTCTGCTTGACTTTCGATTCATTGTCTTCATTCGATGGTTCTGGTTTTTCTTTTCCATTTTCAACTGCACTGAAAGACGGCTGCACCACTGTGCTGTTTGTGCCTTGGGAGTATTTATCGATATATTTCGAGTCTATATATTGCTTATTATCAAGTCCCGTGGATGATTTGTCGGCTGTGGGTGAATGGTCCAACGATTTGGCTTTCTTGAGAGGAGAGTGAATGATCTTATCAGTAACGTCACCATATGCGGTTTCAGGTTCAGGCTCAGGCTTTTTGAGAGATTCCTGCGTCAAATGGTCCATCAAAGTATCACCAAGAACATTACGAGCGTGTGAAAATCTATCAATCTCTCTGACCCCTCTGAAAAACTGAGAGACATCGAATATAGTAGGAGGGAAATCTTTGTCAACAAAAAAGCCTGTTAAGGAGACAGGGTCGCAGCAAAAAGAGTATACAATGGCCAATATATTAACTGCATTACTGAGACCCACAGGTTCGATCAGATTGGCCACAACGTATGGCCTCACCAAAGCTCTTTTTTTGATTTTATGACCAAAATGCGTAATGAAATCTCCTATTTTCAAAATGACCCTGATTGGGAACGAATGCATTTGATTAGTTGCTGTTTTTAACGTGTTCCCACAGTATATGATAACAATCTTTTGATACTTTTTGAAAACGATAGCTAGATGCCAATCTCCACCCCAAGTGAAGGGATGGAAAACAACATTCAAGTCATTTGTTTTTGGACCATAACTTTCAGGCGAACGGTATAATCCAAGCCCTAAGTTCTTGTCAAGTGCGTATTTGTCTAACAATGCATTTATGTAAAAGCATATCATGTCTGGCGACCACACTCTTGATCTATGAGAGTCGTCTGAAAATTTCATCCTCGACTTCATACCTGTCAACTTATGAGTAACTACCTCATCTGGAGATAGTGAGTGATGTTCTCTCGATAGAAGTCTATTAAAGTAGTAAACGGAATAAACATAAATAGTTAGTATTCTCAATATATTTGGAAATCAAACTCAGTGAATGTGGCTCAATGATTTGATTTTGATTTAGATGTTCAAGATCAAACGTTCTAGCTGAAAGAAAACCGCGTTTGGTTTCTTAAAGATAGGTGGACTTACAGTGAATCAGTGATGTCTTCCATGATACTCTTAGCGGTCGTGGTAGTAGACGTGGTAGTAGACGTGGCTATCGACATTCTCTATATATATGTGGATCTCGAGACTTTTCAAAATATGATATAGATTCTGGAAATGTAGAAGTAATAAACATGATTTGAACAATGTTGATAATTCAATCAAATTATCTCAAGCTGTTTTGTACCTCACTAAGGCTAGCAATTAAATTAAATTTTTTTTGTTTGCTGAGTGGAAAGGCAGACATTCCGCATTTTAGTATTATAAACGCGGAAAAGTAAGAAAGTCAACAAAGAGGGAAGGATCTATGTGCCAGGACTTCGGACGTACTCTTAATTAGAAGTTAATACTGATTGACCTTCCAATATATATAATATATAATAATATCATATATTTTTCTTTATACCCAAGAATACTAATCAGCTTCTGTCTTTGTGAATAGAATGTTATAGTAAATGTGATTATCACTAAAATTGTGTCTTATTGGTACACATGACTTGCTGACGGATAAAATTACCATGAAAGCTATTAATAACATAGTCTATAAAACTTCAGGATGTAAACTAAGACGACGTTTGCAAGCCAAAAAGTTAGTTGATAGGTTACAATATTTATCACAGTTCCAAGTTTCAACCACTTATCAAGACTTGTAAACAAATATTTACAAAATTCTAGAGAAGGAACTTTCCTAAAGAACTAGAAATTCCAACTGTAAAAGAAGATAGAATTTATATTATATGATAAGTAGTATACAATGTATTAATATGTCTATATATGTAATACCTTATGTTGTTATTAAACCCATTATGAGGTTACTACTATCTCTTTTCCTCTCTCTCTTTTGACTTATCCTTATTAATAAAAAAGTTAAGCTACCTTTAGTGTGTAACTGCTGTTTCGTACTATACATTAGTAGCAGCCACTTTCTCATTTGAACTGATATGTTGATTGTCAATAACTATGCACAGATCAAACATTAAACAGCGCACTTTAGATCTCGATCGATACTGACTTCATTACTCCCCAATGCCAATCACCACTCTCACTGCGTCCACGAACTGAAAACTCGCGACACAATCATAATATGTACAACACAATTTCTGTTGCTTAACAACTCTCAAAGGCAGTGCTATTATCCGTCGTCGCGACGAATTTACAATATGCGCGAAGCGCAGCGCATGCATTATATGTATAATATTCTTATATAGTATATACTATATATGTTTATCTTTTACCCAAAACGGAAACCTAATTGAGATTTGGCTCTAATTTTCGATGTTCGTATTGTAAATCTAAGGAACTACTGAGCAAATCTTTGTCAATGATTCTTTGGGACAAAACTCTTCTTTTCCATTGTTAATCTTGCAGCATGAGGAATAGAAGGAGCTAAAAATAATTTTCGATTGAAACTGTGTAGGAAGCCAGGTACCATATTCTTTGACAGCCATTTCATCTATTAAGTATCACACTTTATTTAAACAAGTGCTTCAATTCTTCTTTCATAAAAACTTTCAAGTGCTTTAATTCTTTTTTCATATAAACTGTCATTCATTTTTGAACTCCTTTGTTGTCACTCCTTAAAGAGTTACGCTCCATTCATTCAAGAAGTTGATCGATTCCTAATTTAACTCAATGTCTTTGTTTCCTCCCACGCCCTTCAAGGTCAAAGCAACGTGGAGTTGGGGTGGAGATAATAAAGACA
Organism: Ogataea nitratoaversa; assembly: GCA_030579435.1. Classification (NCBI taxonomy): domain Eukaryota; kingdom Fungi; phylum Ascomycota; class Pichiomycetes; order Pichiales; family Pichiaceae; genus Ogataea; species Ogataea nitratoaversa. The sequence goes on from JAKTQZ010000027.1 coordinate 4,785, forward strand.
AAGATCTTGGGTTCATAGAAGGAGATATCATCGATGTTGCCAAAGTTTTTGATCAAGTTCAAGGACAAGGTGCATGGTGCTATGGTACCTCTTTAAGAAGTAAATTGTCAGGTTACTTCCCACTCAAATATGTCAAAGTTTTGGAATTGAAAGAGGCAGGTTCAAGAATCAGCTTGACTTCTCCTACAAGTCGGAAGACCTCAAGGAACAACTCACCTTTACTAACACCCTCCGGATCATTTACAAGTATTTCAAGCCTACACAGATTAGGGTCCAATATTTCGACTCCATCGAATAGACTTTCCAAAGTCAAAAGATCGTCATCTTCTAACATAGACAAACTTTCTGAAAACACTCTATACTCTAAAGAAGCCAGTTTACCAACAGATTCCGAGTATGAGAACAGCGACGAGGTGCCTCCAATACCACCGAAACACGAGTTCTCATCAGGGTCATCAAGTCCAACATTTTCAAAATTATTTAAAGCTTCTTATTCTCAACACGTGCTCGACTCTTCAACGTTTTCTACAGATACCGAAAGGTCCTCATATTTTGGGCACTCTGATTTCAGTGCAACATCAGCAGGGTCTTTGATAAGACACAAAGATGCAAAGTTCCAGTCAAAGCTGCAAGATCTGCAGGAGCATGGAATAAACACTACAGAAAGACAGGAGATTTTCCAACAATTAATCGAGGACGGTAATAAGACTAAGCACCCAAAATTTTTAAAAAAGTTACTGGGCAATAAACAACCCAAGCCTCCATCATTAGATGACCAGATATTTAGATCGAGTGTTGGAAAGATGGCAGAGTTGGGATTGGATGATAATATTATCCCACCAGAATCATCCGCTTCTCATAAATTAAATTCTTTGCAACAGAAATTAGAAAGGAAATCATCTCAACCATCGATCAGTAGAAGCACCTCAGATTTAACAATTACACCACTTGATGATTTGAAAAGAACCAAGTCGCTGTCAAGTAAAGATAGAGGCCTTAGAAAATCCCGTACAATGCAAGCAGAGTCATATTTAATTTTACAGCCACATAAGCTTATAACCAGCGTGAACAGTAATGAAACTACTTCCGAATTCAACAGAACTGGAAAGCACGAGTTAAACTCATACACACTAGCGCATGTTGACAAGATTGTCAAAAGACTACCACATGATAAATTCATCAGCCCCGTTGATTTAGCGAGGTCAAAGTTAGGGGCAAAGAAATTTAGAACAGAACCAGAACAACTAAGAGCTGTTTACGTATATCTAACTTCAAAATTTGATATCAGAGAGTTTAACAATGAGAAAATCAGCAGTAAGTTGTCTCCTTCGGAACGTACTTTATCAGATATAATTCATTCAACAACATGTTCTTCCCACCAATTAGTATGGTTGTTTTACATTATGGCTTTATCACTTCTTCCAGATCTTGAATGTGAGATAATCTTGGGTAACTTTAAGAAGCCATTTGAATTCGATGGCTCGAGTTCCGAGAATGATCTGAGATCACTATCAGTGAATCATTCATGGATATCTGTTTGCATTAATGGGGAGTATAGATTTATTGATGTATCACTTGGAAATCCAACTAATCCAATAAACGGAGATTTGAACTTACAAGATCCTTTAGTGATAGACGATAATTCGAATTTCTATTTCATGAGCAGACCGTTGGATTTGATATACACCCATGTCCCAATTCACATCGATAACCAGCATGTTATACCACCCCTGGACCCAGTGGTTCAAATGTCTCTTCCTCCATTATATTCTGGATTTTTAATCAACAGACTAAGGCTACACAAATTCAACCAATCTTTGTTCAGGCTACATGACTATGAAATAATGGAGCTTGACCTAGAAATACCGGAGGACATTGAAATTCATAGTGTAGTTAAACAAATTGATAACCTAGCTGCTGATCATGAAGCATTTGTGCAGGTATATTGGAGAAAAGGAAGAAGGCTAGCTAAGATCAAAGCCACTCTACCTAGAATGTCCTCCATGGGATTTATGTGCGTATATGCAAGATCCATAGAACAAAATACGTTCAATCATACCAAAACAGGATCTGAGTTTGGTGGCGAATTCTCAATGGTGCTGAGCATTCCTTGCTTTCATAGAGGCAAATACAAAGAATTACAGTGGATGAAATTCAATGAGCTAAATTATCAGCTGAGCTATGATTTATACATCAAAGAACCACAGATTTACAACATCACAAAAACTCAATCTTATAATTTCACTCTTGTTAAAGGAGGACCAAATAATGATCCTAGAAACAGACAGGAAAAGGAGTTCTCGTGCAATTTAGTATCTCCATCAGGGAAGTTCTTTGAATTTGTTCAAATTAACAGTGAGATTTGGGAGTTGAGAAAACAACCGAGAGAGGCCGGAAAATGGAGGTTGGTTGTTCCTGACTATGAAAATGAGGGGAAGTGGCATGTATACTCTGAATGGGAATGCAAATAGGTCACCATTGCATATGCCTAAGTTGCAACTACTATGCAGTTACATTTTGCTAGTTGTTTTCAGTATACTTGATTTCAAGAAGTTTTTCTGTATTGCCTTTGTTTTTTTGTTTTGTTTTCTTTTATTTTGTTTTATATATAATTTACATTATCATTTTTCATAATAGACTTATTTGCATCATTATAATCATTCTTATTTTAATTGTCGTTAAAAAGTACATTACACTAAATAGTGAAAAAATATATGAACCATTGTCTCTAAACATTCCAATTAACCCTAACCATCAAAGAGAGCAGAAGTTAGTCTTATCGAACCAATAAAAGCATATAGCTACAATAACCTGAACTAGCAAGCAAAACTAAATACAAGTAAAAATAATAGTAAAAGTGTTAAATAGAATAGTGCATAAATGAATGAATGAATGAATGAATGAATGAATATAAAATAATCATGAGGGTAATAAAATACAGTTGATCAGTAAATGCTGAATATGAGATATTTATCTGTGAGATTTGGCCACACAATCAAGATTCACTTAGACTGTTAGTCAAATTGTTCATACCGTTATTCTCACCAAGTTCAAGCACAGGTGTTTCTTCTTGGGCCTGCTCTTGGACGTCATCTTTGAAATTTTCGTTACTACCAGACGAGGCTTCCACTTCAGTACCAGAGAGATCTATCGCACGCGCATCATCCTCTTCATCTTGTGCATCTAGTTGCTGTTGGTGAATTAAAGTGGGAGTCAAATATTCGGGAGGCGTAGCAGGAGGAAACAAAAGATCACCGTTTCGAAGTCCTTGCTCTTGTAAACTTTGTAAAGTGATGTCTTCATCTTCAAATTCATCAATGTCTGTGAACTCAGCAGGGGTGGCAATAATATCCCAGAAATTAGGCGGAAAATCCCCATTTCTCAGATTAAGATCGTTTGGATCTAAATCAGAACTTTCTAACAAAACATCCTTGTTATACTTTTTATATAGCGGGGGTGGGATTCCGTTACCTTCTAAAGGACCAAAGCCCCATTTCTTAACGTTGCCTTCAATGAAGACGTACCCCATCTGTCCCAAATTAACATGAACTTCACAGCAGTTAGTGGCACCAATCGTTGGATATAATTGTAAACCTCTTGGAAATTTGACATGCCCTCCAATTTTAGATTCTGATAATTTTTTACCATTTCTGGTCCAGAATATTGTTCTTGAGTTGGATCTTATTCCACAACCAATAACATCACCATGTTGTAATTCAGGGAATATTCCCAAACCTGTTTGTTGTGTCAGCGAAAATGGTTGATTGTAACGTCTATCACCGTTAGAATCATAACCTATGGAGTATCTGTGTCTTCCAGGTAGCCTGAAATATGGATATGGGGTGGTACCAATACCTATTGAAATCGTTGTATTTTCTGGGTTTGGTAATTCATATATCTTAGACTCAAAGTAATAAACTTCATTCAGTTTCGGTATAGGAAAATTAGTTTGAACGGAAACTTCTTGACCTTCATTGGTAAATTGAATTTCAGTTCTATGCAAAACATTAATGGAATCAACATTTTCAACATTAGGTCTGAACTCCCAAGCATTAACACCTTTTTCTTCAATTATCAGTGATTGTGACAATGGCAAATCTAAGTTGTTCATTGGATTCAACTTTGCAAAATCCTTTGATAAGAAGTATAGTTCTTGTTCATTTGGTGACAGCTCATCCAAAGCTCTTCTATCCTCTTCTGCTTCTGTAGCTGCATCATCAAAAGTACCTGCAATCTCATTAGTGATCCTGATTCCTCTATAAAACAGTGATCGTATGGCATACATGAGAACAGATACCACTAAAACAAATGTAAACCCTATCACCATCCCAAGAAAAACGATAAGTTCTGGGGATACTGCGTCCACATCGGCCGTGGCTATATCATCCTGATAGTTACTGTTATCATTGCTCAAAGGTGAAGCAAGACTTGTAGTTTGGGAATATTGGTATAATATATTATCATTCGGTAATGGAGACGAACTCAAAAGACTGGGGAAAGCAGCCACTGTGCCAGCTATTAGTAACCGCTGGCTCTTTTTGAACATCTGAACCTTCTTACTCGTATTTAAATTTGTATTTATTTGGTTCGAATACCGTTTTGACTTGTATTGCGTATGAGGTATGGATAATTCTTTATATGATGTAGACAGGACACCTTTCGCAAAATGATTTCAACTAAGTGGGCTGGGTTGTAAATTAGTACCGCTAATCTACCGTATTCAGACAAGCAAAATACCGTTATATAATATATATATCTGGTCTATCTGAGTATGTTCTATTTCAAGACAAATATGTATACGATGACTAAAATTATATGCTACAGTAGGTGGATCCTACAAAAAGAGTAACCCGCTATTATCTACTGGTATCGATCAAATTTAGATGTATCAGATAAAGATTAGACAGGACAGAAAAGCTTTGCCTCATAATTCACAAATGACAGGTGCGGCTGAAAACAAAAGAATTTTATGTCAGCGAACTTTATGGTTTTGGGATAAGTTACTTTTCAAAAGCTTTATCACTGATCATAGGTGGGCTAGAAGCTGGTACTGGTACAAGTGGTACTGGTACTCAAGAAACACCTACAACAACACAATTGACACATCACCCTTAATTATGGCAGACAGGTACACGAAGGAGAAAAAAGTTGGTGAGGGTACTTATGCTGTTGTTTACCTTGGAAAACAGTTGTCTGATCAGCGGAATATCGCTGTCAAAGAGATCAAAACGGGTGGTTTCAAAGACGGATTGGATATGTCAGCCATCAGAGAAGTGAAATACTTACAAGAGATGAAGCACGAGAATATAATAGAGCTGATTGATGTGTACTCAGACTCTGCAAATAATTTGAACTTGATCCTTGAGTTCTTGCCTTCTGACTTGGAAATGATAATAAATGATAAAAAAGTGATAATAGTCCCCGCTGATATCAAATCATGGCTTTTGATGACTCTTAGAGGACTATACCACTGTCACAGAAATGGAATACTTCACAGGGATTTAAAGCCAAATAATTTACTTATCTCTCCGACTGGACATTTGAAATTAGCGGATTTTGGTCTAGCAAGGTCATTAGGGACTCCAAATGAAAACCTAACTTCAAACGTTGTCACTAGATGGTATCGTGCACCAGAACTTTTATTCGGTGCTAGACACTACTCCGAGGCTGTTGATGTGTGGGCAGTGGGTATTATATTTGCAGAACTAATGTTGCGGACCCCCTATTTGCCGGGGAAAGATGATGCCGATCAGATTATAGTGACGTTTCAAGCTTTAGGGACACCAACCGAAGATAACTGGGTTGGGGTTTCAAATCTACCGAACTACAATAACCTTACCGTTTATCCTCAACCCTCAAGAGCAGAATTAAGGAATAGATTCCCAGCAGCTACTGAGATTGCGTTGGATTTTATGGGTGGCATGTTGACGTTGGATCCTAATAACAGATTAGATGCAGAACAGGCACTACTTCATGGATATTTTCTAGAATTACCTTCGCCTACAGAACCAGAGGAGTTGCCAAAACGAAGCGGATGATTCAAGAATAAAATGTGGTATATAGATTCATGTATTAATAAAAGCAGAACCAATTATAAGATTATTGGTTGTTCATTTGAGTAGTTTTGTGACGTATTTGGCTATCCCCATTGCAGAAGTTAAACCAGGACTTTCGATCCCCAAACAATTGATGAAACCAGGATATCCTTCCTCCTCTCTAATTACAAAATCTTGAAAACTTTTGACTCCCTGTCCTATTAACTTGGGACGTATTCCTGAATAAGTCGCACTTAAGTGCTCTAATTTGACCCCTGGAAGATACTTATTGACCTCCTTCAAAGCAGCACTCAAATTATTGTCATTAACTTTGAGATCATCTGGCCTATCGACCCATTCTAAATCAGGCCCAAACTTCAGTTGGCCTCCTAAGTCTAGAGTCAAATGAGTGCCCAAAGAAGCAACACCTGCTGTAGGACAAGGGTATATTAATCTTTTGATCCCAGGATTAGGCCCCGAGTAAGAGAAATAATTACCCTTGGCATAGTAAGCTTTCAAATGCCTGTCTTCAGGAAGTAATAAGTTCGAAACATTCGGTGCATAGAGTCCGGAACAATTGATTATGTTATTAGTTGTAATAATAAAATCTTGTTCTTCGTCTGTACTTGTTCTAATCTCATATTCTTCTGATTGCCGATTATGAGACAATCCTGTCACATGAGTTCCCAATGCAAGCTCACCATTATTACTCTGAAATTTGGATAACAAATAGTCCATTAGTGAGTGGGCCGATATGATTCCTGTTGTAGGAGAGTCCAGCACTGCTTTATTTACAGTTATTGATGGTTCTAGTGATTTGGCCTTGGATAAGGTGATAAATTGAGTCGCAACTTGTAGCTGCTTAGATTTCTCATGAATTGATTTTAAATATTCCTCCTGGGTATCATTTTGAGCTACGATCCATTTGCCACACTTTTGAAGCTCAATGCTATCATTCAAATGTCTATGCTCTTCATAAATCAAGTTTTTTCCAAGAATACAGAGCTCAGTTTTGAGTGAGTTCAATGGATAATATAAACCTGCATGTATAACCTCCGAGTTTCTAGATGATGTCTCTTGACCGTAATCACTATTCTTCTCTATTATCAGTATGTTATTTGAAGGGGTTTTGGATAATTCAGCACCAACCGCTAACCCAACTACCCCAGCTCCGATAATAGTATGTGTGAAATCAGCAAGAATACGTGATGTTGAGGAAAAAAACCTTCTAGAACACGACAATCTTGATATGGCAATCATACCAGAAAGTAAGAGTTACAGTGCTTTCTACCTCTCATAATAGTAAATGACACAACTGGTACAACAAGAAATTTGAGAAGAATTTACGATACGATAATGGAAAATGAGTAAAAAATATCCCCAGAAAATCTAACTGCGTTCAAAAAGTTTTAACCATATTGGTGCGAAATCTCAAGTCTCAGTTCCGGAATCCACCAGTCTCCAATGTTGATGAGAAGGAGGGGGCCTAGTCTAACATATTGACTGTGAGAATAGTAATCAAGGGATCATTTCACTTAGCTCACTGTTGGTAACATCAAACTTTTCGAAGGGCTTCACTGTAAATATTTCATGGATTACCTTAATCATTGAATGTCCTCAAATCGAACCATCTAAGTCAGATACCAGGACTTGATCCAGACGCGCCTTATACCCTTTCCACTTTCTTTACTGATTAGTATTATATCCTCGGCCTATTAGATTACTAAAGAAGATTAATATTCACTGTTTATGACCATACAAACCATGACATTAAAAAAGTTAATAAAAAGGATCGACATACAAAAAATGAGCTACATTGAAACGTCCTCTCTCTGACTGTAAGAATTTGACTGATGACGTGAAAAGTTTCTGGCAATAGCATCATCGTCTAACCCTGTTTTAACTCTTTCCGTTAGACTTATAGGAGTCGAATAGCCTCTAGTAGTAGAAGGAAATCTGATTGACATTTGCCTGACTTTTAGATCATTATCGCTTCTGATACTATCGACCATGCTGACATCTGTGTTTGAGTCTTTGAAGCTTGACGAACCACCTATTAATTCTTTAAACCAAGCATGCTGCAAAGTGTTCTCAACAGTGTATCTCTTCACCGGGTTCACCATCAATAACCTAGCAATCAGATCCAAAACCAAATCGTCAATTGGGTCCCAATAAGGAGAAAAGAAAGCATATCTCCCTTCGACTATCTGTTGCCTCATAGATGGAGGACCTAGCTCATCACTAAATGGTTGAAATCCACAAAGGCAAACGTATAATAGCACACCAACAGACCACATATCGACAGCCTTGTTATATTTCCGTTGTGTGGAGTTGACTAACACTTCAGGCGCAACATAGGCTGGTGTGCCACATAAAGTGTCTGTAAAATTAAATTTGCCTATAAATTTGGCCAATCCAAAATCAGCAATTTTCACTTGTATATCTAATTCGTTGTCATCCCAAGGGCCAGTTTGCAACTGAGTTGAAGAAGACTTTGGTTTGATTTCGAGTAATATATTCTCTGGTTTCAAGTCCCTATGAGCTATGTCGTTGGAATGTAAATATTCTAAGCCTTTCAATAACTGAAGGGCCAAGGCCTTTGTTTCATTTTGTCTCAACTTACCTTTATCCACAATTCTGTTGAACAGTTCACCCCCATTAACTTTTTCTAAAACAAGATATGTTGTTATCGTGCGTGCATCGACAGGTTCCAAGAACGTTTCGTGGAACTTGACAATATTGGGATGATCTATCTTCATTAAGATATCCAATTCTCTGTTCAGAGAGTTCGCTTTTGAATTCTTCAAGTCGTCATTCTTTGTAGGGTTGAAAATCTTAACGGCGCAAATAGTACCCGTTTGTTTATTTATCGCATCTTTAACTTGCGCATAATGACCACATCCGAGTAAGTCACCTAATATATAAATATCAAAAAATGATTTTTTTTTTGTAACAGTATTCGGTGACCCTTTACTATCACCACTTACAGTCGATTCATATGTGTATTTCAATAAATAGTGACAATTCGAAGCAAATGAAATTTTATCACCTGAGCGAATCAAACAAGTATTACCTTTTCCAACAAGTAAATCGTTCACAAAAGTACCATTTAAGCTTAAGTCCTTGAGATATAAGATATATTTCCCATTCAAACGAGACACACCTATCTCGCAATGTACCGTCGAACAATCCATTGGGTGTAACACTATATCATTTTTTGATCTCGACCTGCCCACCTTGATTGTAGCCTTGCGAGGAATCTCAATCTGGGAAGCATTGATTGATTCTGGAGTGGTACCTAGGTGGTAAAGAGTGGCGACTGGCGATTTATGATGCTTTTTACTATTTGAAGAGAGCCCAGGTCTTGATGGCGAAGAGGGATTGCTGTTGCTATTGCTTGACAGTGACTGAGACAGTGGTCTTTTTCGTGAAAGACCTACCGGAGCTCCTTGAGTATCCATTGAGTTGATACACTAGCAGCACATATATCTGCGATACTAGTTCTGTATTTTGAATTAATTGAAGATGAAAGGATTACAGCACTTTTTATTTCAAAGTAAGCTAGAAATTCAAGAACGAAAGATAAACAACGCCTTAATTAACATTGATAGATCGGGTCTTCGCGAGTCGCGACGAGCGGCGCGGTGCATGTCCACTTAAGCAATGGATCATTAATTATAGTCTATATAATCGAATATATATCTAATCCATGACGGATGCGTGCTGAGTTTTTCAAGTGAGCATTCTCCTGGGCAACCTTACTCCATAAATACTTCTCCAGTTTTATTGTTTAACTCATAATTCCATCCAACAATAGCAGACCAAACATCTCAAACCAATAGTAGACACCATGGCGATTAAGGGACTTGGTGAAATAGATCAAACTTACGATGGTTCCAACTTGAGAATTGGTATCGTCCATGCCAGATGGAACAAGAAAATCATTGACAGCCTAGTTGCTGGTGCCATATTAAAATTGAAAGAATTTGGAGTGAAAGAAGACAATATCTTCATTGAATCTGTTCCTGGTGCTTTTGAATTACCATTTGGCTCTGAAGGATTAGTGAGAAAACACAGATTAGATGCTGTTATTCCAATTGGGTGTTTGATCAAAGGGTCTACAATGCATTTTGAATACATCTGTGACTCAGTGACCCACGCTATTATGAACTTACAGTCAAAACTAAATATTCCTGTCATTTTTGGTGTCTTGACTTGTATAACTGAAAAACAAGCTGAAGCAAGAGCAGGTTTGATCGAAGGTGAGATGCACAATCATGGGGAAGATTGGGGTGCTTGTGCCGTTGAAATGGCTACCAAATGGGGTGATGTGATGATAAAGAATTACTGATAGGTCTTTATGGAGATTACAGTCTTCGAATATCATTATATAAAATAAATTTGAATATATAACACATGGTATGTAAATGATGACCTCACTAAATTATGATGATCCACCGTCTCACTCTTAGTCTAGAAATTTTCAGAACGTGCTTTGAGCTTACTTGCTTACAATTAGGGATATCTTCAATTTTATAGAAAGTTCCACAAGTTCGATGTTTCATTATCGTGATACTTAATCAATGACTTGTGTCTAGATGACATATCATATGGAACATGAACAAGATTCAATCCACCACCACACTATATAGAAAGTTATATAATATATTATAAACTATGCGCAGCTTCATGGGCGTGCCCAACACAATCTATTTTTATGCTTAATTTTTTTTTTTTTCAGTTCATATACCTATAAATTATCGATTGATATGAAGAAAATGGACCGTCCTTCACCAAGCTTGAAGCATTCATTTCACAACAATAACGATCATAGATAACCCGGCTTGATATTCAAGATGACGAGTGGTAGCGACGAAGAAATTGTGAATAATCACAGTTCATCAGAGGATGAGCCTCAAGTGAATCAACAACCAGCCAAATCTAAAAGAACCTTCCAATACGCATTCAACGTCCAAGATAATGGATCCAGTGATGAAGAGAACGACATCATCGACTCAGATAATGATGATGATCAGGAAGTGAATAAAAACAGTAAAATAGCTAAGAAGCAAGTATCAACTAGAGACAGATTCGATCAGATAGACTCAGAAGAAGAAGACATCGATATTTTGGAGGAAAACGTAGAGTCCGAACCTGGATATGATGACCTAGAAGACGAATTACAGGCTGCTGCTGACGAAATCAAGAAGTCCTTGAATGATGAAACTACTCTAGGCACCAAAAAGATAAAGAAGTTAACACCTGAACAGTTAGAAAAGGAACAGAAAAAAATCAAGAAGACGGGGGTAATTTATCTCTCATCTATCCCTCCATACATGAAGCCAGCCAAATTGAGACAAATAATGAGCAAATTCGGAGAAGTAGGCAGACTTTATTTGAAACAAGAAGAGCAAAACGTTTACAAATCTAGAATCAAGACCGGAGGAAATAAGAAAAAGAAGTATGATGAAGGATGGGTGGAGTTCACCAATAAAAAAGATGCCAAATTGGTGGCCGCAACACTAAACGCAAACACCATAGGTGGAAGGAAGGGAAACTTCTATTACGACGATATAATGAATGTGAGATATTTGAAAGGATTTAAGTGGCACGACTTGACAAATGCAATGAACAAGGAGATCGAAATTAGAGAGAACAAGAAGCAAGCCGAACTATCACAATCCCATAAATTAAACAAAAGCTTTATCAGAAACGTCGAGACCTCGAAGATGATTGAAAATATTAAAAATAAGAAGAACAACAAAGAGAAAAATAATGCTACTGGTGATAACAATGATGGTAAAACGAATGCAAACAAGGGCGATGTTGAAATAAGGAGAGTGTTTATGCAAAGATCAGTTACTACCAATAGATCAGGAGCTGATCAAAAGTTTAAAGATTCGAAGAATTCTGCCAGTGAAAACCCACAGTTGGAGAGTGTGTTGAATAACATTTTTTGAGTTTTTTTGGCCCTTTTTCATTTATGTTTTGTACTCTATTAATGTATTTAGTATTCACTATTTCGTACTTTAAGTTGCATCTTAACATCTCTCACTTGTTTACCAATTATCCTCAATCAAGTAAATATAAGCTTCAATCAGGCTTCATAATAAGAAAGCCTAGCACAGCCCAGGTTCTGTCACTACAAGAAAAATTTTTAGCACCAAGGGCTTTAAACAACCGTAGATTATAGATACTTATAATGATAACTTTCATGCTGAACATAAAATTGGGCACATATTAGTACAATCCTGCAATTTTAGTTGGTCAAATATAAGTTGATTGAAACTAGGCCACGGATATATAGAATTCAAGGAAATGTTTGCCAAAGCATCCAAAAGGTCTGCAACGAGGCTACTTTTAAGGTCTTGCCAAAGGTCAACTCCTATAGCAAATATCATCATACCCCTAGTACCAAAGATACACCCAAGTTGCTTTTCAACGTCACGAATACTGTATAGAAGCGATGCTGTTAGGAAAAAGCGAGTTTCCAAGAGGTTGGGTGCAGGTAAGTCCTCTAATGGGCAAGAATCCAAGATTATGACCCCAGAAGAATTACTGAGACAAGCTTCTAATGTTGATATCACTAACATCAGGTCAAACTTGGAATTCAGAAAGCAGATAAGATACGTGGCTCCTAACAAAAAATGGATCAATGATATCTTGAAAGTGAATGCCCCCAAGAGTTTCAGTTACGTAGAGGACTCAAACACTAAAAAGTTAATCAAATCTAAACTAACAGAAAAGTTTGGAGGACTCAACACCAAGATTTCAATCAAAGACCTTTATTTTGGAGAGTTAAATATAGGTGACGTAGTGGACTTATCCGAAGTTTTTCATAAAAATGATCTAGCTGTGATTGCCCAATTGCCCCAATCTGCCGATGACACTAGATATACATTGATCGATCAATTCGGTCAAATTGAATTTGTTTCCATGCATAAGATGGGCCTAAGAATTCCAAATGTGTTCCCTAAGGAATGGTTTCATGAGGCAATAATGGACGAATCAACTTTTATCAGCGAGCCGGGCACAGCCGATTCAATTCAAGATAACGAAATCGAAGAAGTCAGCCTTATAGGTAAACCCAAATATAGATTAGAGGATAACTCTGACAGGGCCAAGTTATATGATAGTGTGATCGCTAAAGCTTCTTTGGCCACAGATAATCACATCAAAAGATACATCGCCCCCTCAATTTTCTCCGGTATAGTCTCAAGTTGTTTAACAGATCTTGTCAATAGTGCATGGGATAGACTACCCGAAATGAATTTGAAGCTAGAAGTTTTGCACAACGTATTACAATGTCACGAATCACCTGTGCATCTCACTTTGATCCAGTTATATAAAGCTGTCGAATATACAAACTTAGAGAAGTTGGTGAAGGGTCTAACTTCCAAAAACGTCGAGGATATCAACAAGGCTTACAAGTCACTTTTGTCATATCTAATGGAGCATATCTTTGTTGACAACCAATTTGATGACATATCTCTGGGTAAGCCACTTGTCGGTAACTTAAATTTTGAAAGCACCATCGACTATGACACTTACTATGCTTTTATTTTGAGTTTGAGAAAGAACAATCAATTATTCCATTATAATGAAGCTGCATCCTTATCTTATTATGTTACCGTTGTTCCATTGAATAGGATTGTCCAGTTCAATACGATTGTTCATGAATATAAAAAGGATGAACTGAAATATGACATAATGGCCCGTTATTTGACAAATAAACTAGCCGAAGACGAAAGTGAAACATTGAAAACCAAGCCTACTAACTATGACGATTTTGTCGAATTGATGAAATTGTATGTTGCTGCATCGATCACGGACCCTATCATGGAGTCATTCATTGTTAAGATTATCAGAAAGTTGCCAACTTACAAAAACGTTGATATTACAAGAACAAGCGTTTATGAGCTTTTGATTCAGTTAGGTGAAATTTCAAATACTGAAGATCCTTTTAAATGGTGGTACGATTCTTTGATTCCCGGAAGTGGAATTTCAGCTAAGGCCGACTTGGAAGAAGAATATTATAACCTAATGAACAGAAATAATTTGAAGAACTTTGTTGATTTATCACAGGACTCCAGTAACAACAGAAGTGACATTAACGATACGATTTACTGTATTGATTCCAAGAATCCACTTGAAATTGATGATGGTATTTCAGTGAAGCAATTAGCAGAAAATGAATTCCTAATCAGTACATTTGTCGCCGATCCTTCCTCCTTTTTGAATGACAAGTCACTTATTTCTAGAATTGCATTTGGAAGAGCAAATACATTATACTTACCAAATGTTAGCGACTTTGACTCGATATCTTTATTACCAAAAGCTCTTGTCAAGCAGACTCAATTGGGAAATCCCGGTCGTGAAACTAGAGTGTTGAGTATTAGTTTCAAGTTTAATACAGATACTAAGGAGTTTTCACTGGTCGAAGACCAAGTGTTCAAAGCAGGTATTGCTAAGAAGTTTGTTGTTATAGATTATGACTCTGTTGATATGATCTTGAATGAAAAAAGTGGAAGTGATAGTATTGCCTCTGTGACTGCCAAAAAGTCGAATTTAAGCGCTGAACAGGTGAAACAGGATTTGACAAACTTACATAAAGTTTCTTATGAATTGAACAAATTGGCAATTAAAAAGGGTAGATCCACTGTTTTAGACTTTATGAACTTTAAAAAAGAAATCACTGGCATAAAGGAAGATGAAAATCATCAGATTAAGCTTGAATTCAAGGGAGTTTCTTTGGAACACGGCGATGATGCAAGTCAATCTACGAAACGGAGTACCAAGTCGGAACTTTTAGTTTCCGAGATTATGGTTACAACCAACAAATTCGCAGGGCAGTTCTTAACTGAGAACAATATTCCTGGTATATTCAAAATTCAAAACAAGCTTCCGATGAATGATTCCGTTGCTAAATCTTTAAAAGAATTTGAGAACAATACCCTTTCTTTGAAAGAAGTTACATTTGCACAATCATTCATGACGAAGTCTAAAATATCTTCGATACCTTTGAGACATGAGTCATTAAATCTATCCTCCTATGCCACTGTTACTTCTCCACTAAGAAGATTCTCTGATCTTTTGAATCATTGGCAGATACATTCATTTTTAGAAACAGGTAAACCAAAATATACCCAGGAAGAAATCAATTTTTTCAACATCCAGCTTTTATATAAAGAAGAATTGAACAATAAAATTGCCAGTAAGATGAATAACTTCTATATTTTCAAAGTTTTGAAGCAATTACAAGACGAGTCTTTGAAAACCATTGGGAGGGATTTGGTTTTCAAATGTGTAGTCACCAAGTTGCCTACCGATGATGGCTTAATCAAAGTTACAATGCTTGACTATGGCGTCAAGTGCATGCTACAGGCTAACTGGCAAGCATTAACCAAAAAGAAAGACTCAAATGAAGAGTCTGCTAACGAGGAAACGCATGAATTATTGAGCAATATTGAAGTCGGAGATATCATAGATGATGCCATTATTGAGGATGTTGACTTATTATATGGCTCTATTCTTTTGAGAAGTAAGAGTTTGTAGATTTCAGATTAGTTAGAAACTGCATCGTACACATGTATATAGTGTATAAATATTAGACCTGTAATTTATCAATAATACCCATGATTATTATGACGACAAGGCAAGTTAAAATTACAGAAAAGGACCATGATTAAACCGTTTCTTTCTTTTAAACTAGCGTCTAATAACAACCTTACACCATATATCCTTCCGAAAAAATGCAAATTGTAAAACACATGATGGGGGTGATTCTCAATCTCGATATCTCCTTCATTTTGACACTTTTCAACGGAAGAGTGTAATTTTCAGAATCTACTAGAACAGATAAACGGTGATCCCGACAAGCCTACTATATTTATCAAATACTGAATTACCAAGGATGGCAAAAAAGGGAGGAAAAAAATCTAAAGACGAACCAGTTGCGTCAGATGTCGAATCTGACAATGATGAAGGTTCTAAGAAACCAAACAAGAAGCAGCTTGAAAAAGAACTCAAGAAACAACAGGAGCTAGACAAAAAGAAGGAAAGAGAAGCATTACTAGCTATGGAAGAAGACTCACTTGAATCATCAAAAAAGAGTAAAGGTGGCAAGGGAGCTAAGAAGGGCAAGAAAGGTGGTGATCTAGACGATGCTTTGAATTCTTTTGGAGGTGGCGGTTCTAAAAAAATTGATGCTCACGGATTGGATGATTCCATAGCCGCATTATCGTTATTGAAGAAAGATGCAGTTAGTGACAAAGAAATTGACAGACATCCAGAAAGAAGATTTAAAGCTGCATTAGCTGCATACACCGATAAAAGATTACCTGAATTGAAAAAGGAAAGTCCAGGTTTGAGAAAGCAACAACTTGAGCAATTGATTTATAAGGAGTTTCAGAAGAGTGACGAGAATCCATTCAACAAGGACACAAACGTTAATTTCGATGCTACTGATGACGATGTCAGAGCTGTTAAGGACAGTATCAAAGATAAAAGATCCAAGAAGTTTGAACGCTAATGATGTAACATATTTTGTGGAACGTATACTTAAATTTTTATATAATACAATAATAATTGATTTACGTGATTTGTGATTTGATCATTCATCAACTATCATGAGTCACTAATGCGATTCACGATTTATAGACTAGTCTATTGTAATTGGATATATCCACATTAAGAGTCTTTTTGAAACTAAATACCATAATGAAAGTAGACAAAGTTATCCGCAACGCGTATATTCAACTCTCAAAATCAAAAAAGATCATCATCGTCTTCGTCATCCTCAACGACCTTTGTCTTCTTTTTGACAGACTTGGTCTCGGTCTCTTCGCCACCATCAGCATCAGCATCAGCATCGGCTGTTGAATCTAAACCGGCGTCCACATCATCGCTATTGTCCGACAATTTATCACTGTCAAATCCGTCATCCAAACCTTCATCACTGTCATCAATTGTTTCCTTTGACAAGCTGGATTGCTTTTGTAACAGTCTCTTCTTCTTAGGTGCCTTTGCCTTTTGTTCCTTTCTGGGTCTCTTTCTAGTACTTCTGTCAGCAGATTCATCACCAGAGAATTCGGCAGCAGATTCTGAGGCAGACGATTCTTCACCCGAGACCACAAAGTCCTTCTTTCGTTTAGTTTTTTTGCTTCCTTTACGAGTGCTTTTTTTTGATTTCTTAGTACCGTTCTCGTCTTCGTTAACATCTAATTCATCATTGGCATCCTTTTCTTCTTCAAGTCTTAATTGATTCCATTCTCTCGCCTTCTCTTCTAGAGCCTGTCTTTCAGCTGCCAATCTAGCGTCTATTCTCTTCTTCTCTTCTTCTTCTCTCAATTTAGTTTCCAACTTTTTTAGCTCATCTAATTCCTGGGACTTTTTAGCCTCTTTAAATTTGTTTTCAAAATCGATCTCGTAATCTCTTTGTTCTTGAATTGCTTTCTCCAATTGCTTGGTTAATGTATTACCCATACTAACTCTTAACTTCAATTCTTCGGCAGGATATGGAGGATGCTTCTCATCTTCGGCCAGACGTGATAATGCTTGAATTGCTTGCTCTAAACCGACAAGTGAGTTTTCTAGAGATTCAATAGATCTCTTAGAAAGAGGCATTCTCTTCGAAAATTCTGCAATTTGGAATTGAATAAATGCAATATTGAATTTATAAGCTGGCAATTGATTTATTTGATAAGCCTTCTCTGCATATTCTAAAGCAGTAGTTAACCAATCCAAATTCTTCTCGGCTAAACCTCTAAATAACCATGCTCTGCTGATAAAATTGATAAGTTGAGTATCTTCACCATTTGTGAATCTAGATAATGCCAAGTTGTAACTTTCAATACTCTTAGCGTATTGTTTCATTTCTAATAAACAATGACCCAGGTTGATATAAACAGAAATGTCCTGTAAAGAATCTCTAACCTTTCTAAATATCTCCAAGGCAAAAGCAGATTGCTTTTTATCAGCGAAAATTATTGCAATACCCTGTGCAGCATATGTATTTCGTGGGTCAATACTCAAAGCTTTTTGATATAATTGAGCACCTCTCGCATAGTATTGATCTTTCTTTTGTGCATCTTTGATTTCCCTTGCTAAACTGCTGTAAATATTACCCAAAGAGACTAGTGCATAAGTATCATGAGAAGTATATTTTTGTAACGTTTCACGATGATGTTCACTTTCTAAATCTTTATTCTTTCCTGTCGTCAATTGATGCTTCTTACCAAACTTCTTTATATACCAGCCATAAAAAGATCTCACCTCAAGATCGTCGGAAAATTCTTCTATCAATTTCACAAGTTCATCTTTCACCTTTTCATCATCAGAAATACATGTCAATAATAACCATCTTAACTTGGCACTTGTGTAGTTTGGGGCTCTCGCCAATATACTTTCATATAAAGAAATAGCTTCTTTTAGATCCTCAGGTTTATTTGATGACTCCTTACATCTAGCGATGTTGTAGTTCAGTGTTATAGACAATGGTTGCAATTCTGTTTCGTCAACCTGCTCTTTCAACGAGACCAATGCATTTTCAAACAAAGCTAATGGTTCATTTTCTTTCTTCAGTAATGAAAAAACCCCAACATTGTTTAATAAGACATATGATAGTTCGGTCTCCGACTTTCCTGAAGCTATCTCTTGATCTCTGGCTAGCGATAAGTATTTCAAGGATTGAGAAATATCACTGTCCTCATACAAGTCGGATAGAGTTAGAAAAGCAGATAAAATGATTGGCTCCTGTTGCTCTTTTGCTAAAGCAACATACTTTTCCAAAAAGTCAACAGCCCTTTTTTGATATTTAGGATTTTTGGAATATAACATTCCCAAAGCATAAGTTACTTCCAAAAGTCTACTATTTGATTCTTGAATCTTTTCAAATGTTCTGATGGCATCGTTGAATTCATTTCTGACAACGAGACATTGAGCATATCCAACTCTTGATAACAAGTTGTTCTCATTCTGTTTTATTGAATCAGAAAATAGCTTTTGGGCTTGGATAAAATCAGAAGATGCAGACTTCGATCTCGCTAACCAAAATAATGCGTCACTCTTTGTAATAGCCGAAGCTTTTGGGTTCTTAACAACGCTTTCACAGAGCTTTTCAAGCAGTGCATAATTTTCCTGAGAAAAGTAGTATGAAGCTAGAATGATGTGGATAACTTCATTAGATGGATTATCCAGGTATGATGCTTTTGCGAAATCTAAAGCTTGTGTATATTTCTCTTCGAATTCCTCATCTGATTTTGAGTCACTAAAACATGAATCAAACTTAGCAAGAGAGATTAAAATCTTAGCTTCCAAGTTCTTCTCAGGGTTAACTCGAATAGAGTTTTGCCAAGCCTGGTTAGCTAGATCCTTTCTATTCAAGAACCAAAAACACAACCCAATTCCAATTCTAGGATCAGGCCTTAACAATGGGTTGAGAAGTAAGCATCGTTGGAACAGTTTTAAAGCCCCTAGATAATTCTCTCTATAAAATGCAATTTTGGCCTTACCAATCAAAGCAAAACAATTCTTTGGTTGACTTCTTAATAATGAGTCAAAAATTCTTGATTCCTTTTCAAAATTGGTTCTTTTATTTTTTTCTTTCGAAGTTAATGTCAAAATGGCATTTGCTAACAAGTTAGATTCATTGGAAAAGTCTAAGGAAAGAGCAGTCTTAGATTCTGTCAAAGCTAAATCCAAGGACAATGCACTACTTTCACTTTCCTTGGTTAAATATAACCACGATAAGAACCCATGTAAGGAGGCCTGCACTTCACTAGTCGAGTGTGCAATATGAGGGGCATTCAAGGCATTTCTGATAACATTCAATGCCTCATCAACTCTACCCTTGTTTGCATATGCCTTTGCAACAATCAACCAGTGCTCTTTGTCTGATTCTTCATTGGCTAACAATGTACACAACTCACTGGAATCATCAGGTAGGTCATTGATAGCATCAATAACAACCTCCTCACCTTCTTCTTTCAAGGGGATAGTGATGCTCTTGGACAGAAATTTTTCCCTTGTCTTTTTATCCAAAGTGTCTAAATAGTACTCGCCAGACAACATCAGGCCTTGTGCTTCGTCGAAAGGAACTGATATTGCAGTGTCCGTGGCTGGCATGATCTTGATAGCGTTGTATTTTAGTTTGTTGTGGATGACTAACACAGTAGGAACAATAAGTGTGCTGTCACAGTCAAACCCAGACTCACCACCTATTTCAGCATCGAAAACAAACACAAGATGAAATCGTCAAGTTTTCCAAAGAGAAGTTCATCAAATGCGTATCAGCAATTACGTAACGATTTTACCCTGCTTATTTGAATTTATTTTATTTTATTTAATTTTTTGGCTTCAAAAAGTTTTTCTGAATTTTTCTATTTTTTAGTGATTTGGCGAGTATTTGCTGGTTTTATGGAGAAAGAGTCCGATATAAGTATAGACCTTCGAATAGCAACATATCATAACAGAGAAAATGAGTAAGGTTGAAAAAAAAGTCAAGTCCACAAGAGTGTACGTCGGCTCAATCTCGGAAGCTTTAAGTAAGAACATTAAAGAATTGGAAACGAGGTTTGAAAAATATGGCAAGGTGCTGGCACCCTTCGATTTACACCAAAAGCAACACATAGACTATCATTATGGATACGTGACCATGCTGTTGTCAAACGAAGGTTTCAAGAAGTTGCGTCAGACGTTCAATGGAGTCAATTATAAGGGATCAAAATTACGTATAGCAATTGCAAAGCCTGATTTCCAAGAAAGGTGGCTGAAAGATTCCAAAAGACAAGATAATAAAATTAAATTGCGTCAACTTAGAACTGCTGTTACCCATGCAAGACAGGAAAGAATAGATAACAAAGATGAAAATCCCTTTATTTTACAGAATATCTTGAAAGGCAGACATAGAAAGACTAAAAGGGATACTTTAAAGAAGTTGACATTGAGAATTAAGTACAATGGCAAGATCAAAGTGATACGATGCAAGAAGACGAAGGTATGGGGGTTCAATAAGAATAAAAAGTTAAGAGATTTAGTCAATAGATTCGTCAAAGGGGAATGGAGAGATGGCAATGATCACGTGATAGACAAACTTACAAAAAGAGTGATAGTGTTTGCCGATAATGGTGTGAGAGTGACAGATCTCATCCAACCGGCATCCTTCAGTAAGCAACCAGAGCTTGCTACAGAAAACGATGAGACAGATGAGGAAGCGATAGCTGAAAAAGACAGAACTAATAAGTTACTGGAATCTTTGTTAGTGAAATATGATTTTGACAAACCAGTGGAACTACAAGCGCGTGGAGATGACGACGAAGACGGGCAATCAGACTACGAATTTGAAGGTGCTTATTCAGACGTTGATAATGACGAGGAAGAGATTGAAATTGATTATAAAATGCCCGAGAAAGATTGCATTCAACCATCTCACGAGTCAATTATTGAAGAATACAAACAGCAACAAGCATCTGCTATCGGCAAACCCGTCTACTACAGTGAGGATGATGATGAAGAGGAAGAAGGATTCTATGAACAACTGGCTGAAGCCCGTTTCAATGAAAGACCTATTATTGCAAAGGAAAGTGATATTGATATGATTTCTACCGACGATGTTCCACTTGTACCACAACAAGACAACACGACTAATTATTTCAAGACCTTAGATTTTGAAGATGACGTGAACAAAGAGCCAGTTTCAAGGATTGTCAAGGAGCAAGACGATCAACTCATTAAAGCTGATTCAGAAGAGGAAGACTTTATACCTAAATTTGGTCAGACAAACGAGAGCGTGGAAGCCGTCGATGACGAAGAGGAGTTTATTCCTACTTTTGGATCTACGAAAGACGCACTCATTCCTATGCCAGAGAATAAAACAGAAGTATTGAGATCTCTTTTTAACCCGAACGAAGAAACACAGACTTCATTTAGATTAGTCAACGAAGACGACGAAGATATCGATCATTCTAAAAAGATCGAAGTCGTTGAGATCCCCTTACACCAGCACGACGACATAGTTATACCTGCCGCTGCAGAAAAGAAAGACTCCGGGCTATTTTTCTCGTACTTTGATTCTCCATTTTTGGTCGCCCAATCGCAGTTGAACAAGCTAAGTGAGTTCAAAATCAATGAGAAATTAGAGTATGACAAATGGGTTTGGGATAACAGAGGAGAACTGAACAGAGAATTTAGAAGACGTAGAAGAGATGTGATAAGACAGTCCAAGAAGAAAACAAAGACCACAATGTTTTAACTTTCAAGTATAGTTTTGTTTAGATAATAGCCAGTAAATATTGATTAATAAACAATAAAGTTAAGTAAAAAATATTAAATGTTAAATTTTGAATATAACAAACATCACAAATGTCAAAAGACATATAATTGTGTGTAAAGATGTCTAAATTGTGTGAGTCAAACAGTAAAAAAATTTCACCTCCCAGCGCATTATGGAGAATCAAAACTTTGAACCAGAATCTTGCGAACGGTTAGCCTGAGGAAAGATGGAAAAACTATTATTAGAGTGCACTGAATACTTTTGAATAAAAAGCAGTAATATACATTTGTGAGACGTCATATCTTTGTTGATTTGAGTCTATAACCAGTTATGAGTACTGAAGTTAAAGCTGTTGTTCTCGAGAACACCTCTCGTAGAGATGCTTTGATTGCAATAGAAGATAAATATCAAAAAGTTTGGGCAGATGAAAAAGTATTTGAAGTCAATGCTCCAACCAATGAAGAAATCCCATATGGAACTCCAGTAGCTGAACTACATGAAAAACACCCAAAGTTTTTTTCCACCATGGCTTATCCTTACATGAACGGTGTTTTACACGCTGGACATTCTTTCACATTATCTAAAGCCGAATTCTCAACTGGTTTTGAAAGATTAAGAGGTAAAAGAGCTTTGTTCCCATTAGGTTTCCATTGTACCGGTATGCCAATATGTGCTTCTGCTGACAAATTGAAGAGAGAAGTTGAATTATTTGGTGCTGATTTTTCAGGTGTACCATCTGCCGAAGAAGAAGCTGCTGCTGCCGCTGAAGAAGAGTTGAAGAAACAAAACGAAAAGCCAAAAGCTGCTAGAGAAGACGTCACTAAATTCACAGCTAAAAAATCAAAGGTGCAAGCTAAAGCTGGTCGTGCTAAATATCAGTTTGAAATTATGCAACAACTAGGTATTGAAACTTCAGCTATTGCTAAGTTTGCAGATCCTTACCATTGGCTAACATTCTTCCCTCCTTTGGTTCAATCCCATGTTAACCATTTGGGTGGAAAGGTTGATTGGAGAAGATCCATGATCACCACAGATATGAATCCATATTATGACGCTTTTGTTAGATGGCAAATGAACAGACTAAGAGAATTAGGCAAGATCAAGTTTGGTGAAAGATATACTATTTACTCTGTGAAAGATGGCCAACCTTGTATGGATCACGATAGACAATCAGGTGAAGCTGTTCTGCCACAAGAATATACAGGCATCAAGATTGAAGTCAGCGAATTTACAGAGGCAGCTTTAGACTTGTTCAAACAAGAAAGTTTCAACTTAGAAGGTAAAAAAGTCTTTTTGGTCGCTGCCACTTTGAGACCAGAGACCATGTACGGTCAAACCTGTTGTTTTGTTTCACCAAAGATTAAGTATGGCGTTTTTGATGCCGGGGAAGGTAACTACTACATCTGTACAGAAAGATCTTTCAAGAACATGAGTTATCAAAAACTGACTCCAGTTAGAGGTGACTTCAAAGCTGCTGTTAAGATTCAAGGTTCACTATTGATCGGATCAAAGATTCATGCACCATTAACTTTAGCTAAAGATTTGAGAATCCTACCCATGGAAACCGTTTTGGAAAACAAGGGAACTGGTGTTGTCACCTGTGTCCCATCTGATTCTCCAGATGATTTTGTTACTACTAGAGACTTGTACAATAAGCCTGAATATTATGGTATTCACCGGGACTGGGTCATTAAAGACCCAATTGCTATTGTTAATACCGAGAAATACGGTGACAAGTGTGCTGAATTTTTGGTGAATGACCTTAAAATCAATTCACCAAAAGACTCTATTCAGTTAGCCAAGGCTAAAGAACTAGCTTATAAAGAAGGTTACTATAGTGGTACTTTAATCGTTGGCAAGTATGCAGGTGAAAAAGTTGAAGTCGCTAAGACTAAGGTCAAGCAAGATTTGGTTGCTTCGGGTGAGGCCTTTGTCTACAACGAACCTGAATCATTGGTTATTTCAAGATCTGGAGACGAATGTATCGTCTCACTAGAAGATCAATGGTACTTAGATTACGGTGAAGAATCATGGAGAGCTCAAGCTACTGAATGTCTGGAAAATATGGAAACTTTCAATTCTGAAACCAAACATGCTTTTGAAGGTGTTTTGAACTGGTTGAAGAACTGGGCTGTTTCAAGAACTTATGGTCTAGGTACTAGAATTCCATGGGATCCCAAGTATTTAGTTGAATCATTGTCTGATTCTGCTATTTACCATTCCTATTATACTGTTGCCCATTTATTACACTCTGACTTCAATGGTAAAGAAATCGGTCCACTAGGTATCGTTGCTGAACAAATGACCGATGATGTCTGGGATTACATTTTCCACAGAACTGAATCCGTCAAGTCTGATATTCCAATAGATAAGTTAAATCTGATGAGAAGAGAGTTTGAGTATTTCTATCCGTTAGACGAATCCATTTCTGGTAAAGATTTAATTCCAAACCATTTAACATTCTTTATCTACTGTAACGTTGCTTTATTCCCAAAGCAGTTCTGGCCAAAAGGTGTTAGAACCAATGGTCATTTGATGTTAAACAACGCAAAGATGTCCAAATCCACTGGTAACTTTATGACATTGGAAGATTTGATTCAAAAGTTTGGAGCAGATGCCACGAGAATTGCCTTAGCAGATGCTGGTGACACCGTTGAAGATGCCAACTTAGATGAGAGCAATGCCAATGCTGCTATCTTAAGAATGTTCAACTTGAGAGAATGGTCGGAAGATGTGGTCAAAAATGCAAGCTCTTTGAGAACCGGAGAATACAATTTCTTTGACAAGACTTTTGAAAATGAGATGAACGTTTTAATCGATCAAACTTACCACAGTTACGCTGCCACACATTTCAAATCTGCTTTGAAGACAGGTTTGTTCGACTACCAATACGCTAGAGATAATTATAGAGATACTGTCTCAATGGAGGGCGGTATGCACAAAGATTTAGTTTTCAGATATATAGAAACTCAAGCCATTTTATTATCCCCAATCGCTCCTCATTTTGCTGAATACCTATACAGGGAAGTATTGGGTAACAGCACTTCAGTGTTGGATACAAAATGGCCTGAACTATCTTTGCCAATCTCCAAATCCTTAACAGATGCATTAGAATACTTCAGATTATTATCCAGATCTATCAGGGAGACTGAAGGTCAATTATTGAAAAAGAAGAAAGGTGGTAAGCCATCGGACTTGGACAAGGATAAACCAGCTGTTTTAACTTTGTACATTTCAACTGCTTTCCCAGAATGGCAAGACAATTATATCGAAATTGTTAGAAAGTTGTTCGATGAACAGAAGCTAGATGATAATAAGGCGATCAGATCTATAATAGATAGTAAGGATACTAAGAGAGCCATGCCTTTCATTTCTGAGTTAAAGAAGAGATTGGCTACCGAAGTCCCAGAAGCTGTTTTCAACAGAGAGTTATCTTTCAACGAAATTGAAACCGTCAAGTCTGTCTTGAATGTTATTAAGAAAGCTCCGTCAGTGGCTAATGTGTCCCAAGTCCGTGCCGTCACTATCACCAATGGTACAGGTAAGGATATTATCACTGGTGAGGAGGTTGAGATTCCAAATGCTAAGATCTTGGAAGTTTCTGTTCCTGGTCAACCTGCCATTGGAATCAAGAATATCGTCTAAGGGATCAGCCTTTCTTTTCTTTCTATGTTAATAGTTTTCTTCATATGTTAATAATCAAACTCATTGATTTAGCTCACATTGTACGATTTTTTGTAAACTTAGTTTTTTTTGTTTCCTCTTCAATTCCGTCAGAGATATAGTCCACAGAGGCATTTTCAATGAATTTTCTTTTTCCTTGATATGAAGTCTTACTACAAAATTTGGAATAAGCAAATTTTCATATATTACAGAGAAATCGATTAAAACGTATTTAGTAAAGAAAAGGTAGCAAATTGAATATAGCAAGAGAAATAAAAAAGAATCGAAAAAATTAAAACGTTAACACAACGGCGAAAAGATAAGAAAGGGTACAAAGACAACATACCATGCAAACCAAAATCGGACACCAATACAAAATAAAACCCAAAAAATATAAAATCTGTTAGCAAAGTAAAACAATGAAATGCTATATTGAGTACCCACGTTTTTCAAGCTCAGTGACAGTCCATGCCCAATTCTGATTTGCATATTTCGAATTTCTAGCAACATAACTTGGAGAAGCCTCCTGACCATATGTGGCGAAATATTTTCCACTGTCTTTTTCTGGTGTTAGATCGTTACTCAGAGCACACTTTAACGTTGAGTATGAACCTTTCTCGTTACTAACACCAAAAATCCAACCAAATATTTGGAAAAACACCCAAAATAAGAACCCTATAAATGGCAATCTTGTGAAATGGCTAAATAAATTAGTATTCATCACAAATCCTGGATGTACCGCTAAAGAAAGTATACCTGGATGTTTTCTAGAGAGAGTTCTCATAAATTGAATTCCAGCTGTTTTCGCCATTCCATATCTAAACCAAGTAAATATAATATTTGGCT
Source organism: Ogataea nitratoaversa (assembly GCA_030579435.1). NCBI lineage: Eukaryota > Fungi > Ascomycota > Pichiomycetes > Pichiales > Pichiaceae > Ogataea > Ogataea nitratoaversa. Next base: position 31,599 of record JAKTQZ010000027.1, read on the forward strand.
TATAGTTGAATTGACAACTCAATTTGAAAGGAAGAGGCGATAGACAATGACCTATCGATGATAGATATATCACTCTTGGGTCTTTAACAAAGGGTGTATCATCCATTAGCTTTATTAGCCTGTTGGTTAGAAGAAAGTGAGATATGTAATTTGTTTGTAACTGTATCTCAAAATTATCTTTAGTGACAGAATAGGGAATAGCCATTATACCGGCATTGTTGATTATGAGATGTAACGCTTTTTCCCTGGACTTGAATTCAATAATTGCATTCTCAACAGATTTTAAATTCAGTAGATCAAGTTCTATGAACTTCAACTCCCCAAGATATTTCCCAATGAGTTGAGGGGTCGATAATTTGGATCTTCTCATTGTTGCCTCATCGTGTATAGATTTGATAGCAAGTTCCACCCTTTGTCTACTCCTTCCTCCAAGGTAAACTATATATCCGTGCATGTAGAGGTGAAGCACTGTGTAATATCCTATACCACTGTTACCACCAGTAATAAAGCAAATTCTTCTCTCTTCATGTGGATTACGGTAGGGAAGGCTGTCTGGATTGAAATGAACCATTGAGTATTCCAATTCGGCTCAAGGAATGTCCAACTAGGGTTTCAACTGCTGAGCTTCAAATTGTGTATGATCCCTATTAAATCTTGATTACTATTATATAATGCAATAAGAACTTGTTTTTGAAGTTATAGCAAATACGTTATCTTTCTGTTTAATCTAAAGTTGTAAATTATTCATTCACCTTAGCGTTTTAATCATTCGGTAGTAAACAGGTGCAAAGATGCCTGTATTATTTTAAATCTAATCTGATATTAAGCTAAAAGGCCACTCACATGAAGTAATTAAGAATAACCATCATTTACTATTACTTTGTTTCTTTGATCAAACTTGATGATACCTTCTCTTGAAATTGTACTTTAGTTATAAACATATCCGTATACGACTGATAGTCACTGAGATAAAGCTGAAAACGGAGGATAAAGAGTCAAAACCTCGCCTGCTAATATATCAAAATCAGCGATACTTACTTAACATTTAAAAATTATCATAAAAGATAGTCATAAACACAATAAATTAAGACGCGAAGTTATACATATAAAAAGAATACATATCTAAATGCTTTTTGAAATGAAAACGTAATCATAAAACTATTAAAAATACATCTAGTACAAGTACTTGAAGTCTGGATTCAAATCACCCTTCAAGATTTTAGTTCTTTCATCAAAGGTATTCCATTCAACAACATAGCTTTCCTTTTGTTTCGAAGCGTTACGTGTGTAAACAATTGCAAAGTAAATGAACATAAAGACAATCGACAAGGCAGTGAAACCCACACATAAACCTAGACCCTTTGTGTATTTTGGAGAATCTTCGTTAGGGAAAATATAAGAAGCAATAATACCACCAATGTTACCGAAACCAATAACGAAAGCAGTAGCAACACCCTTTCTTGTGTGACCAGAAAAGTTCAAACTCATCCAACAAACGAAAATTGGCATAGCAGTGTATAAACCAGATGCCGTGAGGAAACAACCAGCATACTTGAGGGTATAATTATCTCCACCAGCCAAAACCATTGCTAAACCAGCAATGGCAACAACTGCAGCAAAGAGAGCAAATGGTAATCTAATACCCACCTTATCAGAGATGAAAGCAGATGTAATAGAAAAACCTGCAGAAGCTAACCATGGGTAAATTGAATGACGTTGAGCTTCCATGGCAGTGTATCCTAATAATTTGATGATAGTTGGAGCAAAGTATGCGTATGAGTAAGATGGAACAATCAAACAGAAATAAACTAAACCAGCAACGTATAATAATGGATCTTTGAAAACATTACCAACATCTGACCAAGTTTGCTTAATATCGAAACCAGATTTACCAGAGTAAACTTCCAATTTTTGTTTCAAGAACAATTTTTCATTGTCACTCAAGTATCTAGCTTGTTCTGGGAAATCTGTGATAAAGAAAAATAAAACAATACCAAGGAAACTAGTGAAAGCACCTTCAATGATGAAAATCCATCTCCATGCACTGTAAATGTTACCATCTAAATCACTAATACGATAAGCTAAAGCACCAGCACATCCACCAGCTAAACAAGTACAACTGAAGAAGATACTGAATCTACGTTGAGCTTCTCTTTGGGTGTAGAAATTGGCAAGGATATAGAAAATACCGGGGAATGAACCTGATTCAAAAACACCCAATAATAATCTACAAACAATCAAACCGCCAAAGTTATGAACCCAACCAACACACATTGTAACAATACCAAAAAGGACAATCATGATACTCATCCAAACATGTGGTTTCACTATTTTCAAACAATAGTTGGAAACAACTTCAAAGACAATATAAGGCACAAAGAAAACTGTCAAAGCAGTTGAAAATTGGTTTCCTGTTAAGCCAAGATCTTTTTCAATACCATAAATCTTAGCATTCGAAATATTCACTCTATCTAAGAAAGCTAAGAAATATAATAAACAGAATGGTGGGACGACCCATAAATCAATTCTCCATTGTAGTCCTGTTTGTTTGATATTCAAATTTTCAGCAATTTGATCAACTTTTGCAAGTTTTTCTCTATCAGTTAGTTTCAAATCAGATTGAACGAAATCTTCTGATGAGAACTTATCTTCTTCATCGAATTTCTTTTCGATACTTGGAGTCGAAGACATATTAATTATTTGTATTCCAGATGTATATAAAGTTAATAAGTTTTTTTTTTTTGAAAAACAGGAATGATCAAATGTAATCAAATATCAAAACTCTATTCTAATGATATGTGTAAAATATATAATATATAATATTGCGATAGAAGTATCAAAAAGATAAAGAGAGAGAAGTTTTCATATTTGAATCTTTTAACGACTAGAGATTTTCCATCTTATATATTATATATTGTGACTAACAATTTATCTGTTTTGTTTAGTCAACAGATTGGAGATTCAATTTTTTTTTCATGCGATTGTTGCGAATACACCTTCGAAAATGAGAAACTTCCACTTGTTTTCTCCTGATGTCGCAGACCTTATGTGGGGAAATACCCGTGATGTGTGGAAAACGGTCCTGTAGAGCTCAAGATACTACTCTCTATTATACTATCGGGGAAGGAAGGCATCAGGAAGATAATTGTATTATTAACGTACGAACTTTTGAGGGCTTTTATATTAGAGTAAGGTGGGTTATATAACATTAGACAAATAAAGATTTAGATTTCCATATCAAGTCACAAATGCACATCATCATTATATGTAATATGTATATATATCTCTTCAAATGATAGGAAGCGGAGGAGCCCCAAATTAAATGATTTCCCGTTCACCATTTAACAACACACAATGTATACATTGTAAATGTAAACCCTTTGTTTTATTCTTCTGCTTCCTGTTAACGATTCGTGTATCTTGTTATCAGATATCTCATCAAATGAAGTAGCAAGTTACGCTACCACTAGCCAGATCTAATCTAGTACATACATTTAAAAGTATTGGAGTTCGCCGGCCATGGGACGTTACGTAACATGTTTTCGATGTATATTCAATACTCGAGTCTCGCGGCCCTGCAACGGGGGCAACCACCTCCCTTGCGCTGGCTCGCACTTATAACTGCAGTCCATATCCTTAAAATTTATACTTATAGAAGTAATTTTCTTTCCCGTCCCAAGTCACGACACATGCTTCAGGGTTGGCAATTGACAATATAGACAATAGATTTTCAAATATATAGATAGATAGTTATTATTACAATTAAAATTCCATGGACGCAAAATGTACATTGTGTACAAGTTAATCAGGTCAACTAAACCGTTTTGAAAGTCAAGATTATACTTTAATTACTACTCCCAAAAGGAGGAAATATGAACACGACAAGCGGGGATAATGGGGAAATTTGTATATCTTTTATAATTATATTGAAATTTAGTGCTATGACCGGCGGATAAAACCCCTTTTAGGACTTTAGAGCCTTGGAAAATAGCTAAGACTTTGAGTTGTTGTGTTCGAGCGAGCATTGCTGGCAGCAGCTGAGCTCTGTACGTGACTGACTGACTGGACTACTATTCATCGATTAAATTTTAATTCATTACATAATACAAAACCTTTAATATCCGGCCAAATGACTCTTATTAGCGCGACAAAACCGGGCCTCCAATAGGAAATTGAAAATTTTTCCACTCATATATCAACATGGTTATGTTACACTGTGCCTTGAGACATTAAACGGACTAAAGGGGTAAAAGAGGTGAGGTTAAAAAAGAAATAAGGCAAAAATCCATCTAATTAAATGAATCAAATAAAAGAACAACCCTTTATTTAAAATCCTTTAAATTTGAACAAAAGTCGATGGTGAAGTTAATTATTAGAAGGTTGGTTTGTTATATGCATCTTCCAATATTATATCTATCTATCTTGACAGCTATCATAATCATAATTATATGTATTTATATAACCGAAGCTGGGTCTTTACTCACTAACAACTTAATTTTAAAGGTACTCTGTTGAAGATTTGACTACCTTCTTCAGTTCCTTCAATATCCGAGCTCTTGCCAAATATCTCCAAGCTGCCCACTGACCGGCTATTCAAGGGCATTGCAACTTATGTAATTTATTATGTAACACATCTTTTTGTTTTTTTTGACTTTTCTGTCCCCGTTAATTTCATGTGCGGCTAGATCTCTGCCCAAGACTTTTAGCGATTTAAGGTTAAGATAAGATACCTTAATTTGAAGGAAGAACGGATGTGTAAAAGGTACGGCACGGCCGTGTATCACACATCAGATCACATCATACATATTACAAAAACAGTGAATTGATTGAAAAGAGCAAAGGAAACCACATATAATATATTCAGTTCAGTCTTGCATTGGCCATTTGTTGTGTGTGGTAGAGGCCGGCCCAGCCCACTTGAACATATTTCTCATCCTTTAGTTTCCATGATTGGAACAGCTGCCAAAACCATAAAATTGTTGTGATTTTAAGTTCCATATTCATGAGTCTAAATTTGATCTTAGCTTGTTTTTTTGTCAAGATGGTAAAATGTATCAATTCATTTTATCACAAGGATTGAAGGTGCCTCGTCAGTTTATATTCCACCAGTGATGTATGCTTTCCCCCTTATTATAATAAACATAGAGGTGCAGCCTTGAAGGTTTTGTTTTCAGGAACTGGTATTGGTGTGCATTAGTTTTAACTCCAATAACAACAATTTCGATATAATTAGTCGGTTGGAGATGGTGCTTGAAAATATTGGGATTCTTCATTTTCATCTCTTTTGTAGTGTTGCATGAAGTCTTTTCAGGAGCTATCATATCTCTTCTTTCAACTTGTCTTGCTGAAATCTTTGGTGTGAAAAATTATCAATCAACTAGTGGATTGATGTATTTCTTTAGAGGTGTTGGAAACTTCTTGAGATCACCAATAGTTGGTTTGCTGATCAAAAATGGTTTAAATGGAATGTCAAAAGGCACAGGATTACTAGAACGCTATCATTTACAATGGAGTTCTGTTGATAGTGAGTACATGATCAATGGGATTTTTAGGTATCAGAGTAGTGTCCAAAACGTTGGATGAACGATATCAAGAGATTGAATTGTGATATGTTGGGCTAAATACTTCTGTATAAACTTTATAATAAAGAGTTTTTCAATGATGATAATTTGTATGACCTTGAATATAATTGTGACTAACTAGTAACCAACCAGATTTGGGTATTTTGCATTAGTTCTATTCCAAATGTAAACAAATTGAGTAGTGTGTGTTTCAACTTCGTGGAACATTGATGGAATAAGTTTTTTGAATTATAATAATAATAACAATGATAAGTCAGTCCCTTAGAACAGAAGGTTCTATATATATTAGGTACAAAAATGTGAGGTGAGTAAAATATAATAAAAAGAAAAAAAAAACAAAGAATAACCCGAAGGAGATAACTATTGACAAGCATAATATACATAATTCACAGAACGGGAAAACTTGTTTTCATGGTGAGTAGAGTAGGTATAAACTACAAGAGAGAACATTTCTTTATTATATCACTGGAAGCCAATTTGACAGAGCAATAATGAACAGCTAGTACTAAATAGATGATTAGTATCAAATTTCAAGCAATGATACAACAGGAGCTCTGCTTCGTTGAGCTTGTTGGCCTAGATGCTTTTGCTCTTTTGGTAGATTCACCTTGTATTTCTCTGGATTGAAATCCTCTTGAGGTTCCAGCATTGTTGATTGACACTGAACTGATTTGTTCTTGTGCCTCTCTGTTTTGCTGATCTCGTGCTATCTCTGAACTATCTTGTGGTGGCGTTCCAGGAGCAGGAGGAGGAGTAGTAGTAGTAGCAGCAGCAACATCAGTATCGAGCGCGTTATGCTCTTGTATGACTGGCATGCCATCAGCGTCGAGCTTAACTTTCTTGTCTTTATATTTAGAAGCAGTTTCAGCAGCAAGCATGAATAATTCATTGACGTTAACACCACTTTTAGCGCTACATTCAATAAATCCTTGAAATTTCAGTTCTTCTGACAAACGAATTCCTTGTTCCTTACTCAGCTGTCTATCAGATTCTAAATCGGCTTTAGTTCCAACTAATATTATTGGAACAAAGCTATCTAATAGAATTCTTCTGATATGGTCTTGTAACAAAATCACAGCATGTGTTGAATCATGCTTGGTGATACTATACGCTAGTATAATGACATCGGCGTCCCTAATCTGTTGATGTCTTTTATTTTCATCAAGATAATCGTTTTCAACTGTATCTAACACTTCCAACATGTATTCGTTATTATTTATTTCTATACTTCTCTTGTATGTATCCTCCACAGCTGGATCAAAATCTTCCGTGAAACATGATTCGAGAAATTGTAAAACTAATGAAGATTTTCCTGTTGTTGTTTCGCCAAAAACACAAACTTTTAATGTTTGTCCCGCATTGTATGTCATTGTGAAATTGATTGAAATAAATACAAAACTCAGATGAAATCAGTTTGTTTTTTTGATATGATTTATTTATAGTGGCTTTTTCGAAACTGGCTTGGTATTTATAGCTATAGGGAAAAAACAAGAACAAAGGAGTTAAGGACTTGTATTGTTCAGCTTTTTTTAGCGCGTAAGCTACGTGAGGAACTAGTAGGTGAATGAAGCCCGTTACTAGGTAATTTTAGCCAGATCAATATGGTTGTCGAAGCCAAAAAACAAAAAAACAGTGAAAGCCAATGAGTTGCAACAAAAAAAATGCTTTCATATAATACGTATTTGACTAGGTTAAAGTACTGGTTATTAGTATATATTTATGTTTATAATAATTTTCTATGTCAAAGGCTATTAGAAATGGTACTGCACGTTACAACCTTGCAACCATGCGAACCCAAGTTTGAATCAGGCCAAAAACCGTTTTTTTCTATTGTTCGGTTTGAATTTCTTTTTGGGAGCTGGAATTTCTTTTTTCTCTTCATTTTTTTTGATTTTCTTGTTCCTTTTGGAATGAATGCGTGATATTCCGTTTTATATTTATGTTTATGTTTATAATATAGAATATTGATTAATTAGTTACATGTATTTCAATTCATAATCTTTGATACTTACAAGTAAACTATTTTGTTTCAAGTTTCGATCCAACTCATGTTAGTTTCATACTCCGTGATTACATATGGGCTGTTGAAACAGAGCTGCAAAGTCTCTTAACTTAAAAGTGCGGCCGAGGCAGTGATGACTTACCGTGAGGAACGTACACAAAAAATTTGTGGTTTTACTATTGACAAAGAACTGAGTCAACACTTGAGAACACATGGTTTTCTTTGACCTTGGGGTATTTATATGAAGAGTTGTAGTTCAAAGTCTTTGGACACCGATGATGTTGTATGTTGGAGAAATTAACTGATTGCTAGAATTCTTAGTGCTGAAAGATCCCAGCTAAAGCAGTTAAGAAAACGTTGTGTGGAACAATTAATTATTATCACCAACAAGTCAATAAAGATTCATTTTGATCTTTAAACAATTCTCCATCTCTTGAAAAACATTGGATTTCAGTACTTTTAACTCAAATCAAATATCTTTGTCTTCAAAATCCATTACCCTGATTATTTGCTTTACTAAAAATTCCTTGTTTTTCAAGATTTGTTATGCTTAACCCACTTGTCTGTGATAACCTAAGCTTCCACTGTAAAATAACAAAACAAAAAACGTGGAAGTATGGCACGATACTTCAATTACTAACCAATGATTGAACACAATATCTCGGTGTGTCTGTTATTGTAACTTTGATAAGCATGCTTTGAGAATGATGATAGATAGATATCACTAAGCGATATCCTTGGATCTAGTTGAAACCCCGAATTCCCTCCCACTACACTTGTAACAACTGAATGATCAGCAATAACTTTCAAATATCTCGTTTCTTTTATTTGATAGTACCGTACGTGAACAATTCAATCTTTTTCTCTACCGTGATTGTATTATCTACACATTTACTTCCCCTTGGATCTCTTATCTAGCTGATTTCTTAAAATATACCCCTACAAGAATAGTTTTTAAGCGCGGCACAGAAGTAATTTAGAACGGTGCATATTGTTTTAAAGTGTACATTTACAACTTTTACTCAGTACTGTGACGTCACATAGTATTTTAGTGAGCAATTTTCATTTACCCGCGAAACGTCCTTTAGCTGTATGGTATAAGGCCAGGTTTGGACCCTGTGTGTACTAACTCTTTGATGATGTTGATAGAGCTAGTGATATTCATGGTTCAATTGAAAGTCATTCCACTAGGAAAATTGGCAGATATGGACCCATTAGCAAAAAAGGAACAAGGCGCTTCAAGAATTTTCCTCAGGAAACGAGAAGGCAAAGACGAGAGATAAAAAAGAAAGTCAGAGATACGGTAGCTGCTAGTTAGTATTTCACTGACTAATGTGAATGGATAAATAGTATGAGTCAACTTTCGTGAGTATTACGTACTTTGCAACTATGATTTAATGAATAATAAATATATCAAAGGAAAGGAAAGAAAAGGTAAGAAAAATAATGAATCCCAACAACAACGATCATAACATTGTATTAGCTTCTAAATTTCTAACATGCATCTCAACAGCATTACAGCATTTCTTAAACAACTTATTAGATCCGCTATCTTTGATAACTTTCACAAAACATCCGCCAAACCCATATTCAACCCCGCCATCTTCGTAATCTTCCACATCTATTCTGAAAACAAGCTTATCAGCATTGTTTTTCTGTCTGACATTATTCAATTTAAATCCACTGAATGCACTATTACTGACTTTGGTTTTGTTGGAAATCTGTCGAGGAGTGTTGTATTCGACTAATATTTGGTTTGAATTGGTTACTGGGTTCCGGCCGAGTAATTTAATTGAGTTTTGTTTCTCTAATTCGATACGCAAGTGATCTAATGCTTGTCGAGAAGTTAAAACGTCAGATTCGATCCAGATTCCATTATTCGGTTTTGAAAAAAAGTTATTTGTCTTTTTCATTTTCTGATGTGGTTGCAGCTTACTATGATCATCAGTACGTGGTGAGGTGGAAGTATTGTCAAAATTCAATGATTTAAATAACCGTTTGAACCAATTAGGTCTTGTATTACTAACCACTTCATCATTGACACTTTCTCTATGAGATTCAGCAGACTTAGTGATGTTCTCAGCAAATCTCAATTTCTTTTCCACTTTGCCTCTCTTTGTGAATATTGGATCCATTGGTGACATTTCCACATTATTAGGAGAATTGGTTTGATCCCTCTTAATCAACAAAGACGACATGACGCGCTCCTTGACATTGGCACGCTTTGATGATAAAGACATACGATTTGCATTCTTTCTAGTTGACATCTCTTCTTCGTCAGCTTCACAAAGCGTGCGATGCGATAAATTGGATATACCTGTATAAGGATGTGGTTGTCTTGAATCATTGGCGTTAGGACCTACTTGAGATTCAGCCACTTGCAGCATGGAGGCACGATATGATGGTGTTGGGCCTGAGAACGTGTGCTTCTTACTTAGTTTTGCTGGTGAAGTACCTGAGCTGTGACCACTTTGACCATCGTCATCGTCAAAAATAGTTGTATCTTCTTTAACCATACCAAGTGGCGTACCTCTTTCCCCTTCCTCATCCTCATCTTCTTCTGGGTCTTCAAAAACAGAAGATCTTATGAAATCTGGCTTGACCCCACTTTTTGATAATCGTTTCTTTTCAGGTGTTAAATTTAGCTCCTTACCCGAATCAGTTTCATCAGGCATATCGTAATTGGAATTAGCCAAAAACGAAACTCTGATACCTGATTGCTGTTTCATGAATTTGCTGATTTGAGAATCTTCTGTAGAACTGGAATCTGCCTTTCTATGTAATTTGATATCTGACTTGGTAGATTTGATATCGTCATACATAAAATCTTCGGTATTTTCGAGTTTCACTTCATCGGCATCTGCAAATTTATCAGATTCAGGAATAACTGGTGTTCTCACTAAAGATTGTGGTTCTGTTGGACTTTTAATTGGGACTTGAATGGCAGAATGAATGGTATATGAGGCATCATAGTCAGACAACGAGTAATCGAAAGATTTATCAGTTTTGTGAGAATAAACGAAGGAAGATTCAGGAGACATGAATTTCTGTTGCTGTTGCAAGAGAGGGGCATTATGATTTTGCTGATTTCTTTGTGTTGTTGCCAAAAAATTCGGCACTTGAAGTCTTTGTGACAACCTCTTGTTATATTCGGACACGGTAAGGTCAGTTTGTGGATTCAAGAAAGAAGATAGATTTCTAGAAGAAGATGATTGAGAGGACCTTAAGTTGTTGATAGCTTTGTTCGAAGTGTTATTCAAGGGTTGTGAAAAGGATAATTGACCAAAATTATCTAATCGACTCATACGAACGCCAAACTTCTTCAAAACGGAGGATGCACTAGATACATTTCTGTTCTTTGGAGATAATTGATTAGTCAATGAATCAGTTGTGACTCTTGAAATTGAAGATTTCGGATCCAATGAAGAACTGAAATCACTTAAAGGACTTGTTGTTGATGTGTTACCAGCTGATGAATGAGTACGTTTGGAAGAAAGATGAAACGAGTTTTCATGAGTGTTTTTATTTAAAGCTGATTGAACAGCTTTCAAGTTTCTAGTTGTCAAATCAAGATCTGACTCTTTTTTATCAACAACAGGCTGTTGAATATGCATATCGCGAGAGTTGGATTCATCTTTATATATCTTGATTGGCGAAGCTTCAAAAAGATTATCGTTGTTCTTATTATTATTATCAAATGAAAGTACCGAATCTTCAAAATTAAGGTCTTCAAATATTGTATCAACCAAGTATTTGAATTCAGTTAAATCAACTTCAGGTAATTTAGGAAGATCATTTGGATTTCCCGTACCTTCATTACGAGCATTTAAAGGCGCTTTCCCAACCGAACCGACATGTCCTCTCTTAGTTGATAGGCCAGAGTGAATCGAACCATGAGGAGTATGTTGCGGTAGTTGGGATTGCGTTTTAGTGTTGAAAGATACATTTTTTTTGAATGAAGAAGAAGCAGTTATTCCAACTGATGTCTTTTTAAAATTAGCTTGCACATTCAAAGCACTAATACTTTTATTTCTTAATGGTTGCCTCTTCTTTGGACTATGTTGTTGTGAGGATGTATTTGGGATCTCTTTGATTGATGTCTTCATTACTTGACCGTTCTCATCTTGAATTGTAGTCTTCACAATACTTGTTGATCTTGGTATCTTGTTATATGTGGTAGTGGTGGTGGCAGCAGTTCCTATCTGTGGTGGCAATGACTTTGGAGGAGGTTGAATTGGTATTTTTCTGTTTTTAATATTGTTGAGTCCATTTGGTGATGGACCACGAGATTTTGTCCTTTTATTTCTACCATCAGAATCATCTTCTTCATCTATATGATCTGCTTTATATTTTGCAAGTAAATAATAAAACATTTTCTCAGAATTACTTCCCTTTGCTTGTAATTTCTTCAAAATATTATTCAATGGGATGCCATGCCAAAGTGTTTGCAAGTTATGTAAGATACCAGGGTCAACTTTACTAACAGGTTTCATCATATCAAACTCTAAACTTTTTGGTGATTCATCATCAGCTTCAGGATCTGGGTATTTTTTCAATAATGGGTGATTTAAAATATCATGAATTGAAACTCTTTCATTAGGATTAATTTTCAGCATTGACCAAATCAAACCTTTTGCATCATTACTCAAACCTGAAGGCATATAAAATTTACCAGTTTGAACCTTCAATAACAATTTTCTAATATTTGGATCATCAAATGGTAAATGGCCGGTCAGTAGGGCAAATAAGATAATACCACAAGACCAGACATCACTTGGAGATCCATGATAATTACTACCGGCAACAATTTCTGGAGATGCATAATGTGGAGAACCACATGAAGTTTCTAATAATCTTTGAGTTGTTTCTAAAGCAGCCATACCAAAATCAGCAATTTTGATGTTATGATTCTTATCTAATAATATATTTTCAGGTTTCAAATCTCTATGACAAATGTTGAATCTATGACAGTATTCCACACCTTTTATAATTTGTCTAAAATACCCAATTGCTTCTTTTTCTGATAATTTGCCATTGTTGATCAAATAATCAAATAATTCGCCACCTTCAACATATTCTAACACCAAATACAATTCACTTTCATTCTCCCAAACATCATATAATGCCATGATGTTATTATGTGAAATTAATTTCATGATGATGATTTCACGTTCAATACCGTATGGTAATCCATTAGCATCAATCTTGGCGGTTTTTGATATTTTCTTAGTTTGATTAAGGTTATTAGCTTTAGGAACAATCTTTACTGCTGATAATTGACCAGTTATGCTATGTTTAGCCAATCTAACACGTCCTGTACTCCCTCTACCCAAAGTTCTTCCTAATCTCCAAGGTCCTATTTTATTTTCAGCTTTCCGTTTGCTATTTGAAGAAGTTGAAGACTGTGAAAGTCTTTTGCTTGCATTGGCAACACTTTCAACAACTTTATCTATTTGTTGAGATTGTGCATTATTGGCATTTATCTGTTGATTGAAATTGTTTGCATGATGATTATTGATGATTGCTTTTGCAGCAGCACTCGTTGCAAATGCTGATTGATGTTGATTTATAACAGATGTCATGCTGTAACCAAAAAGAAAAAAAATATTGCTGGATGGCAAATAGTTATTGTTAGTAAATTATTGAAATAGAGTAACAACGAACAATCATTGAATCAAGTAAATACTTACACCAATGTATGTAGGAATTAATAAATAAATAAATAAATAGATAAATGAGTGTATATATATATATATATATGCAAAAGTTTTGGGTGATCGACTTCCCTATTAATTAAGTGTAAATGAAGTGTTACAACAACGCAATGTGGATGGCTATGAGCTATATGATTGTAAGCTTGAGGTTCCTATTATGGAATGATGAACTCTTTGAAAGTGTATAGTAGATAGTAGATACTATAATCTGCAATGGAAAATGGAAACACAGAAACACACAGAAACACACACACACACGCGCTCAAATCTAATTCTAACTTCAATTGATTCAGTTCGAATGATTCAACTCACAACAATAATAACTTCACTTTCTAGTTAATTATGAACAGAAAACAATTAATTAACAAAACAATTTCAACAAAGGGATCATCATCCTTTAATTCAAAGAATGTTTAGACTCTTGTTCACCTGTAAGTAAACAAAAACAGGATGGACCACGGTTGACACACGACTTTTTTATTATTATTTTTTTCCTCTCTTGGCCCCACCAGATTTTCCTTGAGCGCGTTTTCTGTTTTCGAGTGAGCAGGTGGTGGTGATATGTATGTATGTAAGGAAGTGAAGTGGGAAGATATTTTAGGGAAGGATAATTGTTATCAATACTAATTGAGGAGAATGCCTGTTAGACGCTGGATGGGTGGGTGACGCCGGATTAAGGGGGTTAGAACTTAGAAAGTGTTAGTTAACTAGGTTATAAAATCATTTGATAAAAACCCAATTTTCGATTGTTTTTTACAAACCAAGATAAAAGCAACAAAACTAAACTATAAGCAGAGAGAAAGAAATACATACATACAGAAATATAGTAAATAGTAAATACAAAGAAAATCGTAACTAGACTCAATTTATACAATCTGCAACTTGTCGTTCTCCTTGTGAAACATTAGAAACCATAGGAGCTGATGAAAGCTTCTTACCTTTTGTTTTTTCACCAGTTTGACCTCCGTCAACATCTAGATTCAAATCATCTAGTTTTTCTAAAATGATTTCTTTTAGTAATCGTAACTTGACAATTAAATTTTCCAACTGTTTGAAAAATTCCATCAAATGACCAACAGCTGCACATCTTTCTTCTTCCACTTCTGCTGGTAACTCATCCGAATGAGAGAAATACGTCTTGATTTTATGATTGACCATTGAAAGAATTTGTAAATATTTGAATTCAAGTAATTGAAGATCCAATTCCGTTTGATCGTATTTAAGAACATAAACCGGGTTTGGTTCTTTTGAATTCCCCGATGATGATGATGATGATGATGATGATGATGATGATTGTAATATAGGATTAGCCGGTAATTTCGAAACAATCAATAATTTTTCCTTCAATTTGTTAATCTCATCAGATGATTTTGGACTCTTCTTGTTGTATAATTCGGGATATTCATGAATGTTTAACGAATGTAGCGGTAATTCATCAACAGACAAAATTCCCCAAAGATACTTTTCGGTGGCCATGGTTGCATCATCACCTTCTGGCAAAAATATATGACGTTTCAACTCCTTATGTTCATCTTTGGTGGTTGCATGTAACTTCTCGATTAATTTCCGATAAGATGCTGCATTCTCCAAATAGGACTGCGTTTTCTTTTTGAGAACATCTTCTGTAGGACAAGTGTCACAAGACGACACTTGTAAGTTTGGGTGAACCACAAATAGTTGAACCATGATGGTGTAAGTACTATGTTATATATATATATATCTCGAAATTTTGTATTGTGAGAAAAATAATGAGCTGATGCTTTGAATTTACAAACACTTATCACAACTATGATGATGACGTAGTTGAAAAGTTCAAGATATCAATTGCAAAACAAAAAAAACACACAGAATAATCAATTTGGTAGTTGATTGAAAAAAATGGGTATCAAAGAATATTTAGTAGTTGATTGAAAATGGGGGATCATAAAATATTAACAAGTTATTGATAAGCAAAGGTATAATAATAATACATTAATACCAACTAATGACAAATAGATTTAACGAATTAAAATTATTATTAACAGTAAATAAGAAAAACAATTCATAAAGTAAAACAATAATCTATATAATTAATAATCAGGTTAACAATTAAAAATAAGGAGATGTCCTTTACTTTATATATAAATAATAAATATATAATATATTGCCTGACCTGACTTGACCTGGTGACCGAGGCTTAACAGCTTAATCTTACTACTAATTTAAACAAACATTAAAAATACAAATTATTTTGTGTTTTTTTTTTGAAAAAGAAGAGCAAAGAACAAAAAGACAAAGAGATGGTTGCTGTGCGGCGGTAGGGCGTTTTTTGTGTATTGTTCAAAAAACATTATTAGTGCGGGGCGCCCTAATTCTAAATTTTTTTAGTGGTTGGTGGTTGGTGGCTTTGAAAGTTTGAAATGAACGTTAATTTGTTCAAACGTTTGAAAGTGAATTGTGGGTGGTAGTGGATAGTAGTGGGTAGTAAGTAGTTGGGTAGTAGGGTAGTAGGATACAATCAATTGTTTGTGATAATAAAGATTCAAAAATTAAAAGCCAAAAGGAACTTTTCTTACTTTTTTTTTTCGATTTAAAGGCGAAATTTATGATGGTCATACAGTACATAAATGTAGATGTCAAAATACTTATATAAGTAGTCCGAGTCCGATTAGCAATCTAATTAATATAATCTAGAATCAATCAATATATTGTACTTTTCTTCCTTGTAATTTTATCTTATTGATGTACATGATAATTTTAATGTAGTTCAATGCTAATTTAATTAAAATATATATATATACATATATGCACAAGAACTTACCAAAATACTTGGTAAGTTAACTTTTTCTATTATGATTAATAGTTTTTCTCTGATACTTGCTAATTTCAAGTTTAATATTGCCAAATTATCCTTTTTTCAAATTACAAAGATAGAAGAAGTAAATAATGTATTCATTTAGTAAATCCTAAGATAACTAACTGTTTTAGTTTTCAGTTTATTATAATGGATCAAGGTAAAATTATCTCACCTTTTTGAATATATAACCATAAATCATTCTTTAGTTTTTCAATAAATTTAATATTCAAATAACTTAAACCACCAATCTTTTCTGATTCTTCACTATTGCTGTATTTCTTTTTAATTTCTTTACCTTCTCCATTCGTATAATCATTCATTGTATCGGACTCAGATAAGCTACTACCATATTGTTGTTGATAATGTAAATTATCAACAAAATTGAAAATTAGTTTAATATTCCATAATTCATCAATTGTTGTTGGCGCTTTGACTAATTTTTCAATTTCTAACTTGAAATCAAGCACAGTAGATGAAATTAAACATTGTTGTCCATAATTATCAACATCATCAAGTATATTGATATTATCATTTGTTGTTGAACTTGACACAATATCATTTGTTATAGGAGTTCCAATAGCTGTTGAAATAAAAGCAGTTGATTCTTCTTTTGTTAAATTATTTAATATTGATAGATTTTTCAATGATGACAAACCTGCCAATTTTTTATCTCTATTATCATTTTGGTTAAAATCATTCGAAATATCTGATATCAATTGATTGAACGGAATTCTTAAATTTTGATAACCTCTTTTCTTGTAAACGAAAAGATTAAAGTTTCTTTTGAATTTATTAAAAATTTTGGAATCTTCCAAATTCAACAAAACTGGAAACCAATTTTTATCATGTTGAATGGTTTTGATCATTGAAATTGTATTAAGCTCAGGTAATAAACATGGCGCTTTTAAATTAATAACTTCTCCATTCTTCAAAATACATTCAATATCAATCTTAATTGCTTGTTTTGTTTCAACATCTCTAACTACTAAACATCTATCCTCAACCGCTAAAGCCCAAAAATGTCTTAATGCTTGTAGATGAATCTCCGTACTATCCAAATTCCCATTATCTTCGGTACCACTGATTATTGGTGAACCAGTTGTACCATAGTAAACAGGATATATAGAAGTGATTAACGCAGCAATACCGAAACTATCTTTTCTAAATGCTTGTTGTCCACCACCAAGGAACAAAAATCCTAATGCTGTATTAATGGCCATATAATTACCATACGTTGTAGTCCTTTCAGTGTTACCTTGCAAAAATCTTAGTCTTCTGAAAACATCTAAATCGCCACTTCCGGCCATTATTATCGACAGACCTAGTACAACAACGTCACGAGAGTTTTGAGCACCAACAAGAGCCATTTTTTCATCATAATTGATAGCTTGTAATGAACAAATATCCATCAATTTATCCAAGTAATAGATCAATGTAACTTTAGCGTTTTCATCTCCAGTTGATGCATATCTTATTGCAATAGATAATAAGATACCTGCTAAAATATTTAAATATGGTAAAAAATCACTATCTAAATGATTTATTGAACTAACAGAATATCTATCAGAAACACATTGAGGTATCATGGCATGAACCCATTCTTTATTTGATTCAATATAATCCCACATAATTAAGTTTTTAGCAAGGCACCTTAACATTAGGAAGTCAGGTCTTATATAATCTAAGAGTTGGGAGGTAGTTGGAATCGCCAACTTCATAGCGGTCTCAATATTATTTGTTTTCAAAAACATAAATGCTAATGCTAAGATTGAACCACCGCAAGATTTATCAAATTCGTCGGATGTCTGAATGT
This sequence comes from Ogataea nitratoaversa, assembly GCA_030579435.1. Lineage (NCBI taxonomy): Eukaryota > Fungi > Ascomycota > Pichiomycetes > Pichiales > Pichiaceae > Ogataea > Ogataea nitratoaversa. The sequence goes on from JAKTQZ010000027.1 coordinate 49,546, forward strand.
CTCTGAATGAAACTGACATTGAAAAAAGTTGATCAATAACGTGAGTCTCGTTAGTATTCTTTAGATTTTCTCCCTTACCCAAATAAATGAAACCTAATGAAATTCCGGCAGCTAATCTATAACCTTCATTGACAATTTTCTTCTCATTATCAGTTAGAGTTGAACTGATTTGCGAAAGTAATACTTCTGTCATCCTTCTATGTTGTGTTTCAAGATACAATAACCCTATACCTATCAGACCTGCCGTTTGTACAGGTAATTGGACATTCAAATTGGTTGAACCTGGAGGTAAAAGAGCGACAACATGAACTGACAAGACTTTCGTTAATTTCACATCCATAGTGCCTTTTAAACTTGCAGCCATACCCAATAATAAACCTACACTTGTGTAATTGTGTTTTGGCCCTAAGTAATTATATATATGCCACTCTTCCAATTTCCGTAAATGACCATTTAACCCTAAACCTAATAAGAACCCTGCATGTTGAGGATTTAAACTCAGAGGTCTGTTAAAAACTATCCAACTACCATTAATTTCAGTAGAGTCCCTAGATATCGTCAACCCTGATGATGCACCATTATGAAAAAAACCCCAATCATATATCGTTTGATTAATAGCATCTTTCTCCAAACTAACATTGATATTATCCGGTAAGATTAATGAATTGAAATTCATTTTGGGAATTGGAAATCTTTCAGTCATTAATGGCTTACGACTTGACAAAAATACAGCACCTTTACCTAGTGGCATAGTCAACGTTCTCAATGCAACTTGTGATCCCAAGGCACGCTGTTCAATTAACCTTTCATGATCATCCATACCAGACACTGGTTTCAAGGTAGCGGTTTGAACTTTGGAAGTTTGAAGTAACTTAGTTAACTCATAAAACCGACGATCTTCATGAAAAATCAACTTGGTAACATGAAATCTATCCGCTTCCGCTTGACCATCCCATGCGGTAATCACCTCACTGTCATTGACTAATTTCAATATTTGTAACATTTCTTTAGGGGAATTATCGTGCTTAAAATTGGTAAATGTTGCCGCTGCAGTATCTTTTAAAAATTCTACTGAGTTTGAGAAAGCCAACAGATCTTTTCTACCAATTAATTCCAATTCAGAAGCAGACTCTGTATTCCATTGAGATGATATATTCTCTTGGCAATAAATTATGGCATTTTTCAATGGCAAGTAAACCCCAGAGGGATACGTTTCGAGATCAAAGTTCTTGATATTATATTCAACCATCATATTCACGACATCTGTAGGCTCGAATTCTGGAGACACAATGACTTCAAACAATCTTAATATATAATATGTTCTTGGGGTAATTAATTCATCAACCAGATCATCTTCTTCCGACACTTGGGAGAATGTAATATATGGTACAATAGTATTCGTGAAAAGACTTGCTAAGGATTCAAACAAGTTTGGTGGAGTTACTAGCGGTTGCGATGTTAAGAATCTAGTCTGTTTGTCCAGCTGTTTTGGATCTTGCATGTAATATGTGGTCCAGGGTTCGGACCAACCCATCCAATTAGTCAATTGAGCTAGTAATAATGATAGTTTCTCAACTGTAGTTTTAGCCAAAATATTCAACTTCAAATCCTCTCTTATCAAATGTAACGAAAGTACAATAGATGGGGCTAATTCAGTTAGAGAATAGTGCCCAGGTAAGTTTGATTTGGAACCTATCTTCTCATTGTTTTTCCTTGCCTGCTGTGATAATGGCAAAAGCCTCGTTATTTCATTTTTATCGACTACATTGTCTTCAAACTGCGCATCATCTGGAATCATCAATGAAAGTAATGTGATACAAAATGAAACCCAATCATCATTATACTTACCACTAACATCATCTTTCAAAGTGATGTTGGCACACCATTGTAACCAGAAATATTCATATATATATGTATTTGATAAATATTTCAATGATTCTATAAAAACAGAAATTACTTTCTCTTGTGGTTCAATCACCATGTTCAATGTATAATGTTTGTTATTGACGCAATAAAGGGACAAATCAAGACCATAACTGTCGTCAAGCAGTTTTATTGGTGGGAACCTTGTTGATAAGTCAATGCTTGGTGAAAGCAAACCTAAAAAGGGATTAACCAAAATTATATGTGAATCGTCATAGAGTAACACAATATAACCTTTATGCCCTGATTCTGGTGATAGTCCTATAGCATCCAGGCCTTGCAAAGAATAACTTGACTTCAAAGTCGGCAGACTAACTTGACTACCAGGACAATTGAAGATAAAAAATTCTACCACCGAAAGCTTTAAATTAACAATCACTATAGCCTCTTGTTCCTGGTATGATACGTTGAAAGATTTTAAATACTGTACTTCCTCCGAAAAATCTATCGAACTGAGTTTTGTGAAAATGATATCTTTTCTCAGTTTTGAGGTCTCTAAATGATGGCTGTTTGCAGAAGAATGGAAACTGCTTGAGTCTGGCATTGAAAATTCAGTTCCTGATGCCATTCTATCAAATGACATGGCATTAGATGCCGATCTATATTGTTTCGCATCACCCATTGGTGTATCTTCAATTATCTTGGACGCACTTGGTGTGGATAGACTATTGTTATTAGAAGAGCCAGCTCTCTTGCTTGTTCTTCTCGATAAGCTTTGGTATGAGAATGATTTGGGTACCGATTTTTTGCTTCTTGATAAATATCTGGTATGATATATAGTTATCACTTTATCCAATGAATTATATGTAGTAGCAATAAAGTATTTGGAGCTAGAAGGAAACGATACTAGTTCTTCTCTTGGTGAAAATGATGTAGTTGAAGAAGTGACAATTGATCCTAATTCACCTAACGTATCTAGTAATGTCAAAAAACTACCTTCCGGAGCGGAGAACGAGGTACCTGTAGATGCTGCACTCGTCGATATTGAAGCAGTATTGACGACGGACGTTTGACCAACTGAAGTTTGTGATAATGGTGAATGTGGCTTATGATGGGCATCCCTAAATAAAATAGGACTTAGGATGAGTCCATTCTCGAAGCTGAAGGCGTTTTTGATATGAAAAGAAAAACTTACAACTTGAGATCGTCCTTCCTTTTCGTACACATATATGTGCTCCCTCAAGATCACCACCAATACTCTCTGTGAGGTGGGCTTCTGATTGTGACTCGAGGATAAAGAGATGGCAGGTCGTTGCTGTGGGTTAAAACAAGTGAAGAAAGATGCAATGACATTCGATTCAAATTTCAAGTTACGAGTGATAATACCACCATTAACTACTAAGACTGTGCTGTCTTTAACGAGTAATTTCTCTTCATTTCCTGTCAAAAAGACTTTGTAATCGGACAATCTTGAAATGATCGAGGAATCTTTGATATCATCCTGAAGATCCAAGGTGAGAAGGTAACGAGAGTCGAGCTCAAGATTGATATTGGGATCCACAGTTGCGGACATAATTGGGTGGCCTATTTGATAACTCAATGCCTTTATAACAACTCTACCAAGTTGATCAACCTTGATCAATGAGCATCGATCCAGAGCCTTTCTTAATCCCAAAACAAGCCAAACAAGAGAACCAAAACAAAACAGAAATCTAGCCGTTACATAAGCGCTGACGCATCCTCTTGACACGCGCTCCTGTCAGTTTTTGTTTCCAACCTTCTTCGTTAGCTTATTTTCTGAAACAAGCTTGATCTCATTTGATCTGAAGTTGATTTGGTCCTTTTATGTTTTATTTCATATCCACCTAAATGTTTTTTTTTCGTTCGTTTCATTTTGTTTGATTCAGTAAATTACTTAGCCGGGATTTTTGCTCATCTTAAAATATACAAGACATGTCATTCCTGAGCACGATTAAGTATGTTTGCTCCCCTCGCCTTTTTACCTTCTTGTCTATAGCGCACGTATACTAACGAGATTCATTTGTTCAATCTTGCAAACCCCTTCAATCATACAGAGGCTTTACGCGATCTTCAAAAAAGAAGAATCAACCAAATAGTAAACTGGGAAATAACTACAGTGAAATTTATCTCAACAATGACTCTTCTCAATCTTTGAATTACACAACAACAAATAATACAACAACACAAGGATCATTATATTCCAACAATAATGGTTCCTCTCTCTCTTTAAGGAAAACTCAATCTCCTTCTAAACAATCAGTGAGATCACTGAAAAACTCTTCCCAGCAAGTGAAACAATCACAACAACCGGTTAAACCCCCATTGTTTATGTGTGATCCTTTTGTCAAAACGGCACTAGTGAAAGGTTCATATAAGACAATCGTGCAAATCCCTAAATATGTCGATTACCATGAATGGTTAGCTTTGAATACGTTTGAATCATTCAGTCATTTGCATAAATTTTATGGTGTCATTTCAGAATACGTGACTCCTGATAAGTATCCCATAATGACAGCAGATCCTAAAACTGAATACGGATGGGTTGCTCCTAATAATAGAACCGTTTCATTGCCTGCAAATCAGTATATTGATTATGCTTTGACTTGGATGAGTAACAAGATCAATGATCAGACTATATTTCCAACTAAATCTGGAATGGCCTTCCCTCCTTCGTTTTTAAAAGAGATCAAGGGGATCTGTAGACAGATGTTCAGAATAATAGCGCATATTTATCATAATCATTTCGATAAACTGGTTCATTTGTCGCTAGAAGCACATTGGAATTCATATTTTGCTCATTTCATCTCTTTTGTGAGAGAGTTCGATTTAATAGAGAAGAAAGAATTGGAACCATTGGCCCCATTGGTTGAAAATTTGGAATTACAAGGTAAGATTATGCCTGCTGATCCATCATCTTCATTGCATTCACACTGACTTTGATACTTGAGTGATATTTTCTTCTGCTCGTCGACCTGTACATTATTCTGTATTTTCTTTTTTTTTTTGTTACTCCAAATGCTACCTGTTTGATTTTTGTCTTTTTAGTTTTGATAGTCGCTTACATATAGACATTTGTCCTTTTACGTGTTTAAGGGTTTTCAATATCAGCTGTTATAGTTATTTAGTCGATTGCTTTTTCTTTTCCCGCGTTTACCTTTTAGTCAATCAAGCTATAAACAACTCTCGATAATTTATCGATCGGTCCAAATGACATTCTGCTAATGTGAAAATTAAACTTTTATTAATGAAAATAAATCTATATCTTGGTTTCCGATAGGTGACTTAACGACCTATCATAAATATATATACAAGTACCAAGAGCATACAATCAATATGGTGACTCATGAAAAGAAATAACGACTTTCTCTAACAACATTCACATCAAAATCACCCCTCTCAGGAATATCTGGAAAGACTAACGGACTTAAAATTTTATAGTAACCCGGGTGATCTGCTTTAGGATCAAAATTAACATCTTCGAGAACAGTTAATGACGTGACTAAACGCTCACCCAATTCTACTTCCCTTGGATCATCTGAATTCAGCAATAACCTTCTTTCACGCTCTAGCTTCAATTCATCGGCAATGGTTGGTTGTCTACCAAGCTTTTCGGCTAAAGTTGCTCTGAATTTCTTGACTGCAATAGCAGCTTCAGACGCAGGAGCAACTCCAGAAATCACTAAGAACCCATTATATCTTTGTTCCATTTCAGATTTTAATTTTTTTATCAAATTTGCGGTATGCAATGAAACAAACTGATCTCTCAAAATCGTACTCATCTCGTCGACATCAGAAGCATGTGTCCAATATGAATCATGAACAGATGCAAAAGTTAATCCAGTTTCAGAACATTTATTAGCAGACAAGATCATATGTGCTGCATCTAATGAATGAATGAAATTTGGAGGGAAACCAGCCGACTGCTTTCTAGAATCAACTGATTTGACTTCATATGGATCATTAATAATAATAGTTTGCATATTAGTAACAATGTTTCGTTGTTTGAAATCTCTATATGGTTGCACAACAGGCAAACCAACAGGTGAGGTCCATATAACCGATGACAGGAATTCTGGGGTACTGGTAATTTCAACATCTAGCCTTATACTCTTACTGATTCTCTTAGCAGCACTTTCCAACCAATCTTGAATTAGATGAGCACCATCAAACAACTCTCTGATAGCTTTGAAAACCTTGCCTGTTAGATATTTAGAACAGTTCACGGCTATAGTACCATCAAAATCAATTTCTTTCAATCTCTTAGCAATTTGAGCTCTTGCTCCAACAAACGTGACACCGTAAACACTAGTCATCACAGTCTGTTTAACTAGTTTTCTGGAAATTATATCGACGGTATGCAAAGCTTCAGGAACTCCCTTTTCTGCATCAGCTTGAACAGAGGCCTTAACTAAACCAGCAACATAAGTGTAAACATCACTTGGTTTGTCGGCGGAAATCAAATTAACTTGTTTAGCACCTTCAACATCACCACCTAAGGCAGCATAATGTTGTAATCCATTACATGTACCATCTTGATGAACAGGCTGATGAGATATAAATTCGGTTGGATCATCTAATCTCAAAGCAGACTCTAACTCCATTGCAGATGCTAAAAATTGCCATGGTTTATCTGCTGCCATCCATAACTTGTCTTTACCTTCCTCTAATGGATTTCTAGCTGAATCCAAAATTTCCTCTAAATGATCATCAACGTATTTCTCTCTCTCATCAAGTGAAATCTTATCCATTCCCATCATATTAGTGACATGAATTTTCAACCATCTTAGTCCATCCTTACCTAATTTTTTACCTTTCCAGAAAATCAATAGACCTCTAGAAATATCATGTCCCAAATGGTTGAAATGTGGTGGAATAGGATAAGCTCTACCTCTAAAATCTAATGAATGCGGGAAGAAAATTCTTTCACCGACAAAAGCTCTAGCAATTTCTAATTTATAATTTAAATCACATCTGATAGATCTATTCTTCGCGAATTCATTAGATAATTCTTTGCATGCATCCTTATGTCTAACAACCTCCAATGGAGAGCCATCAACTGGTGGTGGAGGTAATACAATAGTTTCTTGCAATTTAGGGATAGACAGGAACTCTTCGCCAGTATTCCACATCTTAGTAACAACCTCTAACACTCTTTTATTGACTGTCCATGCTGAATAACCCAAATTGTTTAGTGCTTGCAAAACAGGGTCAATTTTGTGATTAGATGCAGCAGCCTTAATATATGCAAACTGCTCAGGTGAGTCCCTAGTTCGCAAAACAATGTTTTTTTTTAAGAAATACCCACCATCATTGAACGTAGTCCACGGTCTTGGTTTAGCAATCATCGGTAGAAATTGGGCTTGCATTGTCTGATCTAATCTTTCGGATCCCAACTTGTTTGCAAATCTTTGATTAGCTCTAATAACACCAACTTTACCACCATTATGGGAGTCATATGTATGGTAGAAAGCAGGAGCCAAAGCAGATTTAGTTTCACCGGTCTTCGGATCAATACCAGTAACATCGATCTTAGCAACCTGTAGTAATAGGGACAACAACACAGAACCAACTTTACAACGAGTTTCTGAATCCCATCCATATGTACTAGAAGGGGTCTCTGTGTTTCGTTCACCAAGTAACTTAGCCTTGGCCCTTTCAATGAATTTTGAAGATCCAGAACTTCTGACGTATTTCTTGAACTCGGTTGTCTTTCTGATAGCGCTGAAATGTTTGTTTACGTCAATAACAGGATCTAAAATCTGCTCCGATTTACGTTCTAGTTCCACAACTTTTCCAATACCCATGACAATTTTGGAAACAGTTGTTCCTCTGGTAATATCAGACGTCACAGACACTCTAAGTAACTCGGTGATGGCAAGAGTGGCAACCTTTTCGGGCTTCAATAGTGCCAGGAATGGTCCGTATGACCTTTCTTTGTATTTTGCAACATCTGCCGAACTTGGCTTTTTTCCTGTAATGCTTGCCTCATGCATCAACTCATTGAGTCTATTATATTCGTCAACTTCTCTTTTGATTGCAGGAACCAAGGCAGTCAACCAAGTATGTAAGTAACTACCAATAGAAGAAGGCAATGATCTTTCTTTTATTCTTTGAAATTCGTGCTCCCATTTTTTTCTAGAAGTTTCGGTCATTGTTGCTTCTAATATTTCTTGACGATCATCTGAAATTAAATCCAAAATTTCATCAAATTTGTTTTGCTGTGTCAATGGTAAACTATTCTTCAATTCGAATAAATTAGGGGATTCGGAATCAGCGGCAATCGAGTCATAGTCTAAATCTAGATTAGCTTGTTTACATTCAGTTATTAAATTCTGTAAGAACGCACTATGTTTATGAGCATCAGCTAAACCCAATAATGCGTATCTGATAACTTTAAGATTCACAGACGAAACAGACAAAATGTCTGCCATTTTATTTGGAAGGGAACCTGGATCTATGTCTAATAAAATTTCCCTCTTTGGTATTTCTTTCTGACCTTTTGCCCTCGTTGTTACTGGTTCATTTTGCAGTTCTGTGGATGGGAGAGTTAACTCAACTTCTTCGGGCTCCCTCTTGTTTGCTGCTTCAGTATCCAAATTAATCGATGATCCGGCAGACGAGGTCAAGAATTCGAATAGACCTCTGTATTCTTCAGGTAACTCACTTAATAGATCTGGATCATATGCCACCAACTTCCTGAGATTGGACATCCCAATAATATCACTACATCTCAAAACATCGGACCTTCTATTGTTGTAAGAACTGACGGAATAATAGTAAAACTCTTTGTGAACTTCCTGTACAGGTATATTTTTATCAAATGAGCACTTTATCAACCAGGCTGGGATTCTTGGATCGGACTTGAAGTCACCATTAACTATATACATTGAATCTAGCCAAGCTTTCATCGTCGAAATCTTGACGGACGGATCAGAGCCCCAAGTTCTTAGGAACTCACAGATACCATCAACAAAGAATGGAGACACCGTGGATTTGCCAACAGACTCTTTCAAACTTCCTAATCCTTTCAAGATCTGAGAAGCCCTTTCATAATCGCCTGAAGCTAGACAAGCTTCAAACAAAGTCCATGATTTAACACCGTCTGACGAAACGGTGGTTAGAACGTTATCTGATCTGGAAGATAAATATACAGGTGCCCTACTGACAGATTTGGATGCAGCCTTAGTGGACTTTTCATTGCTTATTTTTGTATAAATGGAATCTAATGTTATTGATTGTTTTGGTTCAGGTTTGGCGAAAAAGTTTATTGAACTATAACAAGTCCGTTTCCTTAGGAGTGTTTGCCTCTGGACGGCATACAAAGGTATGATGTTGGAGTTTATCTTTGATCTCAACATACCCCGGACTTTTTCTAATCCCTTGGTTGATATTGCGCACTGAACTTGCTTCTTAGGTGTTGTTACAATTCAGTTCAGATGACTATAACTATAAACTTTTGAAGATCGAGTAATATATCGCATAGAAATTTCAATTTTATTTAACTATATTACATACTGATTTTGAAAATTTTTTAAATTTTTTTTATTCTTCTAGTACGTAACCACTCACTGAGTTGTTACTGGGGGTTACGTATTCAAGAAGGGTGAGGCTTGAGCTATTATATTTTCCACAGCAAATAAATATAAAAAAAGAAGCTTTCATTATACTCAACATAATTATAAGTGATTGTCATCAATAGTCAACAAGTTCATTGGTTCGTGAGAAGATGCAGGATCCAAATATGTTGGTGTATGCCATAGCGCCATTCTTGAAATAATTCCGGCCATAACAAAACAACTATCTTCCTTTTCATCTTGCGCATCTTCAGTTGCGAATGACAGAAAAGGCCATGAATGAATCTTACTCTTTGCCATCCATTTCTTAGTGGGTCCAGCAATACCTAGCATAGTAGCAAACTCTGATATCTCACTATTCATCAGCTCCTCACCTCCCCAAGTTAACACGAGGCCAATTTCTGGGAATGCATCTTTCCATGTATTGACGTTATTACAATATCCTGGGCTATGTAAATATTCGTAATCAGACGTAGTCTCTGGAACATAATCATTTGCTAACCTTTCAATGAACTGCGAACTCAGAAAATCAGCGCAGTTTGATTCGTTAGCTCTTTTGCTGATTCCCTTGAATTTTAAGATTGGTGAAATTATAATAGCTCCAAATGGTCTAAGCATTTTAAGATTTGAAAATATGTCATTGTCATCGACTGGTTGAATTTGAACTTCATCTTGATACCCTTCGCTGGATGTATCTGGATTGATCTTCTCTTCAGTTATATTTGAATTTTCAAAAATTTCAAACTTGGGGGTCTGTCTGAACAATAAAAAGCTCAACACCAAATTAGCACCACTTGAATCTCCACAAATGAAAAATTTAGCTTTCGGGTTCAGCTCATTGATAAACTCCCATCCTTTCAAAACTGTACGTAGTTGATTAGGAAACTTGCCGTTTTGATCAGACAACAGAGGTATTTGTGGGATGAAAATAGCAGGACTTCTAAAACCTTGCAGTAGTAACAAAGAATGTAAAGTCATTAAATATTCTGTATAGAAATGAGGAGTTCTTCCAAATATGACATGATTGGGAATATAGAACAAGATCAAATCATGTTCCTCTGGTCGACAAGTTGCCTTGATCCAAAGCCCCTTTATGCCAACTTCTTCGTTGCTTTCCTCTTCGTATTTGCTCTGTTCAATACCATTCCATGCCTGTAAGGTAGATCTGATATCAAAAAATCGTTTCCAAACAGGATTGGAAACGAACGAATAAGCTGGGGATTCTGGAGTAGACACAAGGGGTAAAAATCGCTTAACTAGTTGAACAATCACATATTGATTAAGTGTTCCTTGTCTATTCGTCTTATCCTTAACGTTTAAGGGTTCTACAAATCCGATAACAAACACGTCAATTGGTAGATAAAGCACTTAACAAGACATTTGAATGATAGATGTTAGTATAATTTATAAGGTTGCTTCTGCAATATTGACTCTGTTTCTGGTAGAAGTTACAAAAAGGTAAGTGGGAAACAAGGAAACTTAAACTTTGTCCCACTGGATAATTTGAAAACATGTAAAACAATGCCAAAGAGACGAATATCACAGCATCTGAGATACCATATTCCCTCATGATGACCGATTGTATTATTCAGGTATAGACAAGCTCAAATTTAGACTAAAGAACCACCCAGATAAACACTTGATTATGTTACAACAATTGTTTTGTTTCCCTTCAAATCACTTGAGAAAAAAAGGAGATCAACATATCACTCAACAGGAGCTCCCAAAGTAAAGACCTTCAGCCGCACGTTTCCCCGTTTTTACTCAAATACAAATTTGTCCATTATTTTATACAGGTTAGTTATTGACAAATAAATTACAAGTAAATCATTAATTAGTTGGTTTCAATCTACAATTATAGTTCGCCAAAAACTTTGTCTAAAGCTGTAACCAAAATTTCAGCATGCTTCTTTTCAAACACCAAAGATGGTCTTAATCTGACACCAACTTCAGCACAACCACCCATATTAATACCAGCTAATTTAACCTTCTTTAAAAAGTCATCTCTAGCTTTTGTAGTTGGCATATCAAAAGCAATGAAGCAAGCTTTTCCTTTACCTCTCAAGTTGCGAATATGTTGAGAGTATTTGGATTGCAATAATTCTAACTTACCGAATAAGTAATCACCTGTTGCTGAAATTGATTCTAATAAATTCTTATCTTGAACCTCTTGACAGATAGCAGCAGATAATAAGATTAATTTTTCATCACCACACCAGGTGTTGAATTGTCTGTATGGTAAATTTGGAATCAATTCCTTGTCATGGAAGAAGTAACCAGCAGATTGCATCTTTTTAGAGAATGTGACTAAATCAGGAGGTGGGGTAATGTTATATCTTTCATGATCCCACATAATTCCGGTACCACCACAACCACTTTGAACTTCATCAATGATCAATTTAGCACCGTATTTCAAAGTTATATCTCTTAATCCTTGGAAGAATTCAGCAGACGCATGATTATCACCACCTTCCGATTGAATTGGTTCAACAATGATACAAGCAATTGGACAATGCCATTCTTGGAATAACTTATCGACAATAGCTAAAGTTCTGGCATCTTCAGACTTGTTGAATTCGGTGTTTTCTTCGAGTGGATATTTGTAAGCAGGGAACTCAGCTTTAGGCCACTTAAATGATGGCATATCCATTTTATGGATTGGTTTAGATCTTGTCACTGAACCGGATGCAAATAGTCTACCATGGAAAGCTTTATTGAATGATAAGACAGCTAGCTCTGGGTTACCTGGGGCAATATTTTCCATACATGAAACTTCTTCCTCTTCAGAGAATGGGATATTAAAGCCTCTTTTTTTAGATTGATAGTTGAAGAAAACAGCTTTGAAAGCTAATTCATTGGCATCTGCACCTGATAATGCATTCCAAATTAGATTTTGACCCTTTGGGGCGAATTTCAACAAATTTCTTTGAGCTTCTTCATATTCAACACCAGCAAAATTACCTAAAGCAGCTCTATTAACGAGAGCTCTAGCCATCTTGTCTGATTTGGCGACTTGCAATAAAGTTGGGTTGTTGTAACCTAATGGGATAGAAGCAACTTGACAATAACAATCAAGCAAAGTGTTTCCATCCGAATCAACGATATAGTTACCTATGGATTTTTCATAATCAGTCAAGAAGTATGTACATCTAGTATCATAAACTTCAGATAGTGATTGAATACCAGTTTGGCCCTTTGGACCTGGGATAGTTTCAGTGACAACCTTTGGCGATGTTGGTTCTTCTGGGAAGTATTTTTCTGTGTAAGACATTTTGATGATACGTTATTTAAAAATGTAGAATAAATACTATAGTTAATCTGATCAAGGACTCAAATTATGAATTAGCAGAAAAATGGATTAGAAAATCAAAGATGAGGGAAGGGGGGGGAATGGTGGGTATTAAATATATAATATTGTATACTTTCCCATAAATCTGGACGTGCAGCTAGTTAGATCTTTAATCGGGTAGTAACAGCGGTATAAATCAAAAGTAAGATTGAAACATGAAAACAACGATTTGAAGCTCTTTAGCGGGATCGCTAAGGACATATAATGGGGGGCAGAAATCGATGGTTCTTCGAGCCCCATGGCCATCTTGACCTTAAACTATCATATTTTGACAGCTAGTAAATAATGCCTAAAAGCATCGGACATCCTAAATTTTAAACTCATCAGGTCATCTTGAGACTTGAACTTCGCGATTCTGGCAAAATTAATTTGTATCCGCTAAAGAACCCTATTTGAGCCGCTAGTATATTCAACTTACCTATACGTTGAGCAAATATCTTGTCAACAGTGAACAAAGTGAACGAACACCCGCCTAAAATCTGGTCCCTATATTATATAATATATATTACTTGGTGTTCGACTTACTCGTTTGGATTATTCGGCAAGAGAAGCTTCAAGAGTCATACATCGTTTTGGCTTTAGACAGGAACTTTATGTTAGAATTGTTTATTATGTCAAATACGTAATCATATAAACCCAAATAAATGGTGCTGGTCTTCCGGTGATTTATTTCTATTCAAAAGGATTCTATATGTTGTTAGTTTTCCAAGATAAGAAAGGTTTTGCAGGTTCCTTATCGGATTTCTTTGAAAGGTTCACTTTGATTGATTATCAATGTTGTTGATGTAATCAGTTACTTGTTTCGTTCTAGCTAGATAGAGGTCTATTTGGACAACAGAGGGTGATTCAATGGTTTTGTAAATGTACAAATTCAAAAAGATGGGGGTTGAAGATGGGGGTTGCTCCTCTTATAGATCATGTAAAATTACTTATATTCGAAGTGATGTAACTAATCTTTTGTAAGATGGGTCTTTAACCGGTTGGAATTCGCCTTTCCCCCTCTTCGCCCAATCAAGTGAAGAAACTTTCATGTCCGTTTGTTTACCAGCTTTCAATATCGATACTTAATTTTTAACGAAACATTGACTATAATGATCTAGAAATATGTGCCAATTATTGATAAGCCTTTAAACAAAAATGAATGAAAAAATAGTGAAATTAGATTCTAAATTGGACTATATACAAGATCTAAAAAAGTAAATTAGAAGGAGAGGTGATGAAATCATATATAATCATGAAAAGAAAATGGCCTACATATGGCCTAGTTGATCTTCTTAAATAGATATTTGAAACTAAGTTTGCAAAAAAAACTTCAAATAGTGATATTAAGAATAAGAATTGAATGGAAAAAAAAAAAAAAAGGAGGAGAATAAAATGAATTAGAGCAACATGTAGGAGGGATTTTAAGAAGAAGCATGGTTTGTATAGAATTAGGAAAAACGAAAGAAAAAAAAGCGGATGCCAGGTTAACAACAATAACAAGTTTAAACAAAAACGCATGGTTCGTCATCATCATCGTCATCATCATCATCGTCATTATAAAAGAGGAGATAAGAAAAAAGAGCTGATCATAACACATGTCATATAAAACGTAACCGAAGAAATGGATGAATTAGGGGCAAACTTCGTATTCTTTCCAAGCATCGATATCATAACTTTTAGTATACAAAAACCTCTTGTCTGCTTCACCACCCCCACTTAATTCGACTTGATCGACAGCTTTAACAAACATACAAACAACAACAAAATTCTCTAATCCTGACCCACTACTGGTACCATCAACTCCTCTATTGATTGCATCTAAAAATTTTTGCTTTTCTGAAGATAACAATGTCCCTGGTGGTGGTCTCTTATATGCTCTTTTCGCCATTCTTGATAATGATGACCATATTCTATCACGTTCATTCTTCCATTCCTCTTCGGTTGGAGGTTGAAGGATATTGTCAGATTGTGGCGGTGGTTGCTGTGGTTGTTGGGATGGTGATGGGGAGCTTGTCAATTTGTCAGGAGATGGTGATTTGGAGGGAAATTTGGGTTGTTGTGATAATGGGTGTGGAGCTGAGGATGGAAGGGCGTTATTAGTTGTTGGGTTATATAAGGATTGAGTTGAAGGTTGTGGAGTTGAAGATGAATTTAGATCTAATTCGTGTAGTGAGAGGTAAGATGAATCCGTTTTTCTCAGTTGAGCTGGTGACAAAAGTTTATAATTAAGAGCTGATGTGATTGTAGATCCATTAGCAGGAGAATAAAAATCTTCTTCTAGGTCGATAAGTGGGGTAGTATCTTTATTAATTGAAGTTGGTTTATTATCGTTAACAACTTTTGGAACTTGCTCTTCTTCATCATCATCTTCATCATCCGATTGTAAATCAAAATGTCTGTTCTTATGTGTATGATGGCTTGAACTTATTATTATATTAGGATATTCATCTTCAGTGATCATCTTAACAACCCCTGAGAATCTGAATTGCTTCCTCAATTTAGGAAAATAAAAACAAGCTTCGAAATTTGGATTTGAACAAAGGTCCTTATACTTTGATGTTCTTTTATCAGTTGTAAATAATAAAACATTTGTCTTTCTATCATTGAATAAAAATCCTCGATAAATGCATGTTCTTGTATGTGGTAAGCCATTTGAATCAACATTGGCAAATGAAAAAGAGACAAATGGTTCAGTTTCTAGTTCTGTAGCCACAGCAGATGAAAATGAAGGATTCCATGGTGCTAAAGTTTGCAACATCATCTTGGAAATAATGATTATTATGTATGTATAACCGGTATACGGAATTCGACAATCGGAAGCTATATGTGAATATCAAGATCAAGCTTTAAATGATGACCTGAAGTGAGGAACAAAAAAAAAACACAGAATTGAAGTAAGTTTCGTGTTCTGGGTCACTACTCTTGTTGACTAGACTTCTCGATTATCAATTCAATGTCAATTAATTCCTATCTATTGGTAAAATAAAGCGTTGAAGAATGTAAAAAATAAAATTAAAGTAATCCGGTGAATCCAGTTTTTAATTATTTTGAACTCTCTCTACGATTCATTGTAAATTTGTAATTCTGATAAATTTGAATGGGCGTGTGTTGTTGAAATTTACTGGGAACTCAAAAAATTATTTGAGTGCTCAGTGGGCACTGGGCACTGGGCTCTAGCCTTTAACTAAGTTTTAAGTTTTTCTTTTCTCGCCTCTCGGGCATCTGGCATCTGCCCTGTCACCTGTGAGCCTTGAGGGCCTTACCAGGGCCCAGTGCTGCTGGCTGAGTCCCTGATTCTGACTGCTCTGCCTGGTAAGAATTAATCTGTGCACACGTCACGGGTCACGGGTGAAGGCCCTGCGGCCTGTACTATCATTGTAGGCTATCCATAATGATAGATCATAGAACTAAAGAAAAAGTCCCTGGGTAACTTGCTAGATTCAAGACTAGATGTTTATAATCTATAATCTATCTACGGTGTTATCAATCGAAATCAATGACTCAGAACTAGATGAATTATTCATCACAAGACATAAAAAAAGGGGTATCAGCAGTTGCTAGTCGAAAACTTTGACTCTCTGACTTTCTGGGTGTGAGTCGTGAGTCGTGACTAATTCATCAACTTTTATACAATACGTATAATTCACCACGTAAATCTACAAATCCATGTAAAAGACCGTGCTAAGTACTAAAGAGCTCTATCCGAAAATGGGCGGGCGGCCGTGTGACAGTCGACGTTTAACTTTAATTAACAATCAAAAGCTAACTGTCAACTCGTGCGACCTTAACAACTCTCTCGAAGACTTGCAAACTTACATGAAGCCCGAGGTTTTTCAGTGGGAATGGAAACAGCCTACCAACCACGTGGGGGTGGAGAAGGAAAAATTCAGGCGATGCAAAAGAATGTCAATAAATTGTTAACCTTTCAAATTCTATGTCATGTGGTTGGT
Organism: Ogataea nitratoaversa; assembly: GCA_030579435.1. Lineage (NCBI taxonomy): Eukaryota > Fungi > Ascomycota > Pichiomycetes > Pichiales > Pichiaceae > Ogataea > Ogataea nitratoaversa. The sequence continues at coordinate 66,285 of JAKTQZ010000027.1, forward strand.
GACCCGTGATCAACCAGTTTTGCAATCCTGAATATTATTTAGGTTATAGTTTTCCAATGATCATCCCATTTAAAAAGTACATTCTTCTGTAAGGATAAAAAGAGAAGTGGTCAACTAATGAGGATTGATATATCTTAATATTTGTTATCAGTTTCTCTTACTTCTTCAATTACATTGATTGGATCAATCAGCCTTTACTGTTTTCATTTCGGTGCTTTTCTTTTTTTTGAACTTTCTCCTTACAATCATTTTCCTGTATATGTGGCCGGGTATGTGTAATACCCTAAGAGAACGATTAGGATGTTTTGGAAACGGATGTATAATACAGTTCATTTTAAATGTGAAAGGTTTTTAAATAATGACTATATAACAAAAAAGTAATAGTAATAAAAATAATAATAAACGAATGAGTGAGTATACATAATTGGAAAAACTTTATTGAAAAGTTATAATGAAATGGATATAATAAATAATGAAAATAAAATCAAGCGTGGGATTAAAGAGAAAGAAAACCATTGAAAACCATTCTAGTCAATAGAGCCGGCATTTTCAATCACTCCTTCTTCAACTCTTATTTCAAATCTCCTATCTTTTGACCCATTTGAACAGTTTGTCCTTCAACTAAATCAAAATCGAATTCAACAGGAGCTTCAAAAATCAAAACAACTGTTGAACCAAGTCTAAACCCTCCCATTTCTTCTCCTTTGAATAATGGTTGACCGTTCAATGTTTTGGATGCATTTGAATAAGTTGCTTCATAACATGTATTTTTTTTCACTTTTTTAGCAATTTGATTTGATTCATTTGTATTTGATTTCAATAATGGTGTTGATTCATTGATCGATGGAGTTGAAGAGTTTGAACTAGAGTATATTGAATGTTCATACACTTCATTTGTTGTCAGTTCTGCATCAAAGTTTACTTTGATACTACCAACATTTGTGGCACCAACTGGTGTCATACTGAAAAATCCATGTTCCCAATATCCTAATAATGCAACTCTTTCGTTGAGTACAAATAAATTGTTAAAAGTTTTTTGAAAATATGGAGCCACAGAATATAACTCACCAACAAAATGACGACGTAAAGTGGCAACCCAATTTGTTGGAGAATGGAAACGATGATAATCACCCGGTGCTAAATAAATAACAGCAAAATATAACTGTTTAGGGTGATCAGATGATATAGATGAAATTGCCTTTGACGAAACTTCCAAAATACGTGAAGTTGTTGAAGTGAAATTTGAAGAGTTTGAAGATGTTGGTGATAATAATGATTGATCACCTTCTTGTTCGTAAACAATTCCACCATGTAATTTTGCAAACTCTTCATCTCTATTACTATGTAATTCTGAAATTTCAGTGATACTGTAGCGAGGGGCTGCCAGCTTTTTAGAATCTGTAGTACCTAGCAAAGCATCAATCTTATAAGTCATTCCTTTGACTTGTTCAATTTCACCCTCGTTACAAACACCAAACTTCAAAACACGTCCATCACAAGGAGAACATAGTAATGCATCTTTGGCTAAAGGTCTAGATTCTGGTCTAATTTGACGATAAAAGAAATCACCTAAATTTTTATAATTTTTCAAATTAGGATCAACCATTTCATCTAACTTAACACCAAACACTTTAGAATAAGCTTTGTAAGTAGGTTCCCTTAACCAAATTGGTAATTCTATACTGTTAACTTGACCCCATAATCTGGACACAGCATTCAAAGGTAATCTTGAATATAAATATAATGGCCATGATGTGGGTCTAATATCCTCTTCATCATCTTCAGGAGTAGGTTGAATTCTAGCAACTACACCAAAGAAAATGATTGATATTGAAGTTAAAGTAAACCAGTTACGCAATAATCTGCGTCTTTTTGGTTGTTGTAATTGCTGTGATTGTTGTGATGATGATTGTTGTTGATTTGTTGAATATCTTCTCTTACCAAACAGTTTCTTAGTATTTGCTATGAAATTTGCTCTACGTCTATTTGTACTAGATGTAGCGGCGCTGTTGTTATTGTTATTATTATTATTATTGTTGTTGTTGTTGTTGTTGTTGTTGTTGTTGGATGTGGTGGCATATCTACCATAAGAAGAAAATTTTCTAGTTAGTTTTGAGCTAATCGATCCAACTATAGAGACATAGGCAACTTTGTAATAAAAAACATTTCTCTTAGGTCTTGGAATCTTGGGAAAGATGTAGTAGTATGTACTATAATAACGCGTTTGTTGAGGTCTTTGCTGCTGCTGCTGCTGCTGCTGTTGTTGTTGTTGTTGAGAATGATGAAGTTGTTGTTGAGAATGATATTTATAAGCATTCACTGTGGCTCTTGTTAATGGTTTGTTAAGATTTTTAGCACCTGTTTCAGCGACAGATTTTTTTAAATTACTTGGAACTAAACCAAAGTGTCTAAAAGTCATTGCAAAGGGAAGATAAGTAAAATTTCAAATGACTAAGTAAATGCAGAAGAAGAAGGAACTTTTTGTGTTGTACGAAAATACTACCTGAACAAAGAAAGAAAGAAAGAAAGAAAGAAAGAAAGAAAGAAAGAAAGATAGAAGATGGATAAATGAGTGGACTGGTTTTGACAAATAGATGGATGCCAAGTTATAAGATGGATGAACAAAGAGTAAGATTAGAAGATAAGAAGTTGAAATAGAAAGGGATATAAATAAGATATCTTGTTTAGAGGAAAGTGTTTTGTATAGGGGAATAATCTTCTTTTGTCTCTTGTTTTCATTTGTATTTTAGTTTTTGTGTTCTGTGACAGACAAATAAATCAGATATATAAATAAATTTACCTTGTGAGTGGTGGCACTGGTTATACTGGTGACGGGCAGATGAAAAATTTCCAACAAAACCAATTGGTAAAATGATCTGCGATGCCCCCCCACCGCCCAGCCAAAACACAGTGGTAAGGATGGGAAGATTAAAGGAACCCCCATGCCGCCCGCGGCCCAGGCAGTCCAGGTGAGTACCGTGCTGAAGTTTGCGCGCGCGGTAGCTTGCGTAGTAATTAAAAGTTAAAACTTACTTTCAAGCTAATCACAATTTATTTGCAAATGGCAGTTTGATTCTGAGCACGCGATGATCCAAAAGCAGCCTGGTGGGTGGGTGCCTTTAATGTGTATTATTACCATTGGTTCCTGGCACAAGACACAATTCAACCATGGCCCAGGCGCCAGAAATTAAAATCCGGTATGGCAGTTGTTGTGCCCTGGCTGCTAAATATTAATTAAAATGGCGCGCACACTCGCGGAGAGAATAAAATAACGACTGTTTACTGCTCAAGCTAGCTGCTCATTGCTTATATAACCCTATTACTTAATATATATATATATATATCAGGCCGTGCAAGTTACCGGCATGTGATTTTGTGTTTTGATAAATAATTAAATATTAAATAACAAATAATAAACGATAAATAAATTATTTAATATTGAGTATATACACACCTTTACACATGTGAACAAAGGACAAAATTCAAATTCAAATCCAGAAATTTATACACCCTTGCACCGTATCAAACATAGGTGGCAAAAATCCTATCATAGATTTAGAGATTAAGAGAAGAGATTCAAACAAGAGGAATCCATCCATCAACCATTTAACAATCTACTTGTTTAAGTCACTCAATCAGATAGAACTGATCCGACATACAGATATATATAGAGTACCTGGAAATTACAGCAACAATGGCATCCACAACAGAAGTTTCCTTCACATCCCCGTCTTCTTCAATCCCTTCACAAACAGTCTCTGTTGCACCATTAGTCTTATTATCTGTTGTCGATCATTATGAAAGAATAGTCAAATCTTCTTCAAGTACAATAGCTTCCAGTTCTAATAAGAGAGTTTTGGGTGTCATCTTAGGTGATAATACTTCTTCTTCGTCACTTATTAAAGTAACTAATTCATTTGCTATACCTTTTGAAGAAGATGATAAAAATCCTGATATTTGGTTCTTGGATCATAATTTCATTGAATCAATGATGGAAATGTTTAAAAAAATCAATGCTAAAGAAAAAATAATTGGTTGGTATCATTCTGGTCCTAAATTACAAATTAGTGATTTGAAAATAAATGAAATCTTGAAATCATTTACCCCAAATCCAATTTTACTTATTGTTGATGTTAATTCAACTGATAAAATTGATATTCCAACTGATTCTTATATCGCCATTGATGAAATCAAAGAAGATGGTTCTTCAAATGAAAGAACTTTTATTCATTTGCCTTCAATCATAGAAGCCGAAGAAGCTGAAGAAATTGGTGTCGAACATTTGTTAAGAGATATTAGAGATCAAGCAAGTGGAAATTTATCAATTAGATTAACAAATAATTTCAAATCTCTAACGTCATTAAATGACAGACTGTCAACCATAGTCAATTATTTGACTAAAATAATCAATGGTCAATTACCAGTCAATAATGTTATTCTTGGAAAATTACAAGATATCTTTAATTTATTACCAAATATAACAGCTGTTTCTAACGTTTCCTCATCTGTATCATTAGAGAATCAAAAACTATCAACTGCTTTTAGTATTAAAACAAATGATGAATTAATGATCATATATGTGAGTAGTTTAGTTAGATCAATAATTGCATTCCATGATTTAATTGAAAACAAGATAAAAAATAAACAAGTGAATGAAGATTCAGATAAATCAACAGACGCTGAACTTATTGGGGACGGTGATAAAGTGGATACCAAAACTGAAGATGAACATTCTCCAACCACTGGGGGTGCAAGTGAATCGTCTAAAAGTACAAAGAAATAAGAATGGTGAATGTGAATATATAGTTGTAGATTATGCATATGTGTATTTGTGTTACAAAAACTAGTTGACTAATCGTTAATGATTATATGATAAACCAAGTAAACGTAATCTAAAATAGAAATGGGGTTAATTCCTTCGCATCTGTACACAACTTTTATGAGAACCATGGGGTGTGGTGTAGAGTTGTGTGATTTTTGAAAACTTGCAGCAGTCAGCCAAAGAGGTCAGTTGAGTTGGTTTTACCATTTTGAAAAAGTAATCATATCTATACAGATCAATAAAGGATAGGTATCTAGACTTTAATTTATATAACATCAATTATACTGCATTACACATATAGTTAGGATACTAATGCTATCCAGCATCTACTTGCGTTTTCTCCAATAGTGTAGCTTCAAAGTTCCGCAATTCAAGAATTGAAGAAAGAATAGAAAAAAAAAGAACGAAAAAAAAGTTACAATAGTCAATAGCATTTGTCATATTCTATAAAAGATACAGGGATTACTGTATTTCAACTATTGGATTTATACGACCATGTGGAAACAAGCAGCTCATTCGAAAACGGTTTCAACACCACTTTTTTTCACGAATAACGTAAGAGCATCAACGCCTAATTTCACATCAGCTACATCTTCTTCTTCCTCAACATTATCAAAATCATTATCAAGTAGTACCAAACGATCTTTTTATTACTATTCGAATCAAATGTTGAATCCTTCTTCAACTGGGTTCAAAAAATCGGTCACTGTCAACAGTGCAGGGAATCTACAATTTGTTCCGAATTATAGAATAGTTAATTTGATTAATAGTCCACTATCGGTGACTATCAAAAACCCTATCACTACAGCTGCTGCTGCTGCTGCTTTACCTTCAGATGCAACAACCATCAGTACTAAGACTTCATATGTGCTTTCAAATACCTCTTCCGAAGACGAGAGCGTGATAGGAAGAGTCGCTAAATCCACTCTAGCGTGCCATCCACCAATAGAAGCAAAATCAACTATTAACCATCATATTCCATTTGAAGTGAAATCTAAGACTATCATCGATGATGGGAAGTCAGTTGTGGAACAATTATTAAGTGGTGATAAAAAAACATTCAAACAATTGAAAGATCCTTACTTGGCATTAACTAAACCTCATTTAACTTTCTTAATCATGCTTTCATCAATTTGTTCATATGCATTAGCTCCAAATAGCACAAATGTTACAGAATTCATATTTTTAACAACAGGTACTTTGTTAGCATCAGGTGCGGCAAATGCAATCAATATGGCTAGGGAGCCTGCTTTTGATTCGCAAATGGTTAGAACTCAAGCGAGACCTGTTGTTAGAGGATTAATCAAACCTCATGAGGCATACGTTTTTGCTGCTGTTACTGGACTAGTAGGATGTACAATGTTGTATTATGGTGTAAATCCAACTGTTTCATTTTTAGGATTCTTGAATATCGGACTATACTCTTGGATATACACTTCTTTGAAAAGAAGATCCATTTTAAATACATGGGTCGGGGCACTGGTTGGTGCTATCCCTCCATTGATGGGATGGGCTGCTTGTTCTTCATTAGCTGAACCAGGAGCCTGGTGTCTTGCTTTATTACTATATGCATGGCAATTCCCACACTTCAATGCGCTAAGTCATAACGTGAAGGATGAATACAAGAGGGCGGGATATGTAATGACGGCATTCAAAAATCCTATGTTGAATGCTAGAGTTGCATTACGGTATTCCATGTTAATGTTTCCGATTTGTTTCGGATTGACTTATTTTGGTGTCACTGATAGGTTCTTTGTACTAGACTCGTCCATTTTGAACGGATGGTTGACTTATATGTCGTTTAAGTTTTGGTGGCAACAAAGAAAAAATCATTCAAAGGCTGTTATCAAGAGCGGTGGGCCATCGAAAGAAGCAGTCAACTTGGCCAATGTGTATGCGAAAAAAGCATTCTGGAGTTCGATCTGGCAGTTGCCTGTTGTTTTAGTATTAGCTATGTTGCATAAACAGGGGCAATGGGATAGATTTTTAGGAGCTGGTGATGATAACCGGAAGCTGGATGCGATGTGAAAGATGTTTTTGAAATCATATGTCGATTTTGAGCAGAGATTGGGTAACGATAATAGAGTGAGATCATTCTCTTTGAGTGATTCATAATTTGAATTCTTGTATATAATTTATCGTGCTAGCTCCCGAATTATCTCCATTTTGTTTCTTATTCCTTGTTGCTAGTTTACTTTACCCTTTTTCCCTCTTCTATACTTTTTATTTTCCTGATTCCTCGTATCATTATCTAAACTATTCTTCAGTGGCCACAACCTGTTTATAAATTTTTTTGACATAAAAATATACACATACGTTCATATTGTTGAAAAGAAATTTCCTAGGCATGTAATATCTGATGTTTCTCTTCTCAGTTTGTAAAATTAACGTTAAAGATTTATTGGATTTGACTTTAGACTCGGCTAAAACTATGATGAAACTGTATTGACTGATTATGTGAAGACGGTAGTTCTTTCTCCAGAATTTGATTCAATTTGTCCGGCTTAATTGACTCACTTTTTTCCATTTATTGTAGAGCTGAAGCCAATACCTATCCCCGTTGAATATTAAGTCAAGTGATTCTCCGACCAGATAAGACTTTCTGTATGTGAATGTGCAGTGTGTCTGGACCGCGCGCAGATTTCTGGGGATTTTTGGGGAATGTCAATGCTTGTGAAAAAAAAATTACTTACACTGCTACTTTCATGACGTTTGTTTCGATTTGCCCTCGGGGCTAACTTTTGACACTACTATTCAATTGTGTTCAAATTATCAATTGATCATTAGCCAAGATCTACTCAAAGGATATATCAAGTTGTTTGACAAGATATAGAAATGGTAGCAAGTGGATCAGATTTCGTGAAAAAGAGTCTCTCTTTAAACTCACCGAAAGAAAGTTCACCTTTGTCAAGATCAGTTTCAACTTCTAACATTTTGAGGTATCAATCGACACACCCAAATTCTACAATTGAGCAACTGAAACAAGACAGTCCTTTTAATGCACACAAGGGATCTGAACTACACTTAGAAACAGAAAGGCTAATTCATTATAATTTGAATGTTCCTGAAGATGATCATCAAACCAGAAAGATCCTTTTAGACAATTCATCGTTGCACTTTGCCACTGGTATAGAAAGAGAAATAACGACAAAAGACTTTTTGCCATACAAGACTGAATCAATTAGAGATCAGTACAAATACTTGAGTCATATTGTTACACATCTGTATATTGCCATTAAGAGTTTAGATTTACAGGGTACTTTATCAATCAGTGTTAACGATTTGGAAAAGGCTAAGAATGCCATTTTTAATGAAGGCTTGAATACAGATGATGTTCAAGCAGAAGATGAGGGAGAGCTATATGAAACTATAGAAGCAAATGAAGATGATAGTGGTGATTACGATGATGATGATGATGGCGACGAAGACGACGATGAAGACGATGAATATGGGGACAGTGATACTGATGATGGACAATTTGCATCCACGCCTGTTTCAAGAGTTGAAGTGAAGTCGGCAGCTATAATCAACCTTAAATATTGGACTAAAGAGTTGAAGAACTTGATGAACATGGGATTAGTTATTCCTTTCACTCTCAAAAAGGCGTTAATCAAGGTGTACTATGCTATCATTTTATCAAGAGGGCAAGGAGTTGATATTTCGTTCTACATTGACGTTGTTTCCTCTTCTCTGTTGAGCGAAAATGATATACTTTTTGAGCAAGGGCTAAGGCTTGACTGGAGACCATTATATGATGAGTTGTCTTCTTCAATTTCTCAACCTAGTGCTTCTTCGACCACCACGAGTCAAAAAAGATTCAAAAAGCTGGTCACGTTTTCGGCTGCGATCAACTTGTTCTTTGATGAGGATTCAGTCCTTCCTATCATGGAGAGAATAATGAAAAATTACACTATTCAAACTGTGACGTCTAGTTTTGTGCAAATGGCTGTTTTGTTACGAATCACTTTGAAGGAGCCTATAATTGATCCAAATGGTGGAGTTACTTATGAGAAAACAGACATCAGATATTATCTACCAATATTAATGTCTTTCTGGACTACTCAAAGATCTAATAGTGAGATCAGTTGCATTTTGACGATTCTTGCCAATGTTTCTGAGACTGTTCTTTTCAAGTTATCCGCTGATCCAAAGATTGCTACATTAGGTAAGTTTGGTATATTCACTGAAGATCAATTCATGCTTATTATCAACCAATTGGTCATGACGTCTAAGATGTCAAGGAAGGACGATAAAAGTTCTCAGTATGTAAAATTACTTGCTGAGATCATTGTCAACTCTATCACCTCAAAGTATGCATTAGAGAAGGGAGGAATCATTGACCTTTTGAGAACATTCACTAGTTCAGTTCACACATTAGTTCATCCTTCAAATAGTGGTGCCTGGTCTTCTTTATTTTCTCAGGTTGTCAAAAGATTGGCAGTTGTTTACCACGTGAGGCTTTTGGAGGAGCGAAAAGACAAGTCGCTAGTTTCTAAGTATTCAGACGACTATTCATCACTACCGGACTATGTTAAACTCACTCCTGAGGTCACAGATGCATATATTGACACTATAATACCATTGATCCATTTGGGTATCCAGTCAAAGTCACCATCTCACAGAAAAAGATATATCACAGCTCTTGAAATGTTTGCTTTCATCAACCCTACGAAGCTATTAGATAGTGTCCTATTGGACATTTATAGGTCATTTGAGTCAGTTAACTCAACTCACAGAATTAATGTTGTTTTGCATGAGCTAGGGAGCTTGACTAGGTATATGGCCATCAGTCCTGTTTATCGTGTCCACATTCCACGTTTATTGTCAATGTTGGTTCCTGGAATTGATCCTAATGATCCAGAGAAAACTATGTTGACAGTGATGTTTGTCAAATCAGTTGCTGCTGTGGTTCCGTTCGCTGATTTGGCAGATTCCACTGGTGATGGGGGTCTTCTTGCAATGGAATTTACTTCTCAGCATTTGAGTTATCTCGAAAGCAAGCTACAAAAGTCCTCACCAGGCAGCTCGTTAGGTATCTACGGTGAGTATGTTCCTGATACATTTATATACGATGAAGAACTAGAGTTAGAAGCTTTGAAATCAGCTTCATCATCATTTGGTGAGTTCATAAGTAGATTCTGTGATGGTTGTTTCAAGTGTTTGGAGAACGCTCCGACAATTGAAGGAGATGAAGGCATTGAGTCCAAAGCTTCGTGGTTTATTTCTCAAGCATTTGATTCATTGATTGAATCGTTATCTGATGACCTTTTCAACGTATTAGCAGACTCCTTTTTTGGGTATATTTCTAGTAACGTCAAACATTTTGTTGCTACGGTTTTTTCAAATATTGCTGAAATGATAGTCAGAAGAAACCCCAAAAAAGAATACGAGAGATATTTCAATTATCTCTTGCCTCAGATCAGAGAGGAAATTGAACAAGGTGCTGGAGTTTCACGTGTTCAAGAGGTTGTTGCTAAAGATGCGAGATTAATTTGGTATTTCAAGCTTTTGTGTGGATCCTCGTTGGGCGCTGGAGAGGCGATTCTGTGTCACCTGCAAGAGCTCAAGGAGTTTTTATTGATTAGCTCTTCTCATCTAAAGGGTGAGGCGGCATTTTCCCTCAGTATTTTGATAAACTCCATTCTTGGTACAATATCGTGTATCAGGTTGAGAGAAAGAAGATTGATCTCAGAAGACTGGTTAAACGATAACGGCGGAAAGGTCAACGACAAATGTTGGGGTGGGTTTCAATTTGATCCCTATAGATTTGACCCTGCTAACCTAAAGTTTAGATGGTACATGCCTTCAAATGAGGCTGTTGACCAAGCAGTTGATGTATTTGAGACAATCACAGCCAATACTATAAAGACAATTGATGACTTTATTGAAAATTATGGCTCAGGTAAGAAGGTTCCACTTGAAGTTTCAGACAATGTCTCTTATAGCGTCAGTTTACTTGACGGTTGTATACTAGGTGTATGCACTCTATTTGACCCTGCCTATAACTCACGTATTACTAGTCCAGCAAAGCTAAAAGGTGACGTTATCCCCTTGTCCTCCAGCGCAATGTCATCTACTGCATCGTTTGCAACATCATTGACGGAAGATATACCTTTGAAGGGGCAAGAATCTCAACTAGATACAAGTTTAAGAGCCTTGGAAGATCAAATTGAAAACTCGGATGAGCTGAGAAATGCTACTATCAAGGAGATAGAAGACGAAGAGATGATTGACATAGAGCAGAATTTCTCACAGGACAACCTAGACAACTTAATTCAAACTTCTGCTGTCGATTCTGAAATTACAAGCGGTTTGGCAACTCCCACACTAGGTAATGGTGTTTCAGGAGAAGTGAATCCTTCATTGACTGATCGTTCTCCGAATTTGTATTCTTTTGGATACTTTTATGACAGAAGTAGTGTTGTGAACTACATGGATCCGACTTATACTAAGCTTCACAGTACGAGAGACAAAATTGGTAGGTCACTGCATGCACTTGCCACTGTCTTATCTAAGCAAGATGGTTCAATTGACTTACTTAGAGATGTTATTCAGTCTATGAACGTTTGGTTGAAAAACTCGGGTTACTTCAGCTCAGAAAATCCTGTATACATGGATAATATTCATATGATTGACTTATTGGAGATTACGCACGTCAATAGCCCTTATACTAGGACAGTTGTTGGTGCCAGAATGGCCATATATCACTGTAATAGAATGTCCATTTCCAGATGCACAAGACTTCCAACAGAGATTGACAAACTGTTAATCAAGGATCTTGTTTCACTTGCGGCCTCTAGTTACAGCGTGACTGCCTTACAAGCAGCCTCGGTTTTGAGCTCAGCTCTTAATAAAATTTTGAACTGTACCGGATATGTTTATTTAATTCTCAATGATTGGGAGGTTGCATTAATTAATAATGATAGAGATAGATTGAAAAATATCTTGAGAGTGTTTTGCATGAAAAAGTTCAAAGGGTTGGCTGAAAAAAGTCACAGATATCTCCCAAAGTACGAAGAATTGCTAACCCAGTCGATCCAATATGATGACTTAGAAGTCAATGCTTTAGCATTGAAATTGTATGGTTCAATCAGAAAGTACATCAAGGTGCCGAGCCCAGTTTGTATAATAGATACAGAATTAGTGGAAAGTATCAGACCCCCTGATAAAAATATAGATTTTTTGATCAAAGCTGTCAAACTAGCGAAGGAAAAAAAGAAGACACATCTCATTGATCTGATAACCAAAATTGAAACTAGAGTCTTGAATAGAGCGAATTCTTCATCTTTGCATTGGAAGTTTATGATGACCGCCCTAGAGCTATTGTTTTCATTGCAAACACGTATTGAAAGTAAATTGAACAAAGATATTTTACTCTTGATGGCTAGATCAGTTAATGGTGTGCATCCTACTATCTCCAAGCGATGTATCAGCTGGTTGGCATCTATTGTGGATACTACCGTGATGAAAGCTTTGTTGGAGTATGATCTTGTCAATTTGTCATCTGTTAAACCAATTCAACCTGATATCACCACGGTGAGTGAAGTGATTGGTGATAACAACTCACACTTGTTCTTCGAGGAAATGAAGAATTTTGAAAATCCAAAGTTTTTCATTGACAATAAACTGTGGGTTTCGCCTCTGACATGGAACAACGATATGAGAGTTATAAACCATTATGTTCCTGAATCCTTAGGCTTGAACGATAATGATGATGAAGCTGTCAAAAGTTTCGGGCAAGTTATTACAGCCAAATGGCTACTTGAATTCTTGAATCTTCACTCAGATGAAAGTGAATCCAACACTGCTTTTTTGCCTGGGGTAGTTCACTTTATATCACTTCTTTGTACTCTAAGTGTTTATGGATTTACACCTAACTTGGAGTACAACGAACTACTTGAATTGTCTGATCATATTTACAAGAAGGATGAAAAGCAAACGCATGTAGTTACGAGTGAAATTTTCGGTGGTTTATTATTGAGTGGTATAAAAAACCCAAAACACGCTAAGAAGACGGATACTTATATTGCCCGTAAGATAAATACAATCTTTGAAACAGAAGTCACCCAGTCTACTCAGAACATTTGGAGGATTTTTTCTTGGTGGTCATTTTCACATTTGGACAGTAGACGTTATCCTGAAGTTGTTAAAGCCATATGTGACTTTACAATCGATGTTAATGGGCATAGTTCCCCATTTATTCTTGCATCGAGAATTAAATTTGTTGAATCGTATTTAACACCGACAATGAATAGATACCATGATTTTGATGGACTTATCGAAAAGTTGTTTCAAACACTCTCTCATCCGTATCAGGTTGTTGTTGAAGTGAGTGCAGCTACTTTATTTGATTGTCTCTTATACACTTCTTCTGTTTCATTTACAACACTTGATGAGCTTATGGCTGCGAACCATGCTTCAGGAGATATTGGTGGAATGGGTATGAATCCCATCAAGTTGAGTGCAAAGTTTGATGGATTTTTCCTATCATATTTGAGAGAGATTGAATCATTGAAACCTGCAATACATGAGCTTACACCACAACAGCTTGTTGAGACTAAGTACATGTTTGCCATCAGAGGGTTGCATGAATTTTTAATCCATGCATTGAAGAGTCACCATGGCTCACTTTTTGTTCCATACTTAAGAGACTATATTTTACCTCATTTATTCGAATTGGATACCTTGAAGGATGCTTGTCAATTGATGGGATTGCGACCTATAGTGCAACTGTATATGATTGCATCAATCAGATACACAAAGGAACAGACTCCAGTGATTGTTGATAGTATTTGTAACAATCACGGTATTGAAAATCCAACGTTAAATCAATCATCACATTTGCTAACCTTCATTCATGCTTACTATTCTGTTCGATACTTAACAATCACTAATGAAGAAAGATTACGTTTGGTGAAAAAGTCTGCTTCATTCTTGTATTCTCAATACGCTTCGGTTAGAGAACAGGCCGCGAACCAGTTCTCTTCGATAATCCATTCTTACATTGCCTCAGATTCGAACGGATTGATCTTGAATTACATTAAATCGTTCACGAAGATTTTGAATTCCGGCAAGAAAATTCAAGGTGAAAAGTTGACATCTCAACAGGTGATTAAGCTACACGGCGCTACATTAGGATTAGGTGCATTAGTTGATGCATTTCCCTATGCATCTCCCTTACCAGGTTGGTTACCTGGTGTGTTGTCATTACTTGCTAAGAGATGTTCAACATATGAAGGATTGGTTGGTAGAACATCAAAGGAAACTTTGAGTAAGTTCAAGAAGACAAGACAAGATACATGGCATATTGACTCGAAATTTTTCACTGAAGAACAGCTTGAGGATTTGGAGGGTGTCTTATGGAAGTCGTATTTCATTTAGTTATTGGATAGTTGAATGTATTATGTTTTAGAAAATCGTAACTATTTTGTCACTAAAAACCTTTGATTGCGGAAGACCAAGGGATCAAGCGTGACACCTGTAAAAAAAAGCTCCATTAGAAAAAGGGTGCCTCGTTGTCATTGTGAAAGCATTGAAGTTGAATCTCAATCTTACTTATCACTTTAATTTAGAGCAGACTGTAAGCAGAGTAGAGACCTTAATGAACAAGTGATTCCACTATATACAGTTTTTCTAGGTACCCTGGTACATATACACATATCTCTTCTAAAGTCTGCCAACCAACGTCACTCACCCATATCACGCGAAGAACCTACATAGAATATAATAAGGCTGGGACGCAAATGTGCCGGTGAATGTGCTAGGCAACACCGTTTCAATTGATAATGGCAGCATTGGTGCAGGGTACTTGAATATGCATATCTTGTAGAAAAAGTGTACCACTGTGTTTATGTTTGTCGATGTTTGTCATCAAAGAGCTATGTTGATATTCAGAATTCAGATGATCCCTATCAGGCTTTTTTTAAAAACCTAAAAATGGATTGAGGAATTCGAAAAAGCGCCGCGCACATCCTGAATCAGTTTACCGGTCACCATTTGAGGTTGAATTCAAAACAAGGTAATCATCAAACAAGAACTAACCAAGTGTGTTGTAATACTTCATTTTGACACCCATACTATTAACCGATAAAGATTGATGTACCCAACAAAGTAAGCATAAACTAGGCACCTTTAGTCAATGTATTTGCCGGACTTAATACCAAGAGATGCACATCACCTTTGGATGAATCAAACATCCAATGGGCATTTGTCGTCATCTTCAGATCAGCAGCGCCAGCAACAAAATCAGCAAAATCAAGGCAGCTATAACAATAGTAGAGTACATACATATATACCTCCACTCTCTTCATATTCACCTGCATTTCCAGGGCCAATGAGACTGTCTTCTACATCTTCTGGGGGGTCGATATCAGTCTCAACGTCAGATTACACAAAGCAGTCATTATACTTGTCCTCCAATATTACATCAAACAACACCACGATAGACTACTTGACAATGGAAATGAGTGGAAGTCTGGAGTATTTGGAAAGCATGAGAAAATCAGGATACTCTTTTTTGAAACCTATTGGAATTGATAAAACGCTGAAGCAAATGCATGATCAAGATCTGGTCAATCACGAGGGAGACCTAGTCGCTGGTGACAACTACCAGCTTGTCGATGAAGAAGATCAGGATGATAACGATGGTCTGAGGGAGCACGATTATGAACAAGATAGCGAAGACGATAACATTACTAGTCGTTCCAATGATCTAGAAGCTGTGAATGCAAATTTCAATACGATGAATAACGCCAATACATCTGCATTTGGGTTCGAACATACATTTGCAACAGGAGCTGAGGAGCACGAGATACGGAATCATCATCAAGAAGTTGATTTGGACGCTGAAATACCTAGTGGTGACTTAGACTTTGATATCGATTACGACGATGATGAAGTTGATGATGACCATGAGAATGAAAATAGTATTGGTAGTGGAGGAGAACAACAGGGAGATGAGGAGTTCATGGCAGCTGAAGAATACCAGGATGATCACAGTATATCTGTTGATTCTGTTATATTACCAGCAGAAGCATCTAGGGTGCGCCAACAAGCAGCTAGAAGCGTCAACAACGATAATGTGTTATTAAACTCTGGGACGATTTCAACCACTACCACTGGTATAATCAGCTCAAATTCCTACGGTAATAATAGTACGACTAATTTGAATATAGTCACTGGTCAAACCACCCCACAAACAGCATTGGAAAGACTTGTTGCAGATGCCGTGGTTGATGGAAGTTCCAATGTTGACCCTTCCAGAGCATTATCTACTCCTTGTGTTAGATCAGCATCTGGATTGAGAATTGAAACTCACTATGAAGAGACAGATATTTCAGATTATGATATGACGATTGAATAGTTTGTAAACTGATCGGTATATAATTTATATATACATCCCAGAAGGATTATACACTTGTATTTAATCTACCGAGCGGTACTTTTATGTGAGACTTTATTGGGTAAGACAAGAGGCTTGATAGTAAATTCATCAACTTTCGCCTTCGATAAATGAATTGCGGGAATCATCCATCTACCACAACTACATCTTGATCCTTTCCAAGAGTAACCGCCAACCTTAGCATCACATTTATGGCAACTAAACCTTCCTTCGATTTCACCCTTCTGTAGTTCCTCTTTCATCCAGTTAAGAGGTTCCACAAAATAATGGGTGCATTCGTCAGCCCCCTTCTGAATATCCACTATTCTTCTAGATTTGTAAGCATTCTTAATGAAGTATCCTTGTTTAGCATCCACTTCTTCATCCTCCCCAGGAGGTATATGCTTCACAAATGAAGCAGATGTAGCCAATTTCTGACGACACCTTTTACATCTCACTTCTTTTTCACCTTGTACATCTCCTTCATTTTTGAACATGTCGTCGTTTAACACTATACCCATGATATCATCCCTTTGTGAAAAATGACTCATTATCAATTGCTTGTACGCTGCATTATGTTTCAGGGTTTCAAGTGTATCGTCACAGTCAGCTAAATAGTAAAAAAACTCAAGTTGTTCCATGAATCCATCATTCGGTTGAGAATCCTTTTTTACCCGTTTAATCGCGTATAAGGAAACTTTCAAAGACATCCCGTAGTACTTCATCAGGAAAGCCATGAGAAAGCTGACTGATCTCGAGCACCCAGCATTGCAGTGTATTAGTACTGACGACACATGCTTATTCAATTTGCCCTCCTTGGGTGGAATCTGTTTGCCGAATAAAGCATCACATAAAAAAGTGTTCGCAGTTTGAAAATGCTCTAAGATATTCACGGTTGGTTCGTCCAAAATTCCAATATGTAAGTTATTGTATGGAGCGTTTTGATAGGCTGTGGGTATTGAACCGTCTTGGATGCTCAAGATATTAGTTATGTTGTATTTGGCAGATAGATCTATGCTTTTAGAAAACGGCTCATAGCTTGATAAGTATATCTCTCCCAGAATTCTATAAATCCCATCTTCTTTTAGTATTTCGCTTTTGGAGGCAGTTTCGGACGACATTTGATATCTGGTCTAGTCTTTACAATAACGCTGCACTTATGTCTTTATGTGGGTATTCAAAGAATTGATAGATTCACATAATTATACATAAATAAGAAGATCTGAAAAGTTTTTGATAAACTGTTTGAATTTAAATTTTTCCAATTTGGATCAGCGAGCGGCTGGTCAGTAACTTTTCATTTACAATCTTAAATACTTTTTGATCTACAAACCTACAAATAGGAAACTAGAGTCTAGGTACAGACATAAAGTAATTATATCTTCGATGCACAATGTACAGAAATACATAGTAAATAGTATATAATACATACTATATACTATATAGTATATAGATTAAAATATGTATATTATATATACTTATATATATACATTCATTTAACTTTTTCTAGGATTCTCAATCTGTCGTTCCTCATAATGACTGGCTTTTTGATTAACTTACATGAATCTAACATCTCAGTGGAATAATTCGCTTTAGACTTAATACTTCATATATCCACCTCTTGGATTTAATACAGGTTGTTGACCTTGTGTTCCTGGTGCATATCCCCCACCGTTGTGACTTCTAGATCCACCTCTACCCTGTCCAGGTTGTCCCTGGCCACCTTGTCTAAACGGCTGCTGCTGTTGGTGTTGGTGTTGGTGTTGATGTTGTTGTTGTTGTTGTTGTTGTTGTTGTTGTTGTTGTTGCTGTTGCTGCTGCTGTTGCTGCTGTTGTTGTTGTTGTTGGTGGTGTTGGTATTGTTGTTGCTGCTGCTGTTGAATACTAGCATTTTGCGCGTGTGGTGATATTGGAGACAGTCCATATGGTACAGGCGGCCCACCTGGAACAGGTTGTCCGTACATTTGAATGAACTGTGGCTGCTGGAATTGAGGAACCATATACTGCTGATGTTGTGGTGGAGGATGAGCCATTCCATTGTGAACAGCCTGTGCATGTGCTTGGGCTTGGGCCTGGGCCTGTGCTTGTGCTTGTGCCTGGGCCTGGGCCTGTGCTTGTGCTTGTGCTTGTGCTTGTGCCTGTGCTTGTGCTTGTGCTTGTGCTTGTGCTTGTGCTTGCATTGCTGCAGCTGTGTGGGGGTCCAGCATTCCAGTCGGTATCATCATTGGTTGAGAGCCAGCAGGGACCATCATTGGCTGAGGTGTGTGGGGTGGCATTTGAGGCATCACTGGCATTGGAACTTGAGGAGACATTGGATAAACCTTACGCTGTATTGGAGGAGGTATCCACTCTGGAGTTCGTGGGAACACAGATGTATAAGAATCTTCCGATGTTCCTGTCCAAGTTGGAACGGTAGTGAATGATTTTTCAATATTGATCAAATGTGTAGTCTTTGCAAGTTCGGGATCCTTTTTCTCAAACTCAATTCTAGCACTATACAAGATACTGAATTTAGTAGCAAATATGCTCTCAGATGGACGATTTTCAGAGGGGACTCTATTTGGACCAAAGAATGAAGCTGGACTTTGAAGTTTCTTGAGACGCTGTTGAGATTGCTGAGATATAGAACTTGGTGGTGGTGGGAGTTGGCCGTATTGTTGTTGAGGAGAAGTCAGATTGGAATTCACTCCTAAAGGAGCAGGTCTACTGGCATTATTTGGAGTGAACATTGATGGTGAAAAGGAAGCAGAATTTATATTCATTTTAAATGTAGGTGCTGTCCTTGGATCCATTTTCTTCTTAGGAACAATCGGAGAGGTGGTAATGGTGCCCACCTCTGGAGATGCCGCAATGGATTTATCAGGAGTTGCAGAGGAAGAGGTCTTGGCTGATGATAAGCCTGTTGTACTTGTTGACGAGCTCGAAGACGAAAGTTTTGCAGCCGCAGCCGCAGCTGCTGCTTCATCTGATCTCTTAACAATTTCCTTCTGTTTAGCCTCATCTTTGGTCACAATTGGTAACAAATCAGTTGGAAACTTAGTTGGAACTTTTAGTTTAGCGGAAAACTCCTTCAGGGCATTGATTTCACTTTGATGGCTCAGTTTACGTGCATCGCTTGAAATACTCTGATGATTATGATGTTGCTTCTGAGAAACAGGTTTAGCAGGAATCGAAGAGCCTTTGACTAGTTGTGAAGTTTGTGGATTTTTGCTGACTTCGTTATCTGAATCGGTTGGCGCCTTAGCAGCGTTTATAGTTTTAACAGTAGCAGCAGATGAAGAAGATGATTCCGCAGTTGTTGGACCTTTTTGTTTGTCTTTATGATTAGTCGCAGAACTTGCTAAAATAGCAGGATCTCCGTGGTAATTGACTGCTCTTTGTCTCGGTGGAAGATACTTGTCAGGAGAACTTTCTTTCAACTCGATACTTGGAAGTGGATTATTAGAAGATTTCAACATACCCAACAAGAATGCATCACCTGAAGACTGTTTACCATTATCTCTAATAACACCAGAATATTTATCTTCTTCATCGACACCACTATCATCAACAACTAAACCTCTTTCTTCAGCCATATGGATGTTCCCATTATGGCCTTGACTTTCAATCTCTTTAGCGATTCTGTCAGCTTCTCTCAATCTTGCATCATAATCTGGAGCATCTTTTGAAATCTTAGTTGTGTACAGCTCTTCATTATAGGTTGATTGAATACCAAATTTACGTTCGTTGACTTCGAATTGATCCCAATTTCTATTATTGTTACCATAGCCATTATGATTGTAATTATCATCTTCCAATCCGCCTAATAAAGGGTTGTCGATTTCAGAATCATCTTGAACCCACTTCTGTAATTCACGTTCTTTGATTGCAGACCCGGAAGCTGAAATATCAGTATCAGTTCTAAAACCTTTAGTTGACTGATGTCTCTCTGATGAATAATCATTTTTGGAGTTCTCTTCGGGTTCTGAAGGTAGGAAATCAACTTCTTCGAATTCTAATAAAGCTATATCATTATCATAAACGATCAGAGTTTCAGGTAGATCATTGATATTAAAATTTTCATTGTCTTTATCTGAAGGGCTTAAATAAATCAAACTAGGGAATTTCAATACGATTGAAGCACCAGTGTTGGATAAATCACCAGTTGTATACAAGATCCCTGAAATTTTTGTACCTGAATTCAAAGTAGCAGTTGTTTCAGAGCCAATTGCTTTAACTAGTCCGTATAGTAAACGGTCATTCATGTGTTTCACAGTGACATCCAATTCTTGAAGCGAAAAAGCATTACTGTTGTTGTTGCTGTTACGACGAACAGAGCCATTGGCTGAACTAATAGTACCATTATTAGTACTGATAGAGTTATTATTATTCCAATTTTTAGATCCAGCACGACGATGCTGATGTTGACCGCTTGCCGGAGACCCGTTAGTGAACCTGTTGTTGCTATTCACATTGATATTGTTATTAACTGCACCATTGTTAGCAAACGTACCTCCTCTGGTAGTCATGTTAAGCTCTTTCCAATGAAAAAAAAGTGTGGCTGAGAAGAGAAAATGCTTCTCTTTTTGTGTCAAATATCCAATTTAGGTCTTTGAGCTTCTCTTTCAAAAATTAGAGACACGCTCAGTTGCTTCAATTAATCAGTTGGCCAATGTATGAATGAGTACAAGAATACTGTATAGTCAAATAAATGGTATACAGAAGGAAGAGTGTATTGGATTGAACAAGTGGAGACTGGCAAGCTGAAGAAGTTCACGTTAAGGACGAGGCGTTGAGTTTATGTCTATGAAACCTTTGAAACCTTTGAAACCTTTGGAACCTTTGGAAACAAAAGAAAACCAACAAAGTAAATGGTTTGCACAGATACTTCAATTGACCAGGTTGAGTCAATGGAGAAGACAGGAAGCTGATAAGAGAATGGCAAAGTTGGGTGAGTAGAAACTTTTTTGATAGATGCTCTTCACCCAGATAAGTATACAGAATTTAATTACACAGTTCGATGATCAACCCCCAATCCATCAAATTCAACTCAATTCTTCCAGCGACAAAATAGCGTCAGATTCCCCTGTCCGTTAACTCTATATTTATGCCACTTTTATTTATGTGTCAATTGAATTAATTACGTACACGTACGATAGGCCGATGCGTCCATAGACGCTTAGCGACGGATAAATAGTCATCGTTCATAACCAGTAGTTGGTTATCAATTAATTATGTAATAATATTATATTTACATCTCTGCACTCTTTTTTAACTGATCATCAATTCGCGTCTCTGATTGGTCCACACACTCCCAGCAAAAACTTTGAAGCGCTGAGGAAATCATGCAGAAGTTAATCATGCTTTTAAACACATGTTTTGTTTGTTTGTTAAACTTATTCCTATAGTTGGTTGATTACCATTTATATTCCAATTAAAAGGTTAATATAATTATTATTAGTTCAAGTTCAAAATGAGACCAACTTTCCCACAATTTAACGCTGCCGTATGTGTTCTTTTGCTTCATGAATGTTTTCTGACCACACTCGTATAATCTAATATCATCTGATTTATCCACCCCATATCACTATTTAGTTTGAAGGTAACATATTTTCAACACTCTACCAAACGAGCACTTAACGAGTTGTATCATTTTGAAGGGTTATTCATCAACTCAGAAACGTTGTTTTGTCAATACATCTCCCAGGTGCATCTCTGACTTTGACCTGTTTGTCCTTGATGACCACATGGTATGGTTGAAACTGATTTTTGATTTCTAAGTCACTAAACAGCAATATAATGCTTACATGTCAATTGAAAGCGTTTTAGACTTTGTTCACCCAATGAAGCTGTTTGATGGTTTGGTCGTTCAACCTACTTTCAGCTCCAAACCGTACCCTGGGATTTCGTGTGGATGAATTTATCTGATAACATTAGAAACAATAATTACTGTCGATCAACTTACATACTAACATATCTTTTGGACGTCATATATCAATATGTTCAATATAATATAGAAAAAATCTCCAGGATTCTTAAAGAGTATTCCAGTTGAATTATATCCATTGTTTGCTGCTTGTGCAGTTGCTACTGCTTCGGCTATCTTCTTCACCACAAAGAAGCTTAAAACTGATCAAACTTTGAAGTTAGGAAGAAAAGCTCCAGTGTTCACTGAGAAGTTAGAGGAAGTTATTTCAAAAGAGGAATAAATAGCTTATTTGTAATTTACTATTATTTATTTTGCTGGTTAGCTTTCTTCCATCTCTTGTCATCTCTCACCATTCCATAAACATATCTCAGATATAAAAAATGCAGAAAAGGGACAATTATTCACCTTCAATACAAAAAGGAGATACCGAATGTTACCGAATGTTTCTTTGAATTGATTTAAGTTTTCCTTCCACTGAAAAGGTGCCGATTTCTCACTAAGGCTCACACTTCAAAGGTACTTTCAGATTCATATTTTTCTTTCTTTTGAAATTCATATCCTGTTTACAGATCATTTATAGCTGTTTTTTATACCTTCCTATTGTTTGTTGTTCTATGATTTACTTTGCAAACTATTCATTCACTATTATCACACTTCCGTATAGTAAACATTTAAAATTATGTAGTTGTAAGACTGAGTGGCTAACTGCTGAAAATCTACGTTGTTTGATGTATGCAATAATTTTTCACTATCGTTCCCTAGCTAATGAGAGAATATTGTAGGTACGATAATTCTATCTAACAGTGTCTATGTACAAAATATATATCATTGTGTCTTACCATTCTTTCAAGTTGGTATAAACTTGAGTGACATCGTCTATATCTTCTAAAGATCTCAGAAATTTATCAAAATTTTCTTTCGTTTCTTCGTTTGTTATCTCCGTTATTGTATCTGAATTTGGAATATAACCGATTTGCATTTCTTTAATTTTATAGATATCTTTTATGGAGTTGGCGACAATTCCAAATTCTTTAGGATCAGTTATTATTTCAACCAGCTTTTCAGACGATGATTCTTCCGCTTCACCTTCGTCGACTTCAACTTCATTGATATCTTCACATCCAGCATCTAATAACGTCTCAAAAGCGTCGTCAAATGATGTCCCCCCAATATCAACTAAGATCATGCCTTTCTTTTCAAACAAGTAAGAAGTGGGGGTCAAACTCAAGTTGAATTTACTAAAACAAGGTCTAATGAAACCAACTGTTCTATTCTTATTATCCGTAATGGCTTCCACTATCACTGCAACACCACCAGGTCCTAACCCTTCATAGGTAACGGCTTCCATCTTGTCTTGATTCTTCAATTCTCCCGTGGCACGCTTGATAGCATTCTCAACCACCCTTTTAGGAACACTTAAAACTTTTGCCTGATCCATAGCATATTGAAGTTGTAAATTCTTTGCAGGATCAGGTCCACCCATTTTAGCGAGCATCGTTATCTTCGAAGATAATTTGAATGACGTTGCAGCCTTAGCAGCATCATTAGCTGCTTTTTTGTGCTTAATGTTTGCCCATTTACTATGACCTGCTTGGGATTGAGAAGTTGTAGAAAAGAAAGTGCATGTCTTAGTGAGGTGACTGAGATTGGATCTGATCAAGGATAGTTTTGAAGTTGCCGTAGGGGACAATCGGCAGCATGAAAGAAGCACCATTTTTTTCTTTCTGAAGACGTAGAATTTGTAGTCTAAACCCTATCTATCGATCTAGGATATAATCACGGACACAATTTTAACCACATCAATGTAGTGTGCCCAAACTTTAGATAAAGATCCTCAGACTTGGTTCTAGCTCGTCAAATCTGGCCAAATCTATCAGTTGTGAGAGATGTTAGTTACACGTACTTTGTAGATGGCAGACAGCTGCATCCAACCTCTAATTGATTACTGGTGTTCAAACTTCACCAAGTCAATCGTAAGTGGAATATCGATTCAGGATGGCATATCATATATAACAATTTAATGCTTGAGTCTAATCAACTGGATAGAATTTATTGCAGTTTCATTGTTGAACTATCAGTACTTAGTTCAGGCATCAAGCACAATTGCACGCAGTTCGCAATATAGGACCACACCTCTTCATAATCTCAGGGACACTGACATATTTTTTAAGCATTCAAGAGCTTCACAGTCGTCGACGTTCATTAGGCATATCCATACATTCATTGAGCATACAGCATAACCCTTGGCACTTACCCACACGCAAGAATATATATAGTGACAAAACATGGCATCGGAAGCAACCAAGAACAGAACATTGATAGCTGTTATTGGCGATGAAGACACGATTACAGGAATGTTACTTGCTGGGACAGGACAAATTTCTAATGAACCAGGTAAAGAGAAGAACTTTTTAATTGCTAATTCGAATACAAAGGATGAAGAGTTAGAAACATATTTCGCACAGTTTGTTAAAAGGGATGATATTGCCATATTGTTGATCAATCAGCATCTTGCGGAAAGAATTAGACTGACCGTTGATACTTTTACTGATCCATTTCCTGCTGTTTTGGAAATTCCATCAAAGGACCATCCTTATGATCCTGAAAAGGATTCTGTTTTAAGAAGAGTTAGAAGATTGTTTGGGGAATAAATTGTATGTCATTTTCGAATTTAGTGTTTTACTATTTTTTGTTATCTTAGGCCTTTCTTGAATTGTTTCCTATTTGTTTCTGTTCTTGATTTTTTTGTAATTTAGACCTGGTTACAGTTTAGTTGTTTTATCGAAGATTGTCAAAGGTTGTAGACTTAGCACAAAAAGTGTCTTTTTTTTTGATTTTGTTGAAAACGTACAAGGTAAAAGGTCTACTCAATTTACACTCAAAACAAGAAAGCAACAGTCTGAAAAGCAAGAATCAGAAAAATATAGAAGAAACACGAACGAGTGGAGAGAGCTTTCACATTTTGTCTTTTTATCTCTTCCCTTTCGATTTATTCTTACCCTTATTCTTACCCTTACCCTTACTCGTTTTGCCATTAGCATTTCCACCAGAAGGTTCAGTGTTTGTATTTGAAATTGTACTTGTAACCGTATCCTGATCATCAGCATCTTCAGTTGAAGTTTTTTCAGAGAAAGTTGAGTCTTCTAGTGGCTCAGAAACTGGCTTATTGACTGAGTCCACAACAATGGCATCATCATCTTTCTCGACCGGGATTTGCTCTGGTGTCGACGCAGCTTCTTCCTGTCTTTCTTCACTTTCTTCGATTGGATCGACGGGTTCAATTTGTTTATCCTCTACAAATGACTGCTCTTTGATGTCGCTCCCATCGGCTGTTGGGACTTCTGGTGGTGTTTCAACAATACTATCTTCAACCTCGGCGGTAGTGGTAGCTGGTTCGTTTTCATAGACTGGAACTTTTAAATCAGAATGAGCGACCGGACCCTCATCTACATCTGGTGTAAGAACAGTGTCTGAAGATTCAATAGCTGACGTCTCAGGTTCTGTAAGTTGCTTCACATAAGTCTCTTCAATTGTGGGGTCAGTGATTGGTTCTTCGCTCGGTATTTCGATTGGGGTATCATCAAGTTGATCGGATTCTCCCGTTTCCTCTTCTTTTTCCGGTTGTTGTTCACTTTCATTGTGTTCCTCTCCTATCTTTCCGTGACTTGACTCAACGACTATTGCAGGAACATTATTAGTAGTAAAAGATTCAGTGGTTGCTTCTGCGGTTTCATCAGCAGTCTCTGCTTCGAACACATCCTTGGGATCAATTGTAACTGGTGCTTGCCTTCCTGCTTCGTTTGGTTCTTCGGTTTTTGTTTCTTCTTCTACAGGGACCTCTTCCATCTCAGTTGGTCTGAGTGCAACAGGAAGTTCCTTTTCTGGAACATTAGGCACAGCCACATCATCTCTTTTCCAAAAATCTCTTTGCTTCCAAATGGAAGGCTCAGAATCTAAATAGAATTTATTAACGCCAACTATCCGTCTTTCCAACTCACAAGCTTTCAACCATTCGGGTCTGATTATTGGAATATTCATACTGGTAGCCTTTTCGTATTCAATACCAGATTTTCTAGTACAAATAAATTGGGTGGTGTCAACCTTAACATTTTGAGTAATAGGTTTAGCACCAATCTTTGAAATTGAAGATTCGATATCTTGCAGACTGAATGGTTCATTAGAAAAGTCAATTTCACCCAGACAGACAGTTATACCACTTAAATCGGTCATTTTATGCGTCTTCAAATTAATCAAATTGGAATGATAAATACCTGCTGAAGTAGCAAGTTTCAATTGAAAAGTGTATTCTGTATCAACTGGCAATCCGCTTAACTTAATGTTTTTCTTGGTGCCTGGATTCTTAATTTGTCCTAACTTCGACCCATTTTTGTACAAGGTTAATGATTTGAATTGAGCAGTGCCTAATTGTAATGGTTCCCACTCTAGCACACACGAAGTTTGTGTAATGTTAATTATTTTCAAAACAGGTTGTTTTGGTTCATTTTTACCGAAAGTTTCGTAAATTTCTTCTTGTAATCTTTCAAAAATAGCATCTTCATCTTCTTCTGTTTTGATGTCTCTTTCGCATGTTATCTTAACAATTGAACCCGTGGATATGCCATCAGGTAGTAAAATAGTTGGGAATTCGATCAAATGGTGATCTTTAGTCAGTAAAAGGGCCAATGACGCGTCCAACTTACCCACGGTAAGTGAAACTTCAACCATCTTGATAGTCTATACAAGTCAATTGATGTGTTATAGAAAAGGGAATAGATAGATCACCGTCCCCTTTACTACTATTCCAACACATTATAAAATAGCCATATAAGCCTTAAGACTCCCGAATTCCAATCTTTAGGTAACACCAAAGAAGATGCTGAGTTGTTTATCTGCCATTTTACAATCGTGTTCAGCAATTTCAGGTCTTTCTCAAAAAGAGATGTTTTTGTTTCTTTATTTAGTTATTGTTGAAAATGAATGCCCATGTTTGTTTTGTTTTGTGGTTTGGTAGGATACCGGTATATAAGCCAGTTTGAGTGGTAACAACATAATGAGCTTCTCATTTTCACCGAAGGCTGATGAAGTCGACAAAGACCAAACTATGGCCATCGATAATTCTTCAAACCCTCATTACTTTTTACCATCGACATCAATGTCTTTAGATCATCAGGTTGATGATGATAGTATCACCATTAAGTTTGCCAGAGTCTTGAAAGACTTTAGATTGGACTTTGGTGGGCTTTTGGTGAGTGATATAATCAATCAATTCCGAAACATTTCTTCTGAGAAAATATTAGATTCATATAATCAAAACTTAGATGTGGAAGTGATAGAAAATTGGACTTTGGAAAGTAAGTTTTGGAATTTGATTGAAGTTCTGTTGGAAACCAAATTTAGCATGTCAAATGTAGAAGGACAGCAACAACCAGAAACTGTTGATCTTGAGGATGTTACCAGCTTCACATCAGCAGCCGTTTTGAAAGACAAAATCATGTCACTGAATCCAAAATTATTAGAAACGCATATCATAATGAAATGGATCTATGAAAATTTTGAACTAGACCTTATAGGAAACGAAGATGATGTGAATCCGAGTGATTTACAATCCACTAAATGGCTCAACACCAAAATTGATATACAGGCAGGTGGGAGAAGACCAAATTCTGTTAAGCAACTGGATTCAGATGCTCCTTTAAGATCAAGTGCAAATAATAAAATTAATGAGAAAGATAAAGAAAAAGACGAAAAATTCTTCAAGAAGGCATTCTTTCTATTACTTTCAAAGAAAATCGATGAGTTGAATCAATTATGTGAATCGACTAATAATTGGGATTTTGCTTTGTTATTGACTGGGTTGGTTGATTTTATTGACCCTCAAATTGATTTGGAAGATGAAGAGGCCAAACCAATTGGTATAAAACACAAACTTCTATGGAGAAGAACATTGTACACACTTTCACAAGCTAAAGGAATAAGTAAATATGAACGCGGCTGTTATGGATATCTTTCAGGAGATTTCCCATCTAGCGAAGATTTAACGTTATCTTGGGAAAAAAAATTATTAATTTACTTGAATAACATGTTCCATTCTGAATTAGAAGATAATTTAATAGGTTTGTATGCAGGTATAGGCAATAAACAAACCGAGATAAATATTATTTCTCAATATCCTGTTCCTCCTAAGGTTGTTAGCTCTGTTAATGAAGCATTGAATTTGTTAGCCTTGAATCAGAATGAAATAGTAAGAGAACAAAGTCAACATTCAATTAGAGTTTTAATGGGATCCATAATGTCAGATAATGTTCAAGAATTAATGCAAAATAGCTTACATTCTCTTGATCAGTTGTTGTCAAAAGATCCAACTGATTTCAATCATCAAAGTCATGAATTAACAAGTGAAGCTTATCTGTTGAGAATATTGGTTCATTTAGCTATATTATTACAATTGATTCACGGCGAGCAAATCATTTCTAATTCAGATTACACAAAATTACTCAGATCATATATCATTCGATTGACATTATATAAACTTTATGATCAAATACCTGTTTACATATCTTTTATACCAGATGATGAAGAACAAGTTGAAATATATTCATATTTCCTGTCCAACTTTGTGTACAATCAACAAGAAAGAATAACTCAACTAAGACTAAGTAGGCAATTGAACTTACCTATCGAAGCAGTATTAAGAAGGACGGTGGAGAAGACTTTCAAAGAGTCTGAAGCTTTGTATCCAACAGATTATCAAATAAATCTAGACAGCAGTGTTAGTGAGAGTGATAAAAAACTATACAGCTCAATTTATTGGTTTTATGATGCGGGTATGGTTACTGATGCTTTGGAATCCATAACTGTATTGCTAAGAAGATTTTTAGCCTGTGGTAAGATTGAGTCATCAATTGAATTTATAAATTCCATCAGTTTGCCAAGTTTGATCAACGATTACAAGGCCAAGACCACATTAATTGATGCAAATGTACAAGAACAACAACAATACCTGCTGTCATATTCTGTATTCAATGAATTGATCCAGTATCAAGAGCTAATAAAAAACTTCAAATTTATTAACGAATTCAAAGAAAATCAATACCAGCAACAAATTGAGACTGACAACAACACGGAATTAGTTGAATCAATAGTCAAATTGTCAGAGTCTTTGGAAAGCTTATTAAAGAACTGGTTCTTTAGTTTGATTACAGATACCTCAATAACCGAACAAGACCAAGAAGTTTATCAAGAATTAAGAAGGATATATATCCCAACGATATTCAACACGTTATTTGATATCTTGATTGAGTACAGACATTTAACTGATGGCTTGTTCCTGAGAAAGGCGGTCGGGTTAGTCAATTTATTAAGTGATAGTAATTATAAGTTTTATGAGATCTTCAAGTCTACTAATGAACTGAAACCGTTTTTGAAGAAGTTCTCGTTGGTTAGTTGTGAAGCGTTTGGTGAAGTTGACAATGGTATTTATGTTTGATTGTGAGCGATGAATGAGTTTGTCATATAGATATAGTATTTTATTCGATTCAAAACAAATAGAAAATAATAAACTTCAAGAACTTAGAAGTTGCTCTGTATTTAATCTTTTTAGCTTTGGCCTTCGATATGTGTTTACTGTTTGCTCGCTTATCAGTATAAAGTGAGCAAATGAATAAAGAGAAAATATATGAGTGGAAATTAATGAAAAACTCAAGACACTATCTAGTTCCTACCTCTATACACACTTCAACGCTATCTAGTCCAAAGCAGCAGCCTTCTCGTATAACAAGTCAACGGCGGAAGACATGTTTTTAATAATTTCTAAACTTAAATCATAATTTTCATCCTTTTGAGGTTCTTCGTAAATAATCAACCACCCATTACCTTGATCCAAGACCCCATAGAACACTTTATCTAAAATCATGTTACTTAATTTACTTTCAATTATGTTTTTAGGCAATCCGATTAAAGCGCTGATATGGGAAATTTCGATACATGAATATGGTTCAATCAATTTTAGTAAATTTTGTTGGAATAGTGAGTCATATAGATCTGATAGGTGGGATCTGATAATCACGTCTTGAGTTAATTCTAAGTTGTAAGTTTTCAAACAATCTTCTAATTCTTTTAATGATCTATTTGAGTGGGCAATTGAAACTGATTTTATGGCTTCAATTTCTTTGTTTTGAGAAAATTTAGAGACATTTTTATTTTTCAAGATAGAGTTGACGTCATCGATTAATCCTAACATGACCTTAGATATCAACATATATTTTAACACTTTTATAGTTTTAAAATCATCGTTGTGTAATTGGTAATTTTCGAAAGATTCATAGAAGTATGAATATGCAGTTTTGAAATCTTTGTCTTCAGCGTGTAATATACCACTCATCAAGTCTAATTCTGCTTGTAATTGAGTTGGACAATAGATAGCATTAGCTGAAGTCTTAGCAGAAGTAATTGCAGCTCTTGATTTGGCAAAATTCTTTAATTGGAAATAATTTTTGGATTCCAATAATTGGACTTCAACTAAAGATGATTTGTCGTCTAATTTCTTGAATTCTTTCAACAAGACATTGATGATTGATAATGAATCTAAGAAAGATTTTTTTTTATAATATAAACCAGCTAATCTTAACTGTAATGATTGTCGTAGAAAAGTTCTTTTCTCTTCAACTGACCATTCAATACATTCTTTGGTAATTCTAATGGTCAAATCAGTGGAATCGTTGGTGCCCAATTGTTCGAGCAAGTCAATCAATGATCTAATTATCTTAGCAGTCTTCG
This sequence comes from Ogataea nitratoaversa, assembly GCA_030579435.1. Taxonomy (NCBI): domain Eukaryota; kingdom Fungi; phylum Ascomycota; class Pichiomycetes; order Pichiales; family Pichiaceae; genus Ogataea; species Ogataea nitratoaversa. The sequence goes on from JAKTQZ010000027.1 coordinate 97,170, forward strand.
ACTTTGCGAATAAGCCCATAATATTACGAGCTTTTGTAATTAGTTTCAATAATCCGTCTTCATTTTTTTCATTGGAATACAATTTACCTAACTCTAAAATAGCTAATTCTTGTAACTCGATTGTCTTCTCAATCTTTGTTGATGATACCTTTGGATCTAACTCTAAGATCTCTAAGTAAACATGCTCAGCAGTCTTAAAATCTTTCTTCTCTGTTGCCTTTCTAGCCTCTTCAATGGATGGAATCGACATTGTGGTGGGTGGTTATGTTATTGCACAATCGTTACAGGCAACAATCGGCACTTTTATAATGTATATTGTCTAATGCAATAATGACGTTACTAAGATATCATTATTAAACATGTGAACAAGTTCAGTACTACTCTTTTGTTAAACAGTTGAATTTGAAATTATTGGTTTTCGCCACTGGATCGATATCTGGTGCGCCACAACTGTGTCGAGCCTGTCTTCTCACGCGCCACTTTACTCAAGCCACTTCATTTCTTTGAGTGTGTTGTGTACCATGTGTATACTGTTTTCTGGTCTATTTTGTTACAAAGTGAATAATACTAAATAGTAAATACTGAATACTGAATAGTAAATACTTAATTAGTTCTACTTACAAGTTCCTTCTTCTTTCTATTATTTACTTTCCAAATATTCACTATTTCTCCATAGATTGAATCAATTCATTAGCCCTTTCATCGGTCTCTTTTTTCTCAACCTGGTCGATAATTTCATCCAACTTGACACCATTCATGCATGCTTCCAAGTCATGTAATGTGAAATTACATCTATGATCAGTAATACGATTCTGCTGATAATTATAAGTTCTAATCTTATCACTTCTATCCACTGACGAAACTTGTCCCGTTCTCTCTTCCCTATCTTTCTCTGCTTTCTCTCTCATCTCCTTCTCTGCCAATCGCGCCCTAAGAACAGTCATGGCTTTGTCTTTATTCTTATGTTGAGACCGTTCATCCTGAATATTTACTGTAATACCAGTGGGCAAATGAGTGATACGAACGGCAGACTCAGTAGTGTTGACGTGTTGCCCACCAGATCCACTTGCTCTCATGACATCGATTCTTAATTCACCAGGTAGGAACTTTCTAGCATCAGGGTCATTAGATGATTCTTCAATCTTAGGTAAGACAATAACACCAGCAGCTGAAGTATGCACTCTTCCTTTCGTTTCCGTTTCAGGGACCCTTTGAACACGGTGCACACCAGCTTCGTGTCTAAATCGATCATAAGATCCAGGTTCATTGACTATCAAGGTAGCTTCAGTGACTCCTTTCCCTGAGACATGATTGGTACGAGATAGGATCTCGTACTGCCATCCATGTAATTGACAGTATTTTGTATACATTTCTAACAGATCCTCAGTGAAGATATTGGCTTCGTGGCCTCCTGCACCTGGTCGAAGTTCGATCAAACATGGTTTATCAGCAAATGTATGGGCTGGTAATAGTTTAGATTTCAATCTTGATGTTAATTTTTGTAATTCGGGTATCACAAGCTTTACTTCATCCTCTGCTTCTACTTTCAAAGACTGATCTTGTTCTTCCTCAGCTATCATGCTTTTCAATTCTTTATAATTCTCTTGACATTTCAAAAATTCATCATATATTCCAATGATACTTGAAAGCTTTGTGTAGTTTCTGGAATCTTCTAGTTTGAAATCTCCACCCTGGGATAGTTTGTCTTCTAACAAACTAAACTCATTTTGTAATGATGCTGCTTTCTTTATTAGTGAAGGATGCAGTATTTCAATTTGATCTTCAACTTCAGTGGAATAAAGTCTTCGGGAAACACGTTGAGTAAGTATACAGTTCAAAGCTATATCAGAATACTTTCTGGGGCTCAATGCTCTTGCCACTTTCCTCGTTATACTGTACATCTTCTTTCACACCCTTGAACAATATTCTGCCGAAAATATGATCCGTTCAGTCAATCATTATTATCTTTAAGTAACAAATTTACACAGAAATCGGAAAAGTGAAAAAAAAATCCCAAAATAAAGACAAAGCACATAAAATATGGTGTAAGGATGATTCCCCACCTTTTTTTTTTTTTGCTTTTTCTGTAACACTTGCTTTTGAAAAATGGTCATCTAAATTGAAGTACAAGAATATACTTTCTTGAATGTTATTTCTTCCTTTATCAAACTGATTGTTATTATAAACTCCATAGATAAATATTTATATTTAGTTTATATTAAAATATATACAAAGCAATGTCAGAAGCAGTCCAACCAATCTCAATAATGGATTTCAAACTAGCCATCAAAGACTTATCTGAAGGCGAATTGAAATCTATCAAAGGCAGACTTGAAATCTCTATAGGAAGATTACAAGACTCCAATAAATTAATGAATAATTTACTTAAAAAAGCCACAAAGAATGACCAAATTGAACATTCCCATTCAAATGATGAAGATGATTTTGATGATTTTGAATTTGATCCTGTTTCAGAAAGTGATGTGACGTTATATAAAGAATCTATTCATGAGAATGAATTTGTTATTGAGAATCAACAGAGAAGAATAGAGGCAATCATATCAGAACTCAGTGACCGAGGGGAAGATTTACCATCTTTGAATAATCCTCCACAACAGTCTAGCTTGAAAGTGTCCAAGTCTGGTATTGGTCTGAGTGCTGATAATGATGTTATTGATGCAACGGCTCCAAATAGTGTTTTCATTTAATGGGAAGCTTGTTTTTGAATTATCTTTGAAATGGGGCTTTTTATTTCATGTGAGCTGTTCATATAATATGTGATTAATGGATTTTTAATTTCATCTTATGATTATGAGGAACAAGGGATATGAAATGATAAGTTAAGTAAGAAGGTATTTAAGTACCAATCGAAAGAAGAAAACAAAAACAGAAACGCACTTTACAAATTATTCATTAGTTATACATATAATTCACATTTTTCATTCGAAGTTGATAACATTTGGAAAATTAAATTTGACTCAACTTTCGAAAATTGAATTTTAATGATAAAGTGATGATAAATTTAACAGGAAAAAAAAATCTAGCGAAAATGGAAGAGATGACTGAGAAGAAAAAGGAGTTAAATGAATAACAAATGAAAAAGCTAAAGCAAAATATGATACAAAAGGGAAAAAAGCTTGAAATTTATTAATAAACTGGATAAATGGATCAATGGAATGATCCAAAAATATGTCAAATCAAGTGTATGTATGAGTGAATGAATGATGATTGTTATGTTATGTTATGTTATGTTATCTATATTACCATATTATTTATATGAAGTCATGACTTTTCAAATAATTATTTAACCAACGTAATTGAAAACCTGCAGCTAGTACAATCAGAAGAATAGTGATAAAATTTAATATGGTACTTGCTTTTAAAGTATCTTCATTAGTATTTCTAAAATCTTGTTCTGATTTGACCATCTTTGCGTATTTTTGAAGAATCGTATCAACTTCATTTTCTATTCTTAATAATTGGATATTTGATTCTGATAAACCTTTTGTATGTTTTTTATAATTATTAATTATTTCCGGAATACCAAATTCTATGTTCATATATCCCATTATTTGATGAGGAACAGATTTCCATGATTGATCAAATTTAACATTTTCAAAACAAATATCCAAATATTCAGATAAATAATCATCTTGATGATGACCTAATGGGAAATCTATAACTAAATGAAGTTTTGAATCATGTATATTGTTTTTTCTCCTTAATGTATTTCCATGTCCATCAATTATATTCAAATTCAGTTGTTGTATCTTTGGATCAGGTTGATTTTCAAAAGCTAGATTGAGTGCGATTAATACATTATGAGCCACGTTTTTAATCGAGAGTGAATCAGATGCCGATGTTGAACCATCAAGGTTATTGTTGTTGTTATTATTATTATTATTATTAAGTGTGTTTTGCCTTTGATCTTGATTGAAACTAATATCATTCAAATTTATATATTCTGAGAGAGAATACCTAAAACAAGTATTACTCAATATATAATCTTTTATCGTTTTATCGAATTTCTCTTGTAATGAATCAAGTTGTTTTTTACTAGATCTTTTCAAAGTATTAAAATCATTTTGATAGTTATTCATTGATTCCATGAGATTAGAAGATTTTGATTTACTTGGAGGTATTTCTATTCCAACTCTTATTGCATCTACCGTTGGTATCAATAAAAGATTCAAAATGGTTGCAAATACAAGGAAACTGATTGGTAATATTCTGGGTATGATGGTCATATGGATTAATTAATTTGTATTATTTTTCAATTGAAGGTTGGATTGAATGTAAAGCGAATGAGCAAAAAATGTGATTGATATGATTTGTTGTGTATATGATTTGTTTAATAAGGAAAAGTTCACTTTGGAAACGTTAATCTGTTTTTTTCTATGGTAATTTAACTGTTTATGAATTATGTGTATAAATATATGAATCCAATTATAGAAACAAACAAATAAACAAAAAAAAAAAAAAATTTAAAAAGTGCCGTTGTATTATTTGAAAAACCTTCAAAACAAAAAAGAAAAAAAAAATCACAATTGGGTCTAAAAAAACAAGTTGTGTTTCTTTTGTATTATTATAAGAATGCACGTTATACTTGTACAGGTAATATAATAGATGTTTATATATACTAATAATTGTAAAGATATATAAAGATCAGATCAAAAGTAAGATCTTCAAACACAACAGACTAAAACAGAGAATCTCCCATATAATAATAATAAAAATAATATAAATAAAAATAACGTTAAAATAAAAGTAAACAAAAAAAAAATATTATCTTATGTAATACGACAAATAAAATTGTGTAAAAAATAATTAGCGAATTTTGTGTGGATTGGGAAATTTTAAGGTTTTGTGCGGCTGTGTGGTTGTGGCTCTCTTTCTGTTTTTGTTTTTTTAATCGAGATATTTTGGTATCAATCCAAATTTATAACTATTTGTGAAAATCAACATCAACATCAAAAGTACAACAACGTCACTAGACTCTCACTATACCAACTCATAAAGAGTTTGAACTATGAACAACGTAAAAAACATGGGCATATCTTCTATCTAAAAAGAGCCGCTTGAGCCGCCATCCATCTATTACACGAAATATTGAACGAAAACTCCTTATTAACAAATTCTTAACGATTCAAACAACAATCATTGCCAGTGAAAACTTTTATATTATTAAAGATTGAAAGAGATCTTTGGGGTATCCGCCCGTCTCTAATCTACCAACATACAATCAAGTAGTTTAGTTGTGGATATCTCTCCTGGGGCATAAAATAAAATAATATTAGCTACTTACTAAGTTGAGTTGATGGACGTTCATTTGTTTTAAAACTTGTATTATCAGGCTTTAATGACGGCATTAATAACAAATTTACTGCAAAAAAAAAAGGCGTAATCAAAGATATCACTTTTTTTAGATCTGATTATACATCTATCTCTCTCTCTTCTTAACCTGTTTACATCGCGAATTTGTATCAAATATACAACAGACACACAGAGAATGAATGTGAATATTGCAATCAACTGAAGTTTTATATATCAAATAAAGAGAGGACATATAAGAGAAACTTCTACTGAACACCGCTATATATAGTTTTTCAAGTTCTCTGATTTTTCAACCTACAGAAATGAATCAATGAATCAATAAATAGATAAATCAATAAATAAATAAATAAATAAATATAATAATACAGCCGCAACGCCTCTGCGCCGCAAGATTAGCAATTATGCCAGTCTCAGCCAACAGAATATATTTTTTAGCATCAATAAGCGCAAGTGGTTTAGTGGTAAAATCCAACGTTGCCATCGTTGGGCCCCCGGTTCGATTCCGGGCTTGCGCACATTTTTTTATTTTTGTCAACTTACTGATTACTTACTACTACTTGGTGTGGATGATAAATAAATTGAAAGTTTCTGCTAATTTTTTTGTTCAATTCAATTTGATGACAAGTTAAGACGTATATATGTGGATAATGGACCATCTCTTACAAATAGTGATGAAAAAGCATACATACTGTTACTTGTTGTCTGTTACAAATTACAATTGAGAGAAGAAGAGCAAAAAAAAAAGATATAGGTTAAGATACGAGAGGCGGCATGCCGATTCAGTTGACCACTAGAAATTGTTTGATTTCATCATCAATATTAGACATGTCATAACTAAGATTATTGTAGATTGTACATTGTTCATTGTATATATCACTATATTATAAGTACTTACTATTTAATAAGTTAGTAATTGCCAAGTTTCAACAGTGCAATTCTGTCGGATTTTAATAGTTTGGAATTTGGGACTTACCGGTTTTATTGGAGCGCCTTGTGGGACGTGCGTTTGTTTGAATTCTCTCCGGTTCTTTGTAAATTTATTTTATCTCCAAAGAAGCTTCATGTGAAGAGAAAATGTTTCATATTAATAAAAATGTCATAATTTATAACCATTGATTGATGTTCTGAAATTTTTTTCTTGTATTTCAAAGTTTCTTATTGATTAAATCAAACTTAAACTGAACTCTCTTTGATATAAAACATATTGTTATTGAAATATTCAAGCAAATTAATAGGGAAATTAGTACACCTCCTAATCATTCATCCATTTTGCTTTCTTTATCGAAATCATTCATTCAGTCAGTCATCTTCTATATAGTTAATTCATCATGCCTCAAAAAGTGAACCAGCAAATAGATGATTACACAAAACTCAACTTTCTTGGGTTCTTGTTAGCATGTTCAGCATCAATCATGCTTGCTGTGTTTTTGTCCGCCACACAATCATTTTTTTTAACTGATGCTTTAAGTATAGGAACCAAAGTTGGTTCATACATAGGAACACTAGGATTTTATGATGAATTATTTTCAATGATATTAGTTCCATTTATTGGTGTCTTATGTGATAGAATTGGTTCAAGACCTATTATTACCACCGGTTTTGTGGTGATGGGTATCAGTTTTTATGGGTTTGCATTTTTCGTTAGACATCAAGTTTATCCATGGATGTTATTTTGGAGATTGGTTTTTTCTTTTGGTTTATCTTCTTCACTAGGTGTGTTGACTGTTATGTTGATTGAATTTAACAACTCAAATTTCATCTTTAGAGATTTACTAAGTTTCAAAAAAGTCCAACTTGAAGATAACTCACTCAATACAACTTTGCAACAAGCATTGGAAGGATTAGAAGAACAGCAACAAGGTGGCGCTGCTTCACAAATTCAAGATGATGATGAACTTGATGATTTGTCAAAAACAGCCAACACTTTGGATGATATCGACGATATCAATAGAAAAAGCAATGCTGGTAAAAAGACTTCTGTCATGGGAATAATGAGTGGATTTGGTGCTGTCTTTGCTGTTATTTTTCTATTGAGACTACCTGTTAAATATGGTCAGTCACTTCCAGCAGGAGAGGCAATAAGAAAAGCTTATTACACCGTTGGTACTATTTCATTTGCCTGTGCTATCCTTTTATTCTTTTCAGTTTATCATGACGAAAACTTGAAAATTTTCAGAGATGACATTGATGAATTATTTGATGAATTAGACATTAGAGATGCAAGAAATGTTGAAAATTCTAACATTACAGAGGAAGAAGAAGAGAATGCTTTAATTTATGGTACATCAACTGGATTATTCAATACGAAAGAATCTTATTGGCAATCATTGAAACAAGGAGTCCAATTGTCAATTCAAAACCCAATGATATTATTAGCTTATTTCGGTGGATTTGTTTCAAGATGTATTACAATCACTGTTACAATTTTTGTTCCGTTCTACATCAATAATTATTTCTATTCTTCAGGAAAATGTTCCACCTCAGATACAGATCCAGTGCATTGTCCAGAATCTTACATTTTATCATCTATATTAACTGGTATTGCCAACACTATGGCTCTTGTGTTTGCTCCAATTGCTGGTCTTCTAGTTGATAAAATAAGTAGTAATTCACATTTACTAGTGATAGCAAACATTATTTCCATATTAGGTTTCGGTATGATGAGTTTCATAAAAGTTCCAGAAAATAATCCATACATTTTTATTTCCTCTATTCTCATGGGTACAGCACAAATATTTTTCATCATCATTTCAATGACTATGATTTCAAATATCACTTCACAGGACAAATATTATAAATGCAAAGGTTCTATTTCAGGATTCTCATCGTTTGTTGGTGGTGTTGGTATTTTGATGGTGAACAAATTTGGTGGCTTATTAGCTGATGTGACAAGTAATGCTCCATTCATGCTAATTGTGCTCGTCAATATCCTATTTCTTGCTGTGTTAGTTAAGTTGAAGAAAGTTAAAGAGAATAACGATAGAAACTTGGGAACAGTTTTTGATAAGTTCAAGGGTACTAAAGTTGGTCAATTCATTTTTAGAAATCAAAATTCTGATGATTTCTGAATTTTTTTTTCTTTTTTTTTTTTTGATCTGAACTAGTAGTATCCAACATCCTTTAATCAATAATACTTTATGTATCTGTAAAAAATTTTTAATCTGTCTATAGTTAATTCAATAGTTTTTATGTTCAAAAACTTTGTAACTGATTACAAAATTAGTTCTGTGAAGATCCTAATCAGATAGTTCTCGTTCAATTACAGCGGCTGAAGGGCGCTTAAAAATTTTGTATTTTCTTATCCTCTTGACTGGGAATTCGCTATCTATTATTGTTGGTTGACATTTGATTTCATTATAGTGATGATGTTCATAATGTGCTCAAAGCATACCCATTTGATCCAATAACAATATAATATAGGGGACAGTAGACCAAATGAGAATGAAATAAGTCGTTGAATTAGTTGTAATATGGAGTTAGAAGGACTATTAGACTACCAAAATAATGATCAATTTGAGACAGACCAAACAATAGACAACCTCTCACAAGATTTGAAACATGATTTAGAACAGTCTCCTACTATAATCACAAGATCTTTGATTCCATTAGATGACAGTTTACCGGGAATTAGAAATCTTGGTCTTTACTCCACTTTGATTTTGTTTATTGGAAGGATGTTAGGATCAGGAATATTTGCAGCACCTGGATTAATCATGAGAGATTCACAAGGCTCGTATTCTTTGTACTTGATATGTTGGGGTATTGGTGGATTGATAGCTTATAGTGGTATAAAATTGTACTTGGAGTTGGGATCTTACTTGCCCGTGAATGGGGCAACAAAGAAGTTCCTTGAATATATCTTTCCTTACCCTACATATATGACATCAATTACCTTTGGCCTATTTACTTTATTTTTTTCTTTAAGTTCTTCAAATGCACTTGCCTTTGGTGAATATTTACGATATTCTTTGGGGTATGAAAATGATGAAGCACAGAGTAAGAAAATTGCATGTCTTTTGATCTGTTCTTGTGGGCTAATACATGGATTAGACAAAAAAAATGGTATCAAGTTTCAAAATATTTTGGGAACCATTAAGTTTATAATACTTGGAATTATTACAATTACTTGTATTTACGTTTTGATTGTCCCTTCAAGTATCTCTAAATTGCCTAATCACTTGACCCTTGATAAGTTCAGGCTACCCAATTCAGCAACGTTTTCTGGATCATTGTATTCAACATCATTACTAAAATGTATTCATTCCTTGGGGGGCTGGACCACCTCTCATACAGTTCAAAACGAAATCAAAGATCCTATTAAGACCCTTAGAATAGCAGGCCCGTTATCTGTGTTGATAGTTGTTTTTCTCTATGCATTATTAAATTTATGTTATTTGATAATCATCCCATACGAGAAATTTATTAAAAATGATAATAACCTAATTGGTGCCATCCTATTCACAGAAGTGTATGGATCCAAGGTCGGGTCAATATTGATCAGTATAATAATTTCATTAAATGCAGCTACAAATGTTTTAATTATAGTCTACTCTGATTCAATTATGAATCAAGAAATATTCAAAGAAGGGTTCATCCCTTTCAGTGATACACTAAGTTCGAATAGACCTTTCGGAACACCATTATTTGGTATACTCTCACACTGTTTAACAAGTTGCTTAGTCCTTAATCTTCCTAGTGACTTCTCGATTTATAATCACATCATTTCAATACAATATTATCCTAATCAATTATTCCATGCATTACTCAGTCTAGCATTACTCTTCAAAGTTCGGAAAATGTTTCCTAACATTCATGCGCCCCTCAGATCCCCAACTTATTTAATTTATATATGTCTAGCTGGATCGTCATCAGTTGTGTTAGCCCCCTTTATTTCTGGTGACTTCAAGTTCACATTAGTTAGTTTGGGGGTGTTAGCACTTGGGTTTGTTTACTGGTTTTTCAAAGTGATTCTATTCCCATATATAGGTGGGTACAAGTATCGTAGAGTGCTGATGAAACAGGAGGATATGATGGTTTACAAAAAGTGGATCAAGGTATACGATGAGCAGTCAGTCTGAAATCGATAACTGAAATTGGAGTTGGGTATATAGTTGCGAAGGAAAAAAAAACCAATTAATTAAGAATAAGTAAAATGAAACACTAAGTTGCCGTAACAACAGAAGTACCCTCTTGAAATCTGACCTTGAACAATCTATTGGCGTTTGTGAACATACCTTCTTTCAAAGAAACAACAATAAACTGTGAGCCTTTAAATCTTGTCTTGATCAAATGACCTATATTTTGGGTATGACTCAAATCTAACGCGGCATCCACTTCATCCAAGATATACATAGGAGCAGGTTTGAATTGTAACAAGGACATAATCAAGGACAAAGCAACTAATGACCTTTGACCACCCGATAATTCAACTAATGATTCTTTCCAAACACTACCTAATTTGACTTTCACTTCAAGGCCTTTAGTGATATCCTGAGCATCTACAGGAACAAGTTTGGCATATGCATGAGGCAACAAGTCTGAGAAAATTTGACCAAAATCATCAGACACTTTTAAATATGTTTTAGATAATTCTGTTCTTTTATAATTATCTAGCTTTTTAATCGTGGCCTCGATTTTGGATTTATCTTTGTTAATTTGTTTAATCATGGTCTTCAACGAAGTTTCATGCTTCTCATGTTGTTCAATTTGAGCCATAATGTTAGTGTTGATACCTTTCCGTTGCATAGATGTGGCTCTGACATTCAATTGATCTATTCTTTCATGACATTGCTCTAAGTTAATATTGGGGTACTGCGCAAGAACACTTTCCAAGACCCTTTCATCCTTGACCCAAGGCTGATCATTTGTGATTTCTTTTAGTTTCTCCTTAAGGTTGTTGAACGACCCAACGAGACGCTCATAAGAAGCTTGATTTTTAGTTAATGAGGAATGCGATTCGTTCAATTGATTTCTTTTCACGTTCAGCACTTGTGACATTTCAGTAAGTTCATCATTAATACTCATAATTCTTGCCTTTTCGCTTTCAATTTTATCACGAGCCTCCGCCAATTGAAGCTCATAAGATTCTAGCTCTTTATTTATGCTCAATAGATCGCTGGCTGATTCTTGTATCGAGCTCTTAACGTCTTCTTCCTCTTGTTTCAAAGCAACCACATCACTTAATATTTGGTCATTTTCAACTTGGAAATCCTGAAATTGATTTTGTCTCGCCTTCAAGGCCTTTTCATCAGCTTTGAGTTTTGAAGTTAATCTTTGAACTTCTTCTCTCAGCTCGCGCAACTTTGTAGCACCATCACTATTGAATTCTTTCATGTCATTTTCAATGGAAGCAACCTCGTGCTCGTGATTGGACGCCTTCTCTTTCAATTGTTGGATCTCTTGTTTAAGATCAGCCAATTGTTGAATACCGGTCTCGTTTTTCTTGATGAGGAGAGCAGCAGCTCCTTGATCCACTTGCTTCTCGAGCAGTTCAACTTGGTGTTTTTCCATGTTCGCTTGATGTTGTAATGCGCTCGTTCTTTCACTCACTTGAGCTAAAGACTTCAGTTTTTTCGACAATTGTTTGAGTTCTTCCGTTGATTGAGATAAGCGGATTTTCAGATCTCGAAATTTCGCAAAATTGATCATTAGAGAAGAAGAAGCCTTTCTAGAACCGCCTGATAATCTACCTTCTGGATCATAATAATCTCCATCTAATGTAATAGAACCAGTTCTGACAGCTGGATCAAAAGTCACTTTCTTAGCAGTATCGGGATCATTACAAATTAGTCTGTTACCAAAAATGTACTCCATTGCTTTTTTAACATTTTGTTCGTATTCAACTAAGTTTAAAGCTAACTCAACTTTATTTGGAGCAATTTTCTTTGCTGCTGATAATGCTCTTTGATCAATAAGTCTGGGAGTTATTTTGTTCAGTGGAATGATGGTGACACGCTTTCTCAATTTACCTTTATCTAATAATTGAGATCCCGTAACCTCGGTATCCACAACGACATTGAAAACTGTACCCCCGGCACACACTTCTAAAGCTGTGACCGATTTACCATTATCTTCAGCTATCTTGAATAGCTCCCCAGCAAGTCCCTTGACAGAGTTTGGATCGAAATTTGGATGTGGTGCTTCGTATACAAAATCAAAGTTAGGATTCATTCTTTTAAACTCTTGTAGTTGCTGTTTGGCTCTAGTTATGTCTTGTAACAATGTCTTTTCTTTCAGTTTCAGTTCTTGAAATTGGTCTTGGTTGAAACCGTCTTCCTGTAGTTTAGTTACATGGATTTCACATTGCCTTTTCCGTGATTCAATCTCTTTGTGAAGCTTCTGGATTTCCTGGTGAGCGCTCTGAAGTTTGGGCTTGTTAGAATTAGATTCGGATTCCAAATGCTGAATCTTCAACTTGACCTGCTTTATACTGACTTCAATGTCTGAATGCTTCTTTCTTGCCTGTTCTAGATGTGCCAAGTAACCACCATCAGTGGAACCTTTGGATGAAATACCAGTAGAAAGAGTAGATAGCAAATCTTCTTTTCTTTGTAAAGACTGCCTTTCTTCTTCAAGTTGCTCCTTCGATTCCCTAAACTGCTTTTGTAAACCTTCATAATGTTCCTTTTTGTTCTCAGTCGTTAGTTCTTGCTCCTTCAGTTGAAGCTCCAGTTGTTTTAACTTTTTCTTTAGTTCGTTGACACTTTGCTGCTTCAAATCTCTTGTTGTGGTCAATCTCGTAATCCGATTCGTTATTTCATTTTCAGATGCCTCTAAATCTTTCAGGGCGCTAGCTTTACCTAACTCTTCTTGCTTTTTAAGTTTCATTTCTTCTAAGTCATTTTCTAGAGCATTGATTTCATTTGTCAAAGTTGCAATTTCAACTTTGTTGGCTTCTAGACTTTGTTTGGCATCATTAACAGTAGACTCATAATTAATCACTTTGCTATGAAAAATCTTGTAGTCGTGTGCTGCCACAGCTTTAGATAACGTTTCAAGCTCAATTTGTAACTCTTGGTATTCCAAGACGACACGTTTTTGCTCCTTCAAACGTCTTAACTTTGGCTCCACTTCTTCTTGTAAAAGATCTTCCGTCTCTGTAAGTTTCTTATTTTTCCTTCTCATAGTCCCTTCTGCTTTTGCCTTTTCATTTTCATACATTTTAGTACCTGCTGCTTCTTCAATCAAACCCAGGATTTCAGTTGGTTTCATATTCAACATTTTAGTGATCTTACCTTGCATGATTAAAAAATTTGGGTTATTAATATTCAGTTGAACAGATTGAAACAAGTTCAAAACTTGACTCTGCTGTGCTTTATGGCCATTGATCAAATACTTTGAAACACCTCCCAACATGATTTGTCTAGTGATACTGATTTTGGCTTTGTCTGCATAACCAATCGGCGATTTGGATGTGTCGGAATTGTCAAACATGATAGTTACTGAGGCTTTGGTAATACCAGCTTGACCTCTTTTGTAGATCAAATCTTGTAAATTTGCTGCTCTAACAGTTGACATGGATGTGATCCCTAGCACAAAACAGATTGCATCCAATATGTTTGATTTACCAGAACCATTCAAACCAGTTATGGCGTTGAACTGAGGGTCCCAAGATGATATGACAGTTCTGACGGCATATGACTTGAAACCATCAAGAATTAGTTCTTCAACCAACATGATGTGAGAGTATCAATATAAACCCAGCTGCTGTTTATCCTTGCTGGAATCAATGTCAAGACTTATTTCTGAAGAGTAAAAAGTAGATAGTTGTTGAAATAGGTAAACAAACACGTTAAAGTCGATCTGATCTGTTTCAGATTCTTTCTCAAAGGCGTTTACGTAACTTCTTACCAATGATTACCACAGATATGGTAATTGATGACAAAGACTTATCTAAGTGCTGACGTAAGCTGTGCAATTTTTAATAATCTAAGTTATCACCACAATAAACTACAGCAAGTTAGCGCAAGTGGTTTAGTGGTAAAATCCAACGTTGCCATCGTTGGGCCCCCGGTTCGATTCCGGGCTTGCGCACTTTTTTTTTTTGAAAGCAATGAAAAATATATTGACACACAGATTAGCCAGTTTCTTAACCACGGTTTTGTTCATCTTATATTTTTGTATCCTTTACCCTTTATCTTCATGAATAAGCTTGCATTAGCTTTCCAACTCAATCGCCCTCTTGATATTTTTGTATATGCTGTTCCTGAAGTTTTTGACGAAAAAATTCAATTGGGTGTACATGCTAACGACGATGTACAGAAGCTCTTAGCAGTGAAATTCTCAGGTGATATTGTCTCATAGTAGAAGCTCAAAGTTCAACGTTCAGAGACTGTGGAAAAGACACAAAAAAGACACAAAAAGGCCACAAAATTCAGGGAACGAATTCAAGAAGGTCAATAATCACTGTGAGTTCCATGGAAACAAAGTTTAGTCAATCTAATCAAGAATTGATTTACAGAGTGATGGCTTGTATTTGGTAGCCAATATGCCAAAAACTCCTTATAATATAAGTAGACCTAATTTTGCATCAAGTTGATAAGTTTTGATATTATCCGAGACATAAGCTTGCTTTGAATTGTTTGCCTTATTCTATTGGTGTTTTTTGTTGCTGTGCCACTCGTATCAGTTCAATTTTCTTGAGTATATCTTTCTGTGCATCTTTCAATAGCTTTTTTCAAGACTTCAACACCATATTTAACATCACCGAGATATTTGAATATATGAGTGCTAAATAGCTTGTTTGAACAGTTTGCCTTTTCCTATCAAGGGTACCCAATATCACTTTTCAGAGCAGGCGAAAAGTTGGGATGGTATTTACATTGGCTACAAGAGTCAGCATACAATTAAACAACCAGTTATTATTACGCCCCCAGGACCAGGATTACTTAACTGGAACATTATAGCTCAGTACTCTTAACTCTAATGTATTAACTCTAATGAATTAATTCTAATGTATTGAGGATCCATCAAAGTGACAGAACTGGAATGAAGATATACAAGCACTGAGTTAGTGTTGAAAATATAGTTAAGGGAATTAGCTTTATGTCTATACAGCTACGCCATTATCACAAGATACAAGTTTTGATAAGATTCATTTTCTTCACCTATATCAGAGCCACATTTTCATTCTAGTTGTGTTTATCTGCCTTTGATACGGATTTGCGATATAAACAGATGAAATATGAAATTATCTGAAAATTATCAACTACCAATTATTGAAAAATAATTTTTCTTTATAATTATCATGCTTTTTGATAAGAGAAGAAATTGGATGTTATCTTACTGTTTTTCATGATTGATCGCTGAATATGGTTGTCATCAATGACCCCTATTGCAAATAATAATTGTTGTTCATGCTAATAGCTGATATTTGATAATGACGGCTAGAATACCATTATTGGAAATAAATCAGCTCAACCAGGTGATAATTAGTTACTGCACGTTCATACATATACCCATAGCTTTTGGTTATTGTTGAAATAGTTACCAAAAAAATGTCAGAACCACACATTCATTCTATCTGTGTTTCTCTGTATTTAATAAATATTTGTGATGTAGACAGATGAGTTCATAAATGGCATTATATTCTTCAATTAAACTTTAACAATTGGCAAAGATTGTTGTTTCATTTTTGGATACGATTACTGGCGAATATGGTAGTTGACAACAATAAGAATTATTGCAGTTTGTAAGTGTTGTTCAATCTATTGGCTGATTTGAATAAATGACGGTTCGGATACCAGTATTGGAAATGAGTTACATGAAACAGGTGATTTTTTATCATTGTATGTTCAGATGGAGAAACGATATAAATACATGTAGATCCTGATTTTATCGAAAAAAGTTATCGGAACTCTTCTTAGAAGGCACAGGAAGTTTTACATATATATTAAAAACTTCTTGATATTAGATTTATTATTTGTTATTATTAACTTATAAAATCTGTTTCAATTGAATTACATTTATTAATCAATTGTGTGTGACCAAACCAGTCACCAGACCTTATACAATTCCCAAACAAACGAACTCAACTTAGTAAGTAGCTAATACTATTTTAATAGGCCCGAAAAGGTATCCACGACTAAACTGCCTGTATGGTAGCTAAGCTACTCATACCACTAAAGGGTAATGATACTAAAAAGAAATCCTCCTTATTAGGTGCAACTTTAACGTAATTCCTGACATACTATAGATTCAAAGATCTCCTCTTTTTCAACGTACAGAAATAAATCAATTTAGAAATTAATAAATATAATAATACAGCCGCAACGCCTCTGCGCCGCAAGATTAGCAATTATGCCAGTCTCAGCCAACAGAATATATTTTTTAGCATCAATAAGCGCAAGTGGTTTAGTGGTAAAATCCAACGTTGCCATCGTTGGGCCCCCGGTTCGATTCCGGGCTTGCGCACATTTTTTTATTTTTATTTTAGAATTGTTTTTTTTGATACATTTTGTTTTATGTGATCATACAACCGTTAATTCTAATGTGATGGTAACAAGAACCGCATACGCACACTGTTGGTAAAATTTGAATAGAATAATGTTGTAGTTAAAGCCACCATTCTCTTAACGGTCAAATTTAAGATTTACTGAGAAAGGCGGTCATGTTTTCTTTCGTTTTGTTGGAGCCGGAAGTAACCTATTTAGGCCGATCAGCGATGCCGATATTATAAGCTTGGGTGGGTATTCACTAGTTAGTTAAATTTTCATGTATTAATTTTGGCTGTCTCGTTTATGTATTCTATGAATTTTTACCAGTGTACCTTAATCTATCATATGGTGTGAGTAGCAAATAGTACTAATACTAAATAGTGAAAAGTAAATAGTGTGTGACTGATCATTAGTAGTATACAATGTGAAGAGGGAAGAATTCTCTGTCAAACAATCCCTTTGGTAAGTCATTCGACAAATTAGTAAGCCTTCGTTAGTTCAAAATTTATTTTTCTCGAGGTTCTACTTATATATTGTATGAATAATCGGCCAGATCTGGCCTGCATTTGTTTTTTTTAAACCGTTGAGATCTGAGGCTTTAAGCGGGTGAAAATATTAAAATTTCTCGGAAAGCCACTAAGCGGGGGCCTGAATAGTATCAAATTTCAATTACACGTAATGTTGGTGATGTAATGCTTAATGAATGAATGCCCTATATATTTCCCACCGAGTATATTATTTGAGCTATTTTTTTGATCATGTATGCACGCTGTGAAACTTCAAATGTGGACCTACCCCTCTTTTGAATCAAATTTATGAATACCTATTTATAATTAACTTAATGTGACAAGGAAATTTTGCAACTTATGGACATTGTCACAAAACCCCAGAAACTAAAATAACGATGCACGAACATGAAACATGTGTGTTGACTGTTGAAAATTGGAAACCTCGATGTGTTGACTGTTGAAAATTTGAAAGCCTCGAGGTTTCCGATTTTCACAAGCCGTTTAACGTGCTTCTAATATCTCTTTAATAATCAGCTTTATAAATTCTAGCAGTTATCAAGCCATTTGATACTAGCGAGACTACTTCCACAGCTAGAGATGCATTTGCTAGATTAACACAATTACAAATCACAGTGAGAAAAATACTGCCTCATTGCCACTTACATTACATAGTATCAAGTTTCGAGCAATAATAGGAAGTTTGTACTATGGACAAACAATCTTTATTATACTTTTAACTGTAAATTATTGCAGTCCAACTCCAGTTTATTTTGGGTACTTAGATTATTGCCCATGTATAATAGAAAGATACGAACTTTTCACTTTACTAAGAACTTCTAATTAGTACATTACTACTTAGTATAGACGAATCAGATCATAACATCTGGGGTTAAGTAGCCCACGAAAGCTTTACGGGTAAGATAGGAGCCGCATTTCAAGATCCCGATCCCGATCCCGAAGAATTGCCATTGCCAAAAAAATATATTACTCCCGTTTGAAATCTTGGTCAAAATCAAGTTTGTCCAATTGAAAAGCCTGGACGGTGTAAGTAGCTAGCACACACACACAGCCAACAACAAGTAGCTGTTATTGAAGTCTGGAATAGGAGTTAGGAATCAAGGTAGAGAGTTAAGAATCGGGAATCAAGAAACTTCCCATCTAAGGAAAGTGGATATTCAAGTTACAAATTCTTTTACAAAATTTCCGAGCCAACTTGAAAAAATTGCCATCATATATCAAATCTTTCAATCGATCTCAATAATCGAAGGGGAAGTTATTAATTTTAGAGTCTTTACACTCTTGTACGTATTCTGAACCCGCTACAGGTAAAATAATTTTTTTTTGCCCCCCCCCCCATTAATACCTTGCTAAACCATTTTTGTGTCATAGGTATTGGAATGTTTCACATAAATATATGGCCTCATGCTAACCGAATTACTTAATGTTTTCAACACTGGCAATTATAGGCACCAGTAAGTAATTGCAACAAATATATGATATGTATAAAAAGTTTCAAAATTTAAGCAATTGAAAGGGTTCGAATCTTAAAATTCAAGGCAGTGAACCAGTAAGTAGTCTGGATCTGGCGCTATAAGATAAGGCTAGCTATAACCCATCCATCCATCATACATATATATACTCATACTGGTAACTAGAAACCATCCATACTATAAGATTATGCCTGCTGCTCCTGTTCCAGATAGGTTTTTACAAAACCTTCAAACTACATAAGATTGATGTAACTAGTAATGTTGCTGCTCGATATTCAACAGGTAGTTTCCAGTTTATTGTTGTTCAATAGTTTTGAATGAAAAATCATATTAGGAAATTACCAAAGAGTTTGAAGCGATTGTAAAAAAATATAATTCAATTAATTTGCTATCACTAAACATTTATTGTAATTCTAGAAGTAATTGAATTTAAAAGAATTATAAATTGACAGCAAATGTTGCAACAATCAATTAATCTAATATTATCGCTTAAATTTGACACAATTGAGATTATTTATGATAATCAAAATCCGAAGACCCAGGGAATATGTACCTCAGCTTAAATTCTCTGCAAAAGCTTCCATAGCTTAACTTAGTTATCAAATTTTTTGGCCCTGGACACTAAAGTTCTACACAACACCATGTGGCATGTTGCTTAACAAAAATTGCTCAACACATTCACCGTCAATTTCTGGAACAACAGTACACATTTAATAGGAAATGAATTATATGTAGATGTATATACACATATATTATACAATAGAGTATCAATTAATTAATTAAAACTTGAAATTATATATATATGCCTTTCAATTTATAAGAGTTAAACAGAAAAGTTCAAATATTAAATAGTCTGCAAAATTCATATCTTGAATTGAATTACAAAAGAAGCAGCACGCCCCCATATTATAAGTCCGCGCAATGGAATTGGGCTTATTTAAGTTGAATGAATATCTTTCTGTATACAATTAATTACACACACACACACACACACCACCTGCATGTAATGAATATAAACCCAGGTTATGTATTTGTACATACTAAGTTCGAAATTACATGATTATTTACATACACTATCAAGTTACATCTTTTAACTAGCGAAATTCTATATAGTATATACCAATTTTGAAAATTTGAAAATTAGACATTCTGTTTTAAATCAAACTATATAACTGGTAATAGTCAATTTAAATTAATCTATTATACGAACAATTAACATTCAATATACAACATACGTAATGCATGCTAGAAATATATATTTAATCTGGCAGCATTGAATTTGCTTTTTTTTTTTCCCTCACCTCAAATTTCCACACCGCTTTTGAATATTTAACCTCTGTTATCCGGCCATGCAAATATCAATTGTCATCAACTCCCCGGCCCATCCCCCAGGTACGTACCGACGACTATCGGGCGTGGGGCGTGCGCACGGACAGCGGCCCAGCCCCAGGAATCTCAGACTCAGACCCCATGGGCATTCCATTCATTCTTGTCTGCCAATTTCCAAAAAACATTAAGTATTTGCATATTGTACGTGCAATGAATGAATGCATTGAAACTGTTGTTTTGATAACAAAGCAAGCCGGAGAGTATTATTATAGATACACTAACTGGTGAATTTATATTACTTATAGATAGATAGATAGATCTAGATAGGTAGAAAGTGCCAAACTAAAAGTCCATGCAATTGGTAGGTTGAATCAATCCAATGAGTAGCTAGGTAGCTTGAATGGAGTACATACAGTAGACACACAATTTATAGAATGTTGAACCCCGATGACTTTGGGATTATCTATATCATATACAGCCAAGAAAAAATTAATTTAAACTGACAACCGAATTTTCGTCAACCGAATTTTCGTCACTTTGTTACAAAATATCCAAATATCTCATGTTACTCTTGGTATTCGCAATATGTGTCTTGTGATTGGTAAGACCCAAGTAGTAGTAGTAGTAGTAGTAGTAGTAGTAGTAGTAAATACTAAGAAGTAGCCATATATATGGATTGTTCTTCTTTTAAGCGCCTATATCAACAATTCTAATTTTTAAATTTATGAAATTTAAAAGAGGGTCAATTAAGTATTCTCCCTCTCTCTCTCTCAATTTCTATTATAAAATGGTTGAATTGCTTTTAAAGGGGGGTACAGATGATAATTAAGTAAAAAGTCATAAAATTCGATTTTTTTTCATTTCATTTCAAATTTTTTATTAAACAGACAAATTAAACAGAATAAATTAATTCAAATCAGTTTAATTCTTACTAAAAGAAATAGAAATAAAAGCAAAATTGCAATAACGATACAAACTTTACAACAACTACTATACAGTGGTATACATTGATATATACATACATACACCTATAATCAATCATATAGAGATTTTGAAACTGAAAAGTACCAAAAAGTAAAAAAAGTAATTTGGCTCACTACGTTCGTACTCGCTTGCTCGAAGCCTCTCCCAGGCCGATCTAGAGTCAAATATACGTACAAGTACTTACATATATATTATATAATATTAATCATGAGAATTCCAAACAATTAAAACACTCTACGTAATTGCAAACCAAAAAAAGCAAAAAAAAAAAAGTATTTTCTATTATAATTTATTATGTATAATATAATACAATATAATATACGTAATCTTAATGGTTGATTTCTTATTCATCCTATTTAAGCTAAGCCGCAGATTAATTTATTATAATTATTTCTCATACTTGTCCTAAATAAGCAAACATGCTTTCTC
This sequence comes from Ogataea nitratoaversa, assembly GCA_030579435.1. Lineage (NCBI taxonomy): Eukaryota > Fungi > Ascomycota > Pichiomycetes > Pichiales > Pichiaceae > Ogataea > Ogataea nitratoaversa. The sequence continues at coordinate 118,680 of JAKTQZ010000027.1, forward strand.
TATTGGGCAGCAGGCAGGCATATTGAGTATACGTACTAGGTACTGTGCGTACATACGTACGTAAATGTATATTACTATATACATAAAATAAGATAAAATATCTCCCGCGCAGTTTCCCATCGTTGTCATTTAAACCCCCCCGTGTAGTCAGTCAGTCCTAGCGGCCTACAGCTACACCAGGTCTTTTCCCCCGTACCATGGTCCACGTCCCCCCCAGTCCCTTCTATTCATTTCACGTATATATAAAAGTTCTGCGCGATTAATGAGATATGGCAATGTCATGGTAATTAATTGATGAGCTCTAGTACGAGGGGGTGGTGGTGGTGGATATGTCTTTTGAAGAGATCTAGAGTTGGCATTGGCATTGGCATTGGAAGAACAATAAAATAATTAACCCGAAATTGGAAAATTATTTGGAAGCATATATCTCTATAGCTAACGAAACGAACTAGCTGAGTTGCCAAATTAGGTTGTTTCCTACGTCGGTTTGAAAGATATAGATTTTATATATATTATATACAAGTAATGCCGACCGAGATTCAACGTATTAACAACCTTTTGTATTGACTGAAGTGTAAATTATCACCCAAATAAGTCATAAAAGCCATTTTTCAATTGCTTTTTGGAAACGAAGCTATATTCGTATAGCTTAAAAAGGAATTCAGTTCAATTGTCAATAGTACATACTACATTAGTACGTACGTATGCAATAATGATCTAGTTTGAAAATACATTTAACTAGTTATAAATTTTTACAGTTTGTCTTGTGATAGATATCGATCTATTAAGATACTACTACTACTACTTACTACCCCCCTTAAGAAAATTGATACTTAAAAAAGAGTATGTATCCACAATTTACTTGATTGTTAGGATAGTTCAATTGACCGAAGATAGTAACATTATTCAAGATATTAACGTAGGGTAACTTGAACGACTCCGAGAAATGCAAAAAACAAACAAACAATGGATAAATGAAAAAAACAAACAGAATAAATAATAAATAAACAGAAATCAAAACAAACAGAAATCAAAAAATTTTGCTCGGTATAAATATATCTATATTATCTATAATTCCAATTTCCAGCCAGCCAGTAGTGTTCAAGGGAATTTGTCTGATGTCAATTTGGGAATGGAACTCCCATTTTATTGAAAGTTAAGGGCTGTGTGGTGAGTGACTGGTCTCACGAGTCTTTTTCCCACGAGTCCCGACTCCTCCCCGGCCGTTATAGTATACCTGATATAGTGGAATTTAATTCAGTTGATTGGTAGTAGTACCGGCCAAGTTAATTGGCACCAGCAATTAATTGGGTTCGGTGACACTGACTTGTAGCAAAATTTGCCAAATTAAAATTAATTTGAATTGGCATGGAAAAAACACAAAAGTTCTCTCAACGTTTTAATCACAATAATTGATTTAATTATCGCACACATGTCCGTCCACACACACTATACCAGCAGTTTTCTATTATCGACAAGTAAAGTTATAATTGACTTCGTTTTGTTGGTTTGTCTGTCTGTCTGTCTGTCTAAATTCTCTCACAGACATGATGGTGGATTACTAATTTGGAGTATTTAGCATCAATTGTTAATGAAATATTAGTATTAACATATATTTATATATACCAATTCTGATCTTCATTAAACCATCAAAAATACAACTAAGTAAAATGTACACTGTGTTAATAATTAATATATGCAATATTAATTAGCTGATCTCCGAAGTATTCTTGCCTGCCTCTGCCTGCCTGCCGCCTGCCGCCTGCCCCATGCCTGCCCAGCGCTCGCTCGTTTGCTCAATGCAGTTACTTACTACTACTTAGTACTTACTAGCTAGAATTTTTAGTACTTATATAGATTTAATTTGACAGCGCGCGCGCTTGTGCAACTGTTGGTGCAAAGAAGTAGTTTAAACTAAGATATATTACCATATCTATTATCTATCGATCTGTATTATATAATCTGTATAACCAAATGCATTCAATTTTCAAACCAGCAAGTTCTTTTCATTTTTGCCGAGCTTATCGTTTTAAAGATTTTCCAATTAATAATATTATATATGCTCTCTATATAGATATGTATGTAGTCAGTCACAAGAGTATTTTATACATATATTATATATATATAACTTTTAAATTGAGTAAAATGGAGATACCAGCCAATCATTAAATTAAAATCGATTTAGTGGTAAGTAATCTGTATATACTATGATGTAGCCATGATCCAATTTTTTATCCCCCCTGACATCTGCATTTGGTTTTTTTTGATTTTCACCTTGAATTGCCTATCAAAAAAGTTGATATCATCTTCATATGGTCAACCAAATCTAGCGTTAAGTCGTAAATTATATAAGACCTCACTATGGATATAAAGAGAGAGAGGGGAGGGGGCCAGACCACACCAGACCACACCAGACCAGTCAATTAGTTATATTGTTATTATTGTACCGCAACTGGCCCGACACACATATATCATTTACAGTTAAATAGTCGGCAGAAAACTAAATAAAGTTGACAAATAATTTTAATTAAGGACTGGAAGTCTCGGGTCCTTAGGCCAGATTCGAGAGGTTGCGGCCAAGGTGGAACCCCAAAATAGTAGACCTAATCGACCGATTGGGAAAGAGGTAAATAATCATACACCTTTTCAAAGTGGACCGTATGCAGCAGCCACACACATGATACCAGCCAGCCGAGAAAGTAATAAATAAATCCACGCAGGGCGGCTGGTTTCTTAGTGAATGCAGCTAACTAACTAACTAGCTAGCTAGAGCTGCCTGCCAACAGATAATCAATTTGGTACCTGTCTGGCCGGGTCCTTTTGATAACTAACCAACCAACCTAGTAACTCCAGAATCCAGCAGCAAACCCCCCGGTGAGTGGTGGGTGGACGCTGCTGGGATCCCACGGACGGTGACACGTCTCTCGAGTCTCCTCCCCTTCCCCTACCACCACCACCCTGCTACTGTCTGTCTCATCACGGGACCCGGTTGGTAGCGGAAACTACACAACAAATAAGAAATTAACAAATACAAAAAAAAAAAACGGTCAAAAACAAAAACAGACAGCCGGTCAACCCGCCGCCGCCGCCCGTCCTCTTCAGCATAAGCAGCATAAGCAGCATAAGCAGCAGCAGCCCCCAGCCAGCTAACTAACTAACTAGCAACCGCACTTAAATTAATTAATTAATTAATTAAATTTACTTACACCGAAAATTCACTCCCAACTCCAAACTGTAAACAAATCTTTATAGTGTAAACAAACAAAGGGAAAAATCTGAAAATTTCCTAATCGTCAACAACATTGGAAAAACTGATATCGCCAATCAGAAAATCTCTCAATTCCCAAAATATCCAATTCCAATTTCCAACTTTCCAACTTTCAATATATAAATAAATACCATATCCTTCTTCCTATTTGCTTACAACCTTTTCTTTATTTTAGAATCTTCTTCCTTTTTCTTTTTTTCTCTTGTTTTCTCTCCCTTTCCTCCATCTGATAACTTAGATTACCTTGTCTTTCTAAACTTTCGTTCAAACATCGTCTCAATTAACCAATTCATTTGTTTTATTTGATTTTAAGAATTTTCTATATACCACTTTTTTTTCTAAATTTATTTCATTGATTGTAATAGATTGAATAAAGAAGAAAATTTTTAAATATTCATATTATTACATTGATTAATAATTATTTCTATTAAACGAAGTTTTTTTATATATATAGAATCTCAAGATGTCTGCTACTGAGCCAACAAACGAAAAGATTCCTACCGAAGCCGCAGATGAAGAAGAAGAAGATGATATTGATCAATTAGTGCTCGAATTACAATCTAACCAAGGTTTAGATGATGATGAAGATGAAGATGAAGAAGGAGAAGATGCTTCTTCTTTCAAAGTTGTTCCAGAGGAATTATTAAGAACCGACCCAAAAACCGGTTTAACTTCTGATGAAGTTTTAAGAAGAAGAAAGAAGTATGGTTTAAATCAAATGGCTGAAGAAAAAGAAAATTTAATTCTGAAGTTTTGTATGTTCTTCATTGGTCCAATTCAATTCGTTATGGAAGCTGCTGCTATTTTAGCTGCAGGTTTAGAAGATTGGGTTGATTTCGGTGTTATTTTAGGTTTATTAGGTTTAAATGCTTTCGTTGGTTTCATTCAAGAATATCAAGCTGGTTCTATTGTTGAAGAATTAAAGAAAACTTTAGCTAATTCTGCTTTTGTTATCAGAGATGGTCATGCAGTTGAAGTTGGTTCAGCTGATGTTGTTCCAGGTGATATCTTACAATTAGAAGATGGTACTGTTATTCCAGCCGATGGTAGATTAGTCTCTGATGAATGTTTCTTACAAGTTGATCAATCTGCTTTAACTGGTGAATCTTTAGCCGTTGATAAGCATTCTGGTGATTCTACTTTCTCTTCTTCTACTGTTAAGAGAGGTGAAGCTTTAATGATTGTTACTGCTACCGGTGATTCTACTTTCGTTGGTAGAGCTGCTGCTTTAGTTAATAAGGCTTCTGGTGGTCATGGTCATTTCACTGAAGTTTTAAATGGTATTGGTACCACTTTATTAGTTTTGGTTATTTTGACCTTGTTAGTTGTTTGGACTGCTGGTTTCTACAGAACCAACAAGATTGTTAGAATTTTGAGATATTCTTTAGCTATTACCATTGTTGGTGTCCCAGTTGGTTTACCAGCTGTTGTTACCACTACTATGGCTGTTGGTGCTGCTTACTTGGCTAAGAAACAAGCCATTGTTCAAAAATTATCTGCTATTGAATCCTTGGCTGGTGTCGAAATCTTATGTTCCGATAAGACTGGTACTTTAACCAAGAATAAGTTATCTTTACATGAACCATATACCGTTGAAGGTGTTGAATCTGATGATTTAATGTTGACTGCTTGTTTAGCTGCTTCAAGAAAGAAGAAGGGTTTAGATGCTATTGATAAAGCTTTCTTGAAATCTTTAATCAGTTATCCAAGAGCTAGAGCTGCTTTAACCAAATATAAGGTTTTAGAATTCCAACCTTTTGATCCTGTTTCCAAAAAAGTTACCGCTTTCGTTGAATCTCCAGAGGGAGAAAGAATTATTTGTGTTAAAGGTGCTCCATTATTCGTTTTAAAGACTGTTCAAGAAGATCATCCAATTCCAGAAGATATCTTAGAAGCTTATGAAAATAAGGTTGCTGAATTTGCTTCCAGAGGTTTCAGATCTTTAGGTGTTGCTAGAAAGAGAGGTGAAGGTCACTGGGAAATTTTAGGTATTATGCCATGTATGGATCCTCCAAGAGATGATACTGCTAAGACTGTTGCTGAAGCTAGACAATTAGGTTTAAGAGTCAAGATGTTAACTGGTGATGCCGTTGGTATTGCTAAGGAAACATGTAGACAATTAGGTTTAGGTACTGCTATTTTCGATGCTGATAAATTAGGTATCTCTGGTGGTGGTGATATGTCCGGTTCTGAATTATTTGATTTTGTTGAAAATGCTGATGGTTTTGCTGAAGTTTTCCCACAACATAAATATAACGTTGTTGAAATCTTACAATCTAGAGGTTATTTAGTTGCCATGACTGGTGATGGTGTTAATGATGCTCCTTCATTAAAGAAAGCTGATACTGGTATTGCCGTCGAAGGTGCTTCTGACTCTGCTAGATCTGCTGCTGATATTGTTTTCTTAGCTCCTGGTTTATCTGCTATTATTGATGCTTTAAAAACTTCAAGACAAATTTTCCACAGAATGTACTCTTATGTTGTTTACAGAATTGCTTTATCTTTACATTTAGAAATCTTCTTAGGTTTATGGATTGCTATTTTGAATGAATCTTTAAACATTGATTTAGTTGTCTTTATTGCTATTTTCGCTGATGTTGCTACTTTAGCTATTGCTTATGATAATGCTCCTTATGATCCAAAACCAGTTAAATGGAACTTGCCAAGATTATGGGGTATGTCAATTGTTATGGGTATTATCTTAGCTATTGGTACTTGGATTACATTGACCACCATGTTCATGAAGAAGGGTGGTATTATCCAAAATTTCGGTTCCATTGATGGTGTCTTATTCTTGCAAATTTCTTTAACTGAAAATTGGTTAATTTTCGTTACTAGAGCTGCTGGTCCATTCTGGTCTTCATTCCCATCATGGCAATTAGCAGGTGCTGTTTTCATTGTTGATATCCTTGCTACCTGTTTCGCTTTGTTCGGTTGGTGGTCACAAAACTGGAACGATGTTGTTACCGTCGTTAGAGTCTGGATTTGGTCATTCGGTGTCTTCTGTGTTTTAGGTGGTGCTTACGTTTTAATGTCTGAATCCGAGAAATTCGATAGATTCATGAACGGTAAGCCATTAAAAGAAGCTCCTCCACAAAGATCCGTTGAAGACTTCTTAGTTGCCATGAACAGAGTTTCCACTCAACATGAAAAGTCAACTTAATTTTAATGAAAAAAGAAATATTCTTTTTTTATTATAATTTTATCACTTAATTTACTTACTTTTATATTACTATTATTATTACTATTATTATCTCTTTTTTTAGTTTATTAATTCATTAACCTATGTTCATATTAATTAATTAATAGAGATGATTACCTTTGTGTTTTATTACTTTGAATAATTCATTTTTCAAAATTCTATTGTTTTCTAGTTTTTTATGAAACTCATTATAATAGGTTTTTTTGTTGGGAATGCCTTTCTTTGTGAGAAGTACTTTTTTCATCTATTAACTATGAATGTATCGTTTTTTTATTCGTTATCATAAGTCAAGCAATCAATTTCAACAATTGTAAATTGTTAACACTAAATAGTAAATACTAAGAGTAATAAATAATTAATCTAAGCCAAGTAACACACACACATCATAGATGATAAAAATGCATTTTGCACATGTTTAAAAAAAAAAAAATTTACCCGAGCCTGAAATGTAAATGTCGCAACACCAAAAATGTGTGGGCAAAATACAACTTACTTGACAACACAAGACACTAAACTAACGACAGTTTATTTAATACTTATGTACCAATATACACAAATTACAAATAACATTTTACATTGATATTGAACCTTTTTTAGTTGTTTCAAGGGTCTGATCCATATCAAACAAACCAGAATGTCTAATGAAGAAGCAAACACCAACCCCGTCGTTATCAATAATGAGGCCGAAACAGATGATGCCGAATTTAATCTAATTTTTCAGACTGATGTATCTTTGGCCATTCAAACGTCCCTAACACAGCAGAAACCCTTATTGATGCTAATCAAAGACACTACTGAAGAATCCAATCTTTGGATATCAGACCACTTTAATGGCTCCAAATTGAACAAATTCACACAAGCGTTACTCCTTGATTCATTCATTAATTTAGAAATTCTCCATTTATCGAATAACTTCCAATTACTGGTTCAGATTTTTCCACAGTTTACCGATTTGAAAGCTCCTTTGGTTTTGATTGTGTATGGGGGAACAATCGTGGATGTTATTTTAGAGGACGTGAGTGTGGAGCAGTTTAATGAACGATTGAAGGGAATTGTTGAGAGATTAGAGAATTTGAAAGGCCAACTGGTCAACCAACAACAAAGCCAGAGTCAAAGCCAGAGTCAAAGTCAAACACCAACCTCGAGTGCTTTTGGAACATCTGAGACACAACTTGAACATAGTTATCAAAGAGATGAACAACAGCTGATAACGAATCAGGCCGCTAGAGAATCAGAATCCTTACCACCGACGGGAGGTTCGGGATTGGAATCAACAGTAGAGAATGTTCGTTCACACTCTACATCTCCACCAGCAACAGTGCTTCATGCTCAACATATCAAGACAACAAGCGAATTGAAGAAGGAGAGACGATTCAGTTCGTTGAAAGAAGAGGCTGCTGAATTAACTGCTAGGAAGTATCGTGAAAATCTAGCTAAGCAGCAAAGACAAGCTAAATTGGATAAACAGAGAATTTTAAAATTGGTTAGATCTGATAGAGAAGAGAAGCAAAGAGAACTGGAATCAAAGAGAAAGAAGTTGAAGGAATTTGAAGAAGCACAATCACAGGAATCGAGTGGGAAAAAGAAATTATTTAAAGAAAATTTACATAATGATTCATTGGATAAAGAGGATGAATATTTGATTCAAATAAAATTATTCGATGGTGAAACCTTAAGAAGTAAATTTCCCAAAGAGAACAGTTTATCAACAATAAGAGAGTATATATTGGAGAATCATAAAGAATATCAGCAATTACCATTTTATTTCTTCAGAATTATCGATAGAATTACATATTCAAATGAAGATGAATCGAAAAGTTTATTTGAATTGAATTTGAATAGATGTTCGTTGATTTTGAAACCTATCGATCCATATGATATTCAGAAAGAGGAGACTGAAATTCAAAGTCCTTCACGTTCGTTTGGGTGGTTCAAAAATAGATTAACCCAGTATTTCTGGGGGAAAGAAGATTCAACAAATGTTGAAAGTCACGAAAATATAAGTGGTGATGGTATTTCTAGTCCGCAAAGATACTATGATAATCCTGATCAACAACATGTCGAACAGGGAGAATATCATGACGATGACTCGGAAAACGGCCAAAATAGCGAAGAAGATGAAGAACAGGAAGATGATGATGAAGATGACGATGAGGCAGAAATTCAAGATGTTGATGAAACAAAACGGCATCAGTTTTCCATTGCACCTGTTCATTCTCCACTCCAAGAATCTGAATCCGACACCGAAACAGTATATCATTCTCCAGACATGAGGTCCTTGATCTCTCGATCCTCCTCTCCTTTCCAAGATCACATGAACTCTGCCACTAACAATTCCAACAACATCAAACCAACATTGAATCTAAGTTCTTCGAACTCCAACTTCAACTTAAATGTGACCAATAACTTAACCAACAGCTTCATAAGTTCTGCTACCACAACAGCTAATGGTGGTAATGCAATCACCCCAATAAGATCAAGATCTCCGAATCTAGGTGGGAGTAATAATAATTCGGTTGTGTCTTTAAATAATACTAGGTTTAGAACAGTTGATGATTTGGAAAAAGGGGTGACAGGAGTTCCTAGACATGTTTATAATGGGAATAATATCAATTTGGAAGATAACAATAATAAGAACAAGAATAAGAAAAAGAAAAAAACTAAAAAAAATGATAATTAAGAATACAATTTTTTTCTCTCTCTTTCTCTAAGTGAAAATAAAAGGTGCTATCAGTACAGTTTGCTATTGCTTTTGCTAGCATAATACTATTTGACTATTTTTTTAAAAAAAATTTATGAATGAAACGAATGAATATATTTCAACCCTTTTTTTGTTTGTTTATCTGTTTATTTGTTTGTGATAAAGCTGGTATACCAATCATTTCAATCTCATCAGCTTAGATATTCAATGAAATGCTATATATTTTATAAATGAGTTTTGGTACATTTCTGGAAGCTGCTGATAGATTGGTGAATTGGATTACTGTGTTATTATTTATTATGATGGGTGTTTCTATGGGTATATTATATATATAATTGTATGTGTACATATGACTGATTTAATATGAAAAAAAAATTGTCTTAGGTGTACAGGTAGATTTGGATCGAAATATTACACAGTTATCATATGCCATTTTTAATAACTTCTAATTAATAAGACTCAAAAACATAAATAAAATACAGCTAGATGAATAAGCAAGGAAAATAATAACAATGAATAGAAACAATATACAACGGACGTTAATCAAACTTCATAAAACAATGGAAAGGGTAAATCCCAAAACAGTGAGAGCTATACAACAAATACCAGCACAAGTCTCCTCTCTCTTTGAATCAGGGTCTTGTTGGATGTAGATATAATAAGGGCTAGGACCATTTGGGTCAGGGTTCACTTGAGAAGGGGGTTGAGTTCCTTGTTCAATGTAAATATGTTGTCCTGGTTGTCCTGTGGTTTTAGACTGAATATAAATATGATGTATTTCTGATGATTGTTGTTGGGATTGTGAGGAAGCCACTAAAGGTTCATAAGCTGGAGCATTTTCAGAGTTTTGTTCTATACTAGGTTCATAATCTGGAGCATTTTCATAACTTTGTAGTTCCAAGTCAGGTTCATAACTTGGAAGAGGTTCGTATTTTTGTTGTTGTTGTTGTGGTTTTTCCTGTTTTTATTGGTCAATGCATATTTTGTTAGTTTTGATTGTTCAGTAAGTGATATTTTCTGTTTGATATAATAAGAGGGTAGTAACTTACCATATTTGAGATATTTTTAATTGATTGACTTGACTTGACTTGACTTGAGTAGTTTACACTATGATAAAAGGGGGTAAAAATATGATTCCAACAAAATTGAAACGAAACATTTCAAGAGAAACAAGCAGGTTTATATACCTTGATGCATTGATGAAATTGATAATAAAATGAGTCACTTGTTTAACTGATAACCATGTAGATCAATTTTTGAACTGCTAGATTTTGATTAAAAGACAAAGAAAGATGGCATCGAAACTTTTAAGGGGGGGCGCATGTAAATGAAGTGACAAAAAAAACAATAGGGCTGCAAGGCGTAGCCCCAATTTTACAAGTGACCATTGAAGTGACTGATAATTTAAATTGTATTATACCGAATTTTATTTACTTATTTACTATTTACTACTATTTAATATTGGATCATCACAAAGCTTTCAGAGCCATTTATTTATTTATTTATTTAGTTATCGATAGTAAGCAGCAATACATAATTCGGTAGTAATTGAAACTTTCGGAATATCCAAGTCATATATCAATATGAAATCGATCGGTTCCTTTTAGAGATAGATAAGAGATTTTGAACCTAGGCGGTGGGAAGGTGGGTTATCAATGGTAGATAATTTAAGTAGGTATATATACTTATCAAGAGGGAAATATCTATTATATACATACATACATACATACATTCAGATTCAAATGACTAGTTGGATATCAATGACATATGTATATCTGTTAAAGTTCTTATAATAATGTTGTTGGTTGATCAGTTTAAATCGGGGATAGATAGATTCAAGAGATATCATCAATGTTAAGGAAACTGTTCATATTCCTACCCACTTCCATTATCACTACTAGAACAAGAATTGTCGTTTTACATTGATGTACGTGTACATACGTAGTTGAATTATCCTCAAATTATAATGATCATTATCATTTACCATGGGAATATGTTGTTTAGAGTGGATGATGATATAAACTATCTTTAAACAATTATTGAATTGGAACTGGAACTGGAACTGGAACTGGAACTGGAACTGGGTTATTACCAGTTGATGGATGCTTCAATAATAATAATAATAATAAGGGGGTAGGTAAAGTCATATGGATGGACAACAAAATGCAAAATTTGAAGATTGTAAATTTTTATGCAATTTATACAGTGAATTGGGATTTGTCTCTTTGTACTTATTTGTTATGATTTTATCTTTGATAATTTCCATTTGTTTACAACTTCTACGTCAATTACTGAATGAATATAACAAAACGAATCTATTTGAATGGAATAGAAGATTCAATAAATCAACATCTTTTTTTTCCAATTTATTGAAAACATACAAGAAAAAATACAATCACAAGTTTCTAAAATTAGTGATAAATAACAAAAGGTGGTAACTAAGTAAGTAAGTAAATAACTAAGTAAGTAAGTACACTTTCAATATGGATATTGAAATGTCAAACATCTTTATATTCAAGTACAACATTCATCTAAGCAGAAACAAGCTAATAAAGCAGTGAAACATCCACAACAAGTACCACAACAACCACTACTACTCTTTTGAGGAGGTGCTTGTTGTTGTTGATAAATTGGTTGAGGAGCCTGTTGATAATAACCTTGTTGGGGAGCACCTTGCTGATAACCTTGTTGTGGTTGATAATAACCTTGTTGAGGTGGAGGGCCTTGTTGATAATACTGTTTTTTTATAAGGAGATGATTATGTTAGTGGAATTGAACTAAATTAAAATTAATAATAGTAGTACAAAGATAAAAATGACTTACTTGGTTTGACATGGTAGTAAATGTGATAAATCTTTGATAAAAATGGATCAATTCAAATTCAATTCAAATTCAATTCAAATCAAAATTCAAATAACTAAAACCTTACTATACAAATAATGGTAACAAAGTATATGTATCATAAACTTGGCAACACCAAACCAAGCCAACAAACAGTGTCGGAAAAAACAGACGAAAAAGCCAAAAAAAAGAAAAAAAAAGGAGCAGATCTCCGTCCGTTTCGAATTTCAGGTGTAAAAAAATAAAGAAGAATGAAAGAGAGAGACACATGACATATGGGGCTGTGCGCACAAAAAGTCTTGGCTTTTTGGCTGTTGTCCGTTTTTTGATGGATGGATGGATGGATGGATGGATGACTTTGATAAGAAGAACAAGGCGTTGTTGATGATGTTGTTGATGATGTTGATGATGTTGTTGTTATTATTAACAGCATAAACAGTCACATAATTCTTGTAGACAACAACAAGCTAGTATAGCAGCACAGCATCCACAACAACCTCCACAGCATCCGCTATTTCTTTCTTGTGGTCGTTGCTGTTGAACATAGATTGGTTGTTGTTGCTGTTGATAATAATGGCCACCATAGCCTGGTTGTTGTTGTTGATAATAACCCTATTTTGTAAATCGTTTGGTTAGTAAGATGAAGGTTTAGTGGAATAGCAATCAAGAGAAATGAAAACTTACTTGATTATGACCCATTATATGTATATGTAAATGTAAATGTAAATATGTCTATGTATAGTGTAATTCAATAATGAATGTTTAGTAAAGTTGACTAACGAACGGTTATGTATCTATCGTTCAATAATATTAATATCAACTTTTTAATAGTTTTAAAAAAAAAGATCAAGAAAAAAAAAAGGTGATGAAAATCAAGGGTTTTTATGTTTAAAACTTTAAACTTATATGAATGCTTGCTATAATAAACAATTTTATCAATTTTTACAAATTTACAGAAAAAAAAACAAAAAACACACACACACAGACAGAAAGAAGCATAAATCAACAAAGATTTCTTTAGTAAATTATATAAAACAAGGCTTATAATTACTTTAAATCGTGACTGTAATAATTAATACAATTTTTTAGAAAAAAAAGCCAAGGCGTTTAAGGCTTATGAAGAGCAACTTAACTAAAAAAATTGGTTTGTTTGCGATTTTTGTTTTTTGGCAATGCAGCAGATCTTTCCTTTTTTTTCTGTTTTTTTGTTAAAAATAGATTTTTATTTTCTTTTAGTTATTTAATTATTATAAAAAAATATTAAATAATTAAATTTATTGTAATAATTGATCTCTATAATGAGGTTGATTATTAATAAATTTAGCAGCTCTTCTATCATTAATATCATGACTTTTCTTTTCTCTACTCCAAGCCCTCTTTTGAATATCCATAATTTGACGATTAACTTGAGATTTAGAGAAATGTCTTGTCTCTGCTGCAATAACAGTACCTTGACCTTCTGTTAATACTCTATCTGGTTTAATATATTGTTTATAATATCTTACTAATGATCTATGACCTGCCACTTGTCCATTAGGTAGATGTAATTCATATGGTGTTGAATACAAGTCATCTTGTGGTAAATCATCCTCATCATCATCATCATCATTACCTGATCCTTCATCAACATCTTCCCAATCTTGATCATCTTCTTCAGTGGTAGGATCAACATTATTAATTTTTGTTGTCGTATCATTATCATTATCATCATTATAAGATGATGTGAAATCGTAAAATTCGGAAATCTCTAATTTTTCATTTGTAGATTCATAAGGTATTCTACAATGTGCTTTAGCTAACATATGTTGTCTAATACTTTGTAAGTTTCTACCTTGATAATTACATGATAGACAAACGTTACCAAAACCAATTTTCTCACCTAAGTAATGGATTAAACCTTCTTTATCAATCAAATATTGTTGTTCTGGAATATATAAACCATGTTTTGTGAACATATGATTAATGTTTTCATCTAGAGTTGAAAATGTGGATGTAGAAGAAGAAGTTGTTGGACAGAATAAACATGTTGTTAATGGAATTTCAACTCTATTTTTGAATTTCTCTTGAATTAATTGTTCTGTAAATTGTTCTTCTGTAAGTTCTTCTTCTTCTTGTTCTTCTTCTTTCACAACTGAATGTGATTGCTGCTCCTCTATACTACTATTTTCCTTTTGTTGTTTTATCCCATCTGGACTAATCACAGATAAAATCTCTCCATTATTACCAACGACTAACGATCCACCCTCTCTTTCCAACTTCCTTCTAGCAGCTTCTAACAACTGTCTTTTCTTTTCTAATAATGCTTCCTTCTCTCTTTTTCTTAATTCTTTTTTCGTCACTTGCTTCACTGAAGTTGACAATGTTGTTGAAGAATTTTGAGTATCTTCACCTTGCTCTGAAATTGACATATTCGCCACTTTTTCATTAAAAGTTTGTTCTGATATAGCCGGTAATTGAGCAACCCTTCTTTTCAAATTGTATCTGTGCCAATCACTCTTCATATGAGATCTTTGATCTTGAGGAGATGGGAAGGCTAGCGAACAACTATTACAGGTGTATTGATGCGATGAAGACGACATGGCTTGACTTGTCTATTGTTGATTAATAATTCTTTTAATAAACTACACAGAGCTAGTTTAATAAGATAACCTATCATCAAGAGTAAACCCATTATTAATCAATTAATTAATTAATCTAATTAAATGCAAAAAAAAAAAAAAACAAAAAAAAAAAAAAAATTTCAAAAAGTCAAAAAACGGGCGGTGAACAAGTATTATGTAATTCGGTACGTAATACCGTCACTGCCACCACTGCCACTGCCACTGCCACACCAGGCACCAGTAGGGTAACTTACAAAGTTATCTATTTCTTATCTCTATATTATAATCAATCAATTAATTTGATGCATTTATCGTCTTTTATGGTTTTATCTTCTTTTATTTATTTAAAAGTTAAAACATAATTTATTTTGAAACAGTTTAAAATCATATGCATGGCTTTATGATATATTACCGATTTATAAACACAAACTAAAATCACTAGAGTATATGGTAGATCGAGTGACCAAAATTGACACATTATAAATCTTTGCGTTTAAACTTTATAGTTAAAATTGCTTAATTTTAACTTTTCTTTTTTCAATCTATCTATCTATCTATCTAACTATCTAACTATCTAACTATCTAACTAACTAAATATTTAAAATCAATTATAAATCCACTCATTTTGCTGGATCAAATAACATTTATTGTCTACTACCACTACTTAAATTTTGACTTCATTGATTGATTTAAATATTATATTGAATGATATTTGCTCGAATCTCTGAGTTGATTTCTTTTAATAAAAATCACAATCACAAAATGTCGGACTCTAATATAACTCCAAACTCTATTTCTCGTAATCAATCACCATCATTAGAATATAATGGTGATGGAGATAATGAAACAACTAGTAGTTTCACTGATATTGATTCAGCTACCGAAAATGAAAGCAATACTCAAGATGAACCTGAAGTAAATCTAGAATCGGAAACTATTGTTCCTTTACCTACCACTACCGAACCTAACACTGATATACCAACAATTGATATACCAACAATTGATAATCAGCCAACAATTGATATACCAACAATTGATTCACCAATTACTGTTACCACATTTGATTCAAATGAAGTATCAACATGTGATGAACTATTAAGTGGAGATGATGAAGCAGTTAACGGCTCAGGATTCTTGAAAGTAGAATCATCAGATTATACATTCGGTGATCATTTCAATGACCAATGGAATTCATTAGCTGATGATTTGGAATTAGTTAAGATTTTAGATGAAATTACATCAATTTCAGATCCTTTAACTCCATTGAAAGAAAATGGTGATTTTATTAAGAAAAATATTGTTTTGTTTTCTTTGACTTGTGTTACATGTTCATTTACAGGTCGTATGGGATTACATTTTTTGTTTGCCAACAAAAAATTGAATAAGTTTTGTACTGAATTATTACAAATTAAATCATTTTCAAATGGGAAATTAAGGAGTAATGAAATATCTGGAAAAGGTCTTTACTATATAGTGGAATCTTTGAATGTCAGTTTATTGACTAAATTAGGTATTTATTTCACAATGATATTACCTAGAAACAATGCATTGATGAAAAAGATGAAAAGCACTTATGGTTATTATTCAATTTATGAAATAAGTAAACGCCAATTTTCACGTTTTTCAATTGCTAAGCAAAGTGTTATTAACAATTATAGAAAATCTAAAGCTCGTTTGGATAACTTAAAAATTGACAAGTTTATTCTTATCTTGGAACATATACTAAATTTAAAAATCGAGAAGTTATTTACAATTGTTAATTGAGAAAGTGGTGGTGAATTGAATAGCTGGTCTTTTCTTCTCCTACCAATTGAATTGGCGATTTTTGTTTACTGTGTTTTTTGTTAATTATTTTGGTTATTGGTTTATTTTTGGTGTTATGAAATATTCTTCTCCCACCTCGGTTAATTTGGGTCTCTTGTGTTTTTTCTAAGTTATTTTTGGGTTGCTTTTTTACGGTTATTTTTGGGTTGCTTTTTTACGGTTATATTTGGGGTTTGTGGTATGATATTCAATGAGATGATTTGCTATATTTCAATGAAAGATGCTTGGTAGCTGGGTCTATTGGTAGTTTCAAATTTTTATATAGCTTCTGTCCACATACCCACCCCTTCTTTTCTCTTTTTTCTCTTTTTTGAGTTTATTTTAATTATCAAATTTGAGCTGAATATATTATTTGATAGTTTATTTTGATTAAAATTTGTAATTTGAACCTAAGATACATTCAAAAGGTGTCAAAAGATTGTCTTTATATATATAAAAATTATATATCTACCAGCTTAGGTCACGTGATACGAATGACTGGAAACTTTTTTTTATTATTATTCTACTAATGATGATGATGATGATGATGAAAGACAGATTCTGGGGGTTAAATTAGGATGTTCAAACTATCCCTTAAAATCCCATTGAAAGATGAGGTTTGTATTTTGTTTGGTTGTTTCTTAGCTTCCTTGGTATTTGTCAAATAGGGTACATACAATTGAAAAATATCAGAGGCACCACTCTCCCAGCATATAGATAGCACTAACATTTCAAACGCACTTCATTGATCAAAGCAGCGCAACGGTGATATCACGATAGAAATAAAATATCCAAAACGAATGTTACAAATTGATATCATTCTTTTAGATCAAAAAGAATAAATCATTTTAGAGACTTGATAGAACTGGTCACCTCAATTAAATCATATAAATCCATAATAATACCACACACACACACATAATGACTTTCCCTTTAAGAATAAGGAGTTGCAATTTGGTATCACTACTCCGCAAAACTAATAATCCCATTAATTCATCAAAAATTGGTGCTCATGGATTGGCAGGTGTCCGTCAAAATAGGTGGTTAGAACGTAATGGAAGATCAATCACAATTTATAGAGGATATTCAGCTGTTATTTGCCCCGAGGTAACTGAATCACAAACAACCAATGATGACCCAAGACCAGAATCAATAACAATAACAATTAATGAAATTTTAAACCAGAGGATCTCAAATGATATCAGTTCAGAGTCGTTGAATGATTTTTTAATCAATTCAAGAAACTTGAAAATTACTCAATTCAATGATTTATTAAAAAAAATTTGTATTGATTCACAACCAATTAAATTTAATTTAAAGGAATTGAACACTTTAAGAGATTTTGAAAAATGTTACAAAGAACCTAGCAAACAGAATATTCCAGCATTGCCGTCAGATTTTGCCTCTTCTCTACTGGATGAAAATAATAACAATTTGGAAAGAGTGAAGGTGTTGACTACTTATTTGAATAAAGCAGTGAAACATCGATTTAAGATAGAGTCTCAAACTTTCCTTTTGAATGATGTTTTCAATCATTTGGCAAATGATCCAACATTCAACACTGTTGATAGTATTAGATACAGTTTAATCAAATATTATTTAGATTCTTTCAAATTCGAACAAATTGATAAATTACTTTCCATTAAAACATCAATATCTGAAATCAACTTGATTTTATCAATGATCTCAATAAATTCCAATTACGACCTCATTATTCCTGATAAACTGAATTATATCACTTATTACCTTACAAAAATTCAACCTTCTGAATGGAATTCAACAACATGGCTATTAATTCATAATAGTTTCCAAATAACAGATGAAGAATCAATAAAACAGACCGTACTTGACTTATTACCCAGAGAAAGCTTCGAAACAAAACAAGTATATAATCATCTCAAAATGAATGATTTCTCCCTTTTAACAAATCTCACTTCCAAAGCAAACATTGAATCACCTCTTCGTAATATGCTTAACATCGATCAACTTAATCATATTCTTATTAGATTATTGAAAAGTAACTCGGTCTCAGATGCGATCCATTATTACAACTTTAATGTTTTTGAAAACCGATTGAAACCGAACCAAAATACATTTCATGTTTTGTTTGAAGCATTAAAGAGTGAAAAGAATTATGAGGGATTGTTTCATCTAGTGCTTCATTTTGAAATGAATTTCAAAGCATTGAATATCGTCTCATTCAACCAATACTACTTTGATATCTTACTAGAAATGGTGTCTGAGATTCAAACATCAAGAAATGCTGACAATAGCTACAAGTTGAAAAAGACACTTACTGCATTAGTAAGATACCTTGATACATATACGAATTTGAAAATAGCAAATAATGTTAGATATAAATTAAAAGGACTCTTGTTAATCAGTGATAATAATCGGTTGAGTATTACAAAAGTTGATGAAGAATTGTATAAGTTGAGACAGAAGTTGGTTCGTGAGTTGGTATTGACTTGATTTGATCAACTGGTGTATTATCCTATATATATATATACACGTTTGCCTAAAAAATGGTCTATCCTATCCTGATCCAACATAACAGAAAGAAGCCAAGACTGACTAACCTTACCTAACTTGTAATCTTAAATCGTTTCCCGTACTAACTACCTAGCTTCAAATTGAACCATTCTCTTTGTTCTAGCTTTATATAACACCCTATGTCCACATTCTTTACAACGAACAGGTTCTTTTGGACTCAATGAGAAATTCACAGCACATTGAGCACAAACATATTTAACTCCATAATTCTTCAATGATTGAATACCGGAAGCTGCGTTACCTAAGTTAGCGGCAGTCGGTGGAACAAAACCTTCTCTTGACATGATGATAAATGAATCAAATACTGAGTTATCAAAATGCTGAACACTAACTACCCCAGCAGGTAATCATCAAACTAATATTAACACACATTTAATCATGTATCTATCTATCTATCTTTTCTAAAACAAACCTTCCGAAACTTACACTATTATTTGAGAGAAAAAATATGAAAATTTTAGAATTATGTCAGCATGATACTAAGTAAACAAAACAAAAAAAAGTCATGTGCATCAGGGCACATGATAAAGTTTTCCACTGTTTTTTTTTTATTATATATATTGAAATTAATCCAAATGGAGATTTTCCATTGAATAAAGTTGGTTAGTTGTTGATGCTTGATTAGTGAAACTGAAGGGCAAGTCAGACCAACAAGTCAGTAATACAATAGGATAGGTAGATCACGCGGGGGCATGTTTTACAAAGTATACTGGCTAAAGAGAAGTATAGGTATTCCCAGCTTACCATTCCGTCGACCGATACGATCCTTACCATCACCTACGATATCAATCAAACGTTTCAGTACATCTATAGATACATATAATGACGATCTGGATGATTTAACAAACTTATCAATCAACTTGATATCTAGAAAACTACTTGTGCGGCATCTCAAAGATACTTTAGATCTAAGCATTGATGATGATAATAGTATTTATGATAATAAATTGTTCCAATTGGATAAGAATTCATATCCTATCATTAATCACGAGCCATTATTGATTAGAAATGCATATGTTGCTGACAGAAAAAAGAGAAACAAAGAACATGTCGTTGTTGTCGTGCCATCAGACAAGGGAAAAGACCACGAAGGAAGTTTAGAAAATTCAGTTGATTTGAATTACGAGAATAAATTGAAACATAATGAAAATCAGTTGATCGATTTGAAATCGACTAAATTAGTTGAACTCTTATTTAATCTATTATCATCCGTTGAAGGTAGTATCAAAATAAATAGCAAAATGGGCTTCAATCAAATATTCAGCATCACATGGTTGAAGCTAGAACGTGAATTATCAATTAAAATGACAACAACACCAACAAATCGATTATCGATTATCCAATTAGATGAACTGATAAGCCAGTTATCCTATTTCAAGTACCTCAACGAGTCTCACAAAGTCTGGAAATATTTACAAAAACTGATCAATACTGTCGATTGTAAATTGCTATCATCCATATCACTTAACAACTTAATTGATGTTTTTTCGTCATCATCCAAAGATGACGGTCAAATAATAAGAAGACTTTTCAAGATAATGAAAGAAAGAAACGATACAAATCCACTCATGGATGAAACATTGCCCAACGCTATGACGTTTAATATATTGGGCAAAAATTACTTGAAAAGAACAGATTTAGTGTTAGATAGGTTAATCATCTGGGAAAACATACTGATGTATATGAAGGAGAAATCCATACGACCGGATCTTATCTCAATTTACCTCACCCTGAGTATTCTCCCTTTTAACAGCTTATCGAAACTGAAGTTGAAAGAATACATAAGGTCACATTCTGACCTGATAATGAATAAATTTTCCGACATAGAATTGAATGACAAGCTGCAAGATTCAAACGAATCAATTGACTCTATGATGGCTGTATATGATGAATTCAAATCTATCAATAGGGTTGATGCGAGCGCAATGAATACAATGATTTACAAGATACTTTTGGATACGGGAAACTTTCATGATTCGTGGTCATTTATGATACAACAATTCAGTGAGCGAAATTTAAGACCGAAAAATTCAACGTTGTCGATTTTTTTGAAATTCGGTAAACAAAATAATGATTTGAAATTAATGCTATGGAGTATAATTAAGTTCAGATCTCTCTTTCAAGTGGTCAATTATCAATCGAACAGAATCATCCTTAATTATCTTTTACACGCCTACACGAACACCAAAAGCGACATCGTCCTAGTGCCAGATTGGTACCCCGTAATTCTTAAATTTGTTTTTCAATTCCACTACAAAAACTCTATTGAAAAACATCGACGCACTGATATACTTCAAAAGAAAATTAAGTATTTCCTCTCACACTCGTTCCCCGATCTCAAGTTCAATTTCTTGACGGTTGATCAGTTTGAAGAGTTAGTGTTTGGTAAGTTGGAACGTTATTTGGATAGATTAGATTTAAAGGAGATCACAAATAAAAATCAGATGGACGATGATGCGTGGATTAATCAGTTGATGGTTGATGCTAAGAACGAGTTGAATAAGGGTGGTGAGTATATACGGAAACTGTGATGAATACCCCCAGTTATATACAATAATAAATATTACATATATAAGATAAGTTAGAGTCTTAAACAAATCCCAATTAAGGAAATTTCCCTTTTTCCTCAGCTTTTTATAACTTCTGACGTAATTGCTTACACAACCTCACTTAAACGCGTATTTTCAAATAGAAGTTGATATTTACTTATTTTTGGATCTAACTGATCTATTTTGACTATTGTTTGATTATTTATTGATGTAATCGAGAAATCCTATCTATAACTGTTGAATGGATCAATTATGTCTTATTATGATATAGATGATATATTAGCTGATAGTATCGTATGTGTGATTTTTTGATTTTGTCTCGCCAGAAGGGCTTTGCTTGAAACGCGATTTATTATTACAAGATGATGATATTATATGACTACCTCGACCTATTCCAATTTTTAAAGTTGTATAAAGGAAAAACCTATTTGAAGATTGAATGAAAAGTGATGGCTTGACCGTGAGACCAATGTGTATTTATGAAAGGAATGACACTCGTTAACTTGGTCACCCGTTAAGAATGAGATATCGGTTAATTGATTTTCTTATATTTCTCCACGATATCTACGATCACCTGTTGCAATGAATATACATAATCTGCATATCGTATTGATGTACCTCAACAACAGAAATTGTCTTCTTCTTATTGGAAGATAATTTCAGCTCGTTTGCTTTTTAGATGCCACATTCATTGAGCAGGACCTTTTTTTGTGCTATGTTGGCATTCTCAAAATATTCACTTTTCCCTGCCAACTTTCCGAATACGTTCATACTTGTAAAGCCACTGGTTGACTTTGATTCAATAGCCTGTTTGTTGTTTCAAGTCCAAGTTCAAATTCAGAAAGTTTCTTCAACAGTGAGACGTCATTTGACCACTTGATGATGAACTTTCAATTTCAAATTGTCGCTCTATTTAAATCGGTATACTAACATACTACCATTCCTACAATTACTATCAGAAATTACCTTGCAAATTTACTGTATCAATACCTGGATTAGGCTACTTGAATGGTCAGCCGACTGAACCAATCAAGAAAAATGTTAAATTAGAACTACCCATCTGGTTAGCTGAAATCCTTGCTGTGTGTTCGCTCGGTCAACCGACTGAAGATGACGACGAAGATTTAACATTCTTAACGTTGATCGAACCTGAATTTTTCTCCCGTAACTTTTTGAATTTTATCAAATCAAACTCATTGAAATTGAATTTAAGTTCATACAACGCATACTATTACAAGATAGTTACTAAATGGTCATACATGTTCAACGATGTTGAATTAGTCAATTTGATTTCTAAAATGTTGGTAGAGCGGAGCTGTGAATTGAATGATTTAAGTTTCAAGTTAAATGATCAGTTTAATGACTCGAACATGGAGTTTTTGAACAGTTTAGATAATTTTGAAAAAAGACTATTCAAGTTGAGTCATGAATCTTATAAAGATTATAAAAATTGGTCGTTGTCATGAATTATGTGTGTATATTGGTGTACTGTAACAAATCAGTCAATAAATTGTATTCTATATTACAACTGTACTTAGTAAAATAGTAACTGAGATAACAACCTTGTCATCCTTATCCTTAACAAGAGTAATGAAAAAAAAAAAAAAAAAAAAAAAAAAAATGAAAATTTCAGTGCGAAAAAGTGACTTCTTTTGAATTGAATTAATTGATAATTGATAGTGCCAGTTATATAGTATACGCTTTTATTCATAGAAATTCTCAGTAGATAATCACTCACCACTCACCATGCCGGAATCTCTCCCATCAATACTAGTGTTGATTTCAGGAAACGGATCCAATTTACAGGCACTGATAGATTCTTGTAAATCAGGTAAAATCCAAGGACAGATCAAACATGTTATCTCATCATCATCAAAAGCATACGGATTAGAACGAGCAAAGGAATCTTTTATCCCAACAACTACCCATGAATTAAAAACATATTATAAAGGAATTCCAAAGGAAAACAAACAAGAAAGATCAGTTGCTAGAAAGACATTCAATAAAGATTTAGTTAATTTAATAACCACTGAATTGCAACCCGATTTGATTGTTTGCGCGGGCTGGATGCTAATACTTTCCTCTGACTTCTTGAAACCCTTGAATGACGCTCATATTCCAATTATCAATCTTCACCCTGCTTTACCAGGTCAGTTTGAAGGAACGAATGCGATTGAGCGTTCATGGAAAGCAGGTCAAGACGGGGATACAAAAACAGGAGGTGTGATGATTCATTATGTCATTGAGGAGGTCGACCAGGGTGAGCCATTATTAGTTAAAGAGATTGATGTTGTGAAAGGGGAGAGTTTGGATAGTTGGGAAAAGAGAATACATGATTTGGAGCATGGTGCTATTGTTGAGGGGACTTGTAAGGTAATTGAAGTGTTACAAAAGAAGAACAATGACGATGAAAAGAAGAAGGACGAGCAAAGGAATGAAGATGATAAGGTTGTTGAGAAAATCAATGAGTTGAAATTGAACTAATTTTAGTAATAGTACGGTTACTTGAATGATTCAGACAACTTAATTTAGTTTATATATATTATCTAATTGGCATCAACTTCCATAACATCACTTTGATCAGCCACAACAACTTCTTCAACTTTACATAAATCATAAATACTTTCTTTCAAAATAGCTGTTGTACCTCTTGGGAACTTATAAGTTCTTGCTTTGGTTTCTCTAACATTTGGAGTCAAATAGTTTCTCAATAATTGAGCATCTTTACCTAATTCCATAACACAAACATCAACATTAGATCCCGATCCTAAATCGTTCCAAATACCAGCCTGGATTGCATCCGAACATAACTTGATAGCTTCATCTTTACTTAAACCCTCTTTCCAGTCTCTTTCTAAAACAGCCATTGCAGCAAGAGAACCTGATCCTAAAGATTGATAAAATCCAACATCCGTTGATCCATGTGCATGTATAGAGAATAAATGTGCTCCTGTGGCATCAACACCAGCGACAATTAAATATGCTCCAATGTGACCTTGATACTTGAATAAATGCTGTTTCAACATCTGTAAAGCAGATGACACTCTAGGCTGTCTATTCAATGACATTGAATGTAGTTCTAAATTCGATTGAATCAATTGTGTCACCATCTCTGTATCTGCTGCTGTACCGGCACCAGCACACCAAATCTTAGGTGCTAAACGATGTAATTTCTCACAGTTCTTGTCGGCAACAATTGGTCCAGCGGTGGCTCTTGTATCGGCGGCAATAACTACACCATTGGCGAATTTACAACCAACAATCGTTGTACCTGTCGAGGTTGCAGTTGGTTGAGCGTGACCGTTTTGAGTTAAGAATTGGTTTCTTTGGAAATTGTCAAAACTTAAACCAGGCATCGTATGTGTATGTGTGTATATCTATCTATGTTGTTAATCAATGTATATCTCAACATATACGATGATTCACCTAGATAAATATGAGCAGAGAATTACATACAAAAGAGAGAAACAAAAAGAGATTCTGTTTTATTTGCCACTTTGAGAAGTTGAGAAGTTGAGATTTTTTTGGAAGTTGAGGCTTGCAGATTTACCGTCTTTAATATATTTAGTTGTCTACTGGGTACCATTTCTTATGCTTATGTTTGAGAGATGGATATATATTGACACTCGACAGGTATAACTATACAGAGCAAGATGGGTGTTTGCTTATCATGTTTGAAACCATCGCAGTATGATGACGGTGATCAACTATATAATGAGAACTCACCTTTGTTAAACCAAGATAATTTATCAATTCAACAACAATTACAACTACATCAAGAGATGATAATCAATCAACGAAACAAAGAATTGAATAATATTTTGAATTCAACTAATGAACACTTGATTGATCTAACAAACTTTTTACAACAGCAGCAACAGCAGCAGCAAACACAGGAAAACAATGGTGTTGGTTCTGGATTAGAATTCCAACCGTTGAATCAAATACAGCACACAAATTCTCAAGCACAAACAATCAACAATTCGATAGTGTCCTTGAAAAGTCTCAAAAATACAAGCTCCATAGACCAGCTACAGTCAGACTCATTATATCAAGAACAGCCTATTACCAATCTGGCTGTCAATGATCTTAATAATTCGTTACAGAGTGTTCAGGCGGATATAAACAATCCAGTGGTGTTGACGGACGAAATCCAAAATGAAATACAAGGGTATTACAATACTTTTGGGAAGGAGGAATTTGAGAGGCTGATTAAAATTGATGAGTTAGGCATTGATTCACTGGTTGTTAAATTTGAATGATTGTGTATCTATTTGTTAAGATGGTGATTGGATTAGTTCATCTGTACCATCAACATACTGCAATCTGACCACATCCATTTCAAGAAAATTTACAATTTTAAACAACAGGGAACTACCACACCACACATTAACACAGGACCACTTTTTCAAATTTCCATGGTAGACAATCACTTATAGACTGATGACCACTCGTACCCTTGATCATCAATATGTCAACACGAAGACAATTATCATGGCCATTACTGACAACAGCGACGAGTTGTCGACAGTGTCGATCCACTACATGTATATTTTTTGTTCTGCTACGTGTCCATTGACCATGAAGTTGTTGTGAGAAGAATAGCACCAGAGGGAAGCCAATTCACCATTGGGGATATTTACTTATCTTCTTCTGTTATAGTTAATTTGGTGATGGTTAGCACTGGAGGATTGCTTTTTTTGTTGTGATTTGGCTGGCACCCTTGGTTTTATGAAGTGAGTGGACTGGAACAGGAAGAGACAATTCAAGCACTTGGGGGCGTTAAGTAATAGGCAACGCTACTAAGTAATAGATAATAAATATTGGATAGTAACCGCTACTGATAAAAACAATACTAATAATAATATACAATTAATTATATACTTCTAGATAAAATAATACAAAACGAAGTTACCTCAACAAATCGATAATATTAATGAGCTATAGTTGCCCAAATTTTGATATTCTCATTGACATAAACAATTTCATCATTTTCAACACCCCTAGGACGTAACCTAACACCATTTTCATCTTCATCTTCAACCCCAACTTGCTGTTCCTGTTGTTCAAGTTCTAGAAATTCTTTTGTTTGTGGAACTTTCAAATCGAACTCAATCAAATTTAATCCATAACCCAATTTGAATTCATATTTATTAGCGATGAATTCACCATTCAAATCATTATCATCATAACTTATGGTCAATGGAGAGGACTTAATCACCTCTTGATTTATCTTCAAATCCGTTATATACTTTGAGTCAATTAGCTTATTTTGTAAATTGATTAGTATAATCAATGATGTTCCTATAATGCTAGATGGTAAATTGATTGAATTTATCGTATTTGATTCCTTGAAAATTATTTCAAAATATTGAAATTGTTCAAACTGTAAATATGGCTTCAATGTTGATGATAATGATAATTGTCTTAAAAAAGAATCTGAGTTAGATGGTATTAGATGAGATCTTTTGAGTAGTTCAATTTCTGGTACTGAAGTATCTGATAATGATGACGCATCCGATGAATTATTGTCAGATTCGTTTTCATCATTGTTGATTGTATCTTTTTCATCATCGGACAAGTCATCTTCAAGTTTTTTAGTAGTTGGACTTTTTTTACTTGCTGTTGTTGTAGTTGCTGTTGAATCATCTGCTTTTTGAATTTTCTTGGATCTTTTCGATCTCGCTTTAATTTCTTCGTCGTCTTCATCTTCTCCATCATCTATATATTCCGGGAAATCTTCCTTGAATTTCAAAAATCTTCTTTTGAAGAAGATCAATAAGCTTTCGGCATTTCTATAGATTACAGATCCTTCTTTGTTATATAATTTAGCATTATCAATGATTAGTTTCACATCTTTCTTGAAATTATAAACACCTTGATTTCCATTTTGATAATCTTTATAATCCTCATCTAATAATCTTGATTTGATCAAGTTCAAGGACATTCCCTTCTTGATAGTATTATAATAATCGGGGTACTCATCAGCATCAACTAATTCTAAGAAAGGTTCTGATATTTTACCTCTATTTGTAATCCTATAACTAATCATATTTTTTAACACAACCAATAGATCAGGTGCATATGAATGTTCTTTTGGTCCCTCGGGCTCTATTTTGGTCTCTTCATCCTCATTTTCATCATCTTCATCTTGATCTTCATCTCGTGCCTGTGCTTCTTTTTCTTCTTCTTCCTCTTCTTCTTCCCCTTCTTCTTCTTGTTCTTCTTCTCCATCAACAAATGATTTTGTTTTTTTTTCGACAAATTTGAGTATCCTGATGGCATCTAATGCTATGAAACTTTCAGGATCGTTGAATGCATTAGCATTATCGGACATTAACTGGAAATCTGAAACGAATTGATCTGCTTTGGTATAAACATTTTTCTTAATATTTGATCTGATCTCATTAAGTGAGATTGGATGTTCAATAATTGCATAATAATCAGGAAATATTTTTTTTGATGGTAATTTCATGAAAGGGCTTATTATCAGAACCGATCCATCTTCTAGATTAGTTAGTGTATTCAATTGAGTAATTGTTTTGTTGTAGAAGTTATTCAAGGCTGACTGATCGTGTTCAGGAGTTTTCGTTTTTGTTATTGTTGATGGTCCTTTTTTCAGTTTCTTTGTACTCAAAGTGAGTGTGATTTTTTGCTTTCTCTTTGGAGGCATATCGGGTGGTGATTGTGGGTTATTATTGGTGCAATAGTTAATTATATTTGTAGGTGTAGATCACATTGCAAAAGAGCCATCCATGATCAACCCCCTTCCCATATTTTGAATTAATTCAAGCTAGTGATTGACTCAAAGAACGAAGACACGATTCAAGGGAAGGGTAACAAGTACTTAAAATATTACGTAAGATTTTTTTCTTGCCCTAAAACGAAAAAGTGGAGTAAATCGAATTTAAAGAGAGGATAAAAGTGGTTTGTTTGATTGTTTGGCTTGTTAAATGAACTTATTTGTTCAAATTCACCTTCATTCAAGTTGAAACAGGTATCACAAAAATGGTGAAATACGAGGTATGTATATTTATTCTACTCCGATTTGTTAAGTACTTTCAATTGAATCAAAACGCTAACTAACACACCGTTACCCCTCCTTTTTGGTTTATTCAAATCTAATCAGTTAATAGATGAAGATCCACATTTCAGCAGAGTTGTCCGCTACTATAGACCCTCTGACTACTTGGTATGGGCTGGAACAGTTGCTTACTTTCCACTAGGACTCTACGCCATGGAGTATTACGAACCATCGGGAAGGAAAGCCATTCGTCCACCACATAGATTTCTCAGAGCAGGAGCATTGATGGGATTCTTTTGTGGTTTTATGATAGCTTATCAATTTTCATCACTAAGATTTTGGGGATGGTGGGAGAATGAACGGGAAGTGAAGAAGGACAGATATGAGATAAAGAAATTGTTGAGCGAGGGGAAGAACCCGTATGGTGAATCTTCGTTGAGTCCTTATTTACAGGATGTCTCGTCAAGATACTCAAAGTACTCTCAATTAATCTTAACTATTATCCCTTGGTTCAATTTTGTTAATCACCAGAATCATGGGATTGATTTGAGAAAGTATTATGAGGATAGAGAAGGGGAAGAAAAATGGGGTTTTGGTGAATTGCCTCCTTTAGATACTATTAAAGGGTTAAGAACAACTAAATGATTACTTTATGTATCTATTATTTATTTATTTATTTCATATTTATTAGTTTGAAATGAATGCTTTTATACACATTGGTACAAAGTACAGAAAAGCGTTCATTTTTCTCTCATTATTGTTTATCAAGTTAGATTATTATTATATTATTTGAAAAAGTCGTATAAAATTAAAAATTGGTAAATCTAAAACAATCCAAAACGAAAATGGATATAGAAAGTAAAATATGTAATAAGTGAAAAAAGAAATCGTTAAAATGGTATATCATTATATATCATGGACATGCAAAGCTTCTGGGGGTACATAAGTTCTAAATAAAAAAATCAAATCAAGTCAAAATCTATGAAAACCAAGACATTTCAGATTCACTCATTTGAATTCTTGACACTGAACGCCATAGGATCAGTAAACTCATCAAATATCAAAGAATAAATATCATTCAGTAACTCATTCTTATTCCCTGTTTCTAGCCCAGCACTATTTAAATCTGTAAAATCATCCATAATCGAAGCTCCATGAACAGGTGCAGAATTTGTCTCTGCAACACTGTTAGCCAACGACATAGAAGGTGTAGTATAATTCGATGATGTTTGTTCTAAATCGTAGAACAATGTATGGTGTGGTTGTTGTGATAATGAACCGTTGGTAGTGGTACTATTGGTGGTAGTGTTTGAATTTGTGGCAGTGGCGTTTTGTGGGTGTCTGAGGTGAGCGTTAGTGTTGGTGGTTGTTGCTAAGTATGGTTCGAACCTAGTTGTGGTGGTTGGAGGCAATGGTAAATTCAATGATTGTTGAGTCAGTGGAGAAGGTTGTGGATATTGTTTTTGTTGCTGATTAAAGAAATAATCTGTTTGGTTGTTCTTATTACGGTTGGTGGTACTGGTAGTAGTACTGATAGGACTGTTATTAGCATCTCCTAAGTTTGTAAAAGAATCAAGCATTGCAAATGCATCCGTTGCAGTCCCTGATAACATATCGATATCTTGACTTTTGTAATTGGCATCTTTGTTTGAATTATTTGGTGAGCGAATGCCATCAAATCCAAATAACTGATCAGGTTCAGATGATGAGATGTTGCCGTTTAGTTGCTGTTGTTGAGAAGCAACTAATGTTCTAGGTTTATTGAAAATGTCCTGTTGTTGCTGTTGCTGTTGTTGTTGTTGTTGTTGTTGTTGTTGTTGTTGTTGTTGTTGTTGTTGCTGTTGTTGCTGTTGTTGTTGTTGTTGTTGTTGTTGTTGGGATGAAGCAAGTGTTCTTGCTTTATTAGCGATATCAGTCTGTTGTTGTTCTAAGGCCCTTGTTTTAATAGCCATCTCATTCTGTTGTTGTTGTTGATACTGTTGATAATGATGTTGTTGATTTTGCTGTTGATGCAATTGAGACAATTTATTAGAAGACGCAAATGATTTCAATTTATTCAAAGATGTAGATGAACTCAATCTTGATACAGGATTCGAATAATTGCTAAACAATGAAGTTGTTGAGGAAGGTAATCCATTCTGTTCAACAAAATTTTTCGAGATTTCTTCTTGTTTCAATTGTCTTTTCTGATTCTTATCACTTTGTGATAATAAACGATCAATAATTTTTATAAATTTCAAACCTAATAAATTTATCTTTGACATTTTATTCAATGCTTCTTTTGACTTATTGATATTTTCAAGCCAATTCTTAGAATGATGTGAATTTGGTTCGGAACAAATACAAGCAATTGGGATCAAAACGGCTTGAAATAAGAAATAAGTAGCATACCACACTGCAATTATTGATAATCTGGATTCATCTTCATCATTCACAAATTTATAAATAGAATTGATTGTCTCTGATGCAGCATTAAGACAAATCCGTCTACCTTCTTTAGCTTCTTCAGTCTTACAATCTTCTAAAATCTTAGGATTAGTAACTGCAACTATTCTTTGCCAAATAAATGGTCTAAATAAAACAATTTGTAAATTTTTATATCTCCAAATCAACCTATTACGAGATAAGTTGAACCATTCAGGTAATGTTGATTCATTTGTTGTATATAAATTTTTAGGAATCATTTTGAAAAATTGTAATTTTGCAACAGCATTATTTTCATGGAAATATGCAGGAAGTTCATGAACAAATTTAACTAATTTAGAATTCATATCCATACATTCTAATAAAGTAGGAGAAGGTTTTGAAATCATCTTTGTATAAAATGGAGTAGTTAATAATGTGAATTTTGTTTGTTGAATCATTGCTGAATATAATGTAGGATAAGGTTTATTCAACATAACATCAGTGATATTATAAACCGATGGATCTTTAATCAATGTTTTCAATTCATCATCATTGATATTTGACATTAATTTGATATCAATCATATCTGTAGATGGTAAATTAATAGGTCTAACAAAAGTTATTGAAGCACCAGCATCAAAGATATATAATCCCCACCATAATCTTCTTTTAATTTCCAAATTCAATATATCTTTTTTATCTATTCCTTCCAATGAATTTGTCTTATGAAACTCTTTATACATTCCTAAAGACATAGCTATTCTAACAGCTAATCCTAAATAATTCCAACCTGTATTTGGTTTATTACGTTTTTGTGCATAATTACTAAGTAAGATTAAACTACTTAGTAATAAAATATTACCACTTTCAAAAACGTTACCACCTAATTTCAAATAATTTTTAGCTCTTTGATAATATATAAGGTCAACATTTGAATTATCTCCATTTAAACACCAACATCCTAATGCTAAGACGGTGTTTAATAATGATTGCCAATGACTTTCATTCTTGATTGGTAATTCTCCATTGTAATATTTGATAAAAGTTTCTTTATGAATGAAAGGATAAGAAGTATGATAATATTTAAAATAACTTATCAAATATTGTTCTTGAACCGATCTTGAATTTAAATCTTGTTCCAATTCTTCAAATTTTTTGAATTTTTCCATGTTATTCAATCCTTGTTTCAATTCATCAACTATTTCTTTTTTCAAGTAAGAATCAATACGATTAGTTCTTCCTTCTTCAAATTCATTGTCATATCCACCTGTTGTACCACCAGATCCAGATCCAGATCCATCATTCGGACTGATTGATGTGCTATTTAAAATTGTTGAGTTACCACCATTAGTGAGGTCTAGTTCTTCCATTATGATATCCTCATCGTTATTGTTGTCATTATCATTATCATTATCATTATCATCTTCATCTATCTTATCGATCTTCATCACTCTTAATAGTGTAGAAGAGGCACCTGCACCTAAGAAACCGGATTTTATGGCAGGATTGACACCCATCCCATCTCCTGTTGCAATGTTGGGTATATTTGTTGAAGAGGATAAGTAAGGAGAAGTGGATAATGAAGAATTATTTGTTTTTGTTGTAGTGGTGGATATATTACCATTTGATGGTAGTGCTGTTGTTGTTGTTGTCAAATCTTTGATGGAGTTTGGTGATAATGATGAATTTGATTTCATATTATTATTATTATTTGATGATGAATCATTAGGAACATATTTTAAAAAATCTGGTTCTTCATCTTCTTCGGACCAATCGAAATCATTATTATTTGATAAATCATTAGTTAAATATTCATCTGGTAATTGAGGCATATGAGAAATGGATTTTTTTTCATTGATTGATAAAGTTGAAGAAGATAAATTTGATGAAGTTGAAGGAGATTGTGGAGATTCATTTTGTGATATATAATTTGAATTTGAATTTGTTCTTGTTACTGTTATTGAAAAAGGTTGTAATCTTGGTGAATTTTGTAAAGATGTATTAACAGATTCAATAGGTTTCACACCACTTAATAAAGTATCTAAATCTTCACCTGGTAATAATCTTTGAAATAAAGTTTCCAATTGTCTAACTTTATCTTCCACTTTAGTTAAATGAGCTCTTGTTAATGGTGATCTAACTGTTCTTGGAGAATAGATACATTCCCAACTATGTATTATACATTTGGAACATTTAGGTAATTCTTTTGAACATTTCAATTTTCTTTTTCTACATGAATCACAAGCTTGTTCTATATTTGATTGACTATTATTTCTTGAAAAATGATCATTATTTTGATCAAAAGAATCATAATCATCATCTTGAGAATCGATATGATCTTTTGAAAAAGATTTATTTAATTGTTGTTTTATTGGTAAATGTTGATTAATTTGAGTATGAATTGATAAATGTTGAGGTCCATGACCACCATTTGAAGAATGTTGACGATGAACAAATGAAGAATTTGATGAAGTTCTTGAAAATGGTCTTGAATGTGATTGTTGTTGTTTGATTGTTGTAGTAGTAGTAGTAGTAGTTGGTGGTGATGAAGAAGAAGAAGAAGAAGAAGGTTTGGGTATACCATTTAATAAATCTTGATCTTCTTGTTTGACTGAAATCCCATTGATGGGAGACTGTTGAGAATTATTCAAAGATTGATTATCTTCTTCTACTGAAGTCATGATTAATTGATTATATGAGTAAATGTATTTAATATTCTATTACCCATAAAATGCAAACAAACAAATAAAAGGCAAAGGTTAAATCTATATTATTAAAGAAACCAAATTGAAAATTATCAAACTAAAATAATCAGTGAATAATTATAATAATAATAAATATTAAATAATAATAAATATTAACGAGAAAATGGAAAATTTCAAAGAACAATAGCGGAGAGGGGTTGTTGCTTATTATATGAATGTTTATTAAGGATAAACTTTTAAGAGATGAGATGAATTTTATCACGTTACAATATATCGATTTAGATTTATATATACATTATATACGATTATTTAATATAATTATTAATGAATGTATATAATGTAATAAAAAGATACTGACAGCAACGGTAATTTAATTTAATTTAACGTAAGGTAATAGCCAGTCATCATCATCATCATCATCAGATGGCATGTTATATATACTTTTTTGAATTGCAGTGTTAAGAACATTTAAATTCACACCCAAATTTAATTTAATTTCTCTTTTAACAATTCAATTTTAAACTGTTTAATTAGTCCGTTAATCCAGTTTATATATATATATATATGTATGGATATATACATATTATAAGTTATTTATAAAATACATTAGGTAAAGAGTAATAGATTGATTAAGAGCAACATAGATCAATCAATCAAATGTCTGCTTTTATTTCAATATTCGAATAAAAAATGATCAGTTGATGTTTTATAAGTAAAAGTTCAATTTTTGTGTGTGTGTGTGGGTTTTGTGTGAATCTATCTACATTTATCTACATTTATGTTGTATTTACATATCCATTTTTTCACTTCAAGTTTCTTCTAATTTGTTCTAATTTGTTGATACTTCATTCATTTATTTATTGACCATCCATCCATCCATCCATCCATCATTACAAACACATAAACATAAAGTGGAGAAATTGAAAAATTTCTCAACAATTTGTTCCATCTCTTTCTATATATATGGCTTTGTGGCTTTGTGGTTGTATGGCTGCAATATAGGCCGGCCCATTGCGACCATCGACCTCCGACCTCCGACCGTACTACTCTCGCGATACATATGGCAAGCCCACGCCCACGAGCCCACCCGGAGATCCCACCCACCACAGCTCTAGTATATAGTGACCTGACCTGACCGACTCCCGACTTTCCCCCCGCCAGCCGTGCCGGGTACTTTACTTATTTTATTTATTTACGTAGATACCGGAACAACTTCCTCTCTTTTCTTTTTATATATTCTTCCGACTTATTCTATTACTTCTATATTCCGTAAATCTTATATATTATATACTACTATATAGTAGAATAATAATAATATATTAATTGAATAACTGAATTTATCATATGATAATTTTTTTTTTTTTGGCCTTTACTTCAACTTGTCCTTTTTTTCTCTCGATAGGTAGAGATAGGTTGGGTTGTATTAATCGTTGATTGTGTATGGTATGGTATGGTATATGGATGAATATTTTTTGAACGGGTTTAAAACACGATTTATATGTTGTTTGAAGTAGTAATTCAAAACCCCTTCCTTGCCAAGAATAAGAGTACAACTAACTAGACCTAGGTATATGGTATGGTATAATATTACTGTTTATTTAACAAAAGCGGAGTCAGAGTCAAATTAAATAGATGGTTTCACTCCGAGTCCGAAACCTCCACTCCCGCTTGTAATGAAGAAAGAAAAAAAAAAATTTTCAATATTGCGTACTATATGTATGTATAAATAATAAGGAAAATACAATAGATTTAATTCTACATCAATCCTCCCTCTTTCCTTCCTTCCCCCTCCCCCACCTTATTGTATTCATTCCCTAATTAGTTTCATGTGTGTGCATTCTTTAATTATATTACTTTATTACTTTGATTTGATTAGATTATAGTGCCAGGTTACTTACGACGTACCTACGTACCTTGCCCTGGTAACACCTTACTATATTGAACAAATTATATTAACTAACTAACATCTTGCTGGATTATCCGTAAATTATAAATATTACATATATGATTGATTGTATTATGCTTTGTGTGTTAATTTTAACTGCACGCACCACTATATGGAAGGAATTTTTATTTGATTTAATGTTTATAAATTTGACCATTTATTTCTTCTTCTTCTTCTTCAGATGATGATTACTACCACAACATTTATCAACTGTTCAAACTACTTACTACTTACCTTCAATTATTAAGTGATAATAATAATTTTGAAAACTCATTTAAATTGTCTGTCTTGTTTGTCTCTTGGTTTCAAACATTTAAGTGTGTGTGTGTGTGTTTTTATGACTTTCACTCACAACAACAGGTAAGGTAGTATACCATTTAGTATTAACTAATAGTTCTTCTCCACCAGGCTAATTGAATCTAGTATAGTATAGTATATAACTATACAAAATTACTTAACAAAATTATCTATCCACTTCTTACTTCTTAAACGCACAATTTTTTTACTCACCTCGCTCCCTGCTCCGCCACAGACTCCATAGTTTGTTCCTGTCAAGCCACATCATCCCATCTTCTTCTCTCCCAAAAAAAAAATTAATTTTGTAACCATCAAGGTTAATTTTCTCTATTGATGGTTCTTGTAATTCTCACCTTTTTGAAGCAGTTCCTATTGGATATATATCACCATATCTAATATACAGTGGGAGAAGAAGTGAAAAAAAAAAAATAACTTGCACGACTCTTCTTCATCCTCCTCCAGAATTGCCTAGTATCTCTCTGTGTGTGTGTTTGTGTGTGTTTGTTCTATTGAAAGTTTTCATTTCATCACTTCAAACGAGAAAAAAAACTAAGGGGAGGTGAAAGATTTATACATAGGAAATCATTTTACATTCACTCATTCAATTGAAAAAGTCTTGCTTCTTTTTTTGGTTCTTTCTTTCCCTTACTTTTCAATCCCAAGGTATTATCAAGCATACTTTGTTTACCAAAAAAGATGACTTGTTGTAGCTCTGGCTCTCGCTCTCGCTCTGGATCTCATTCATTAAAAGATTTATCCAATACCAACATGATAACGAATAAACCTGGAACGAAAGCCAAGACCGTTGAAAATGGTTCTAGATTTGGGTCGTCGGATTATAATCAGATCACTACTACGACAAAAAATGAAGTTAATGAAGAATCACTACTACAATGTTGTAATGAATTTAATTGCTTGCCATCTATTGATCCAATTCAACCACTAGATAATTTCTTAGAATGTTGCTTCGAACCTTCACATTTACAAATTTTAAATGGTGGAAGTAACAACAACAACAACAACAACAACAATGATCATCATCATCTATTTCATAATTCTTTATTAGGCACAGATTCTAAATTGGTACGTCATGAACCTAATTTGAATTCTAAAGTTGCCTATGATTGCATGGAATATTGCAACTTTGATAGTTGTCATGATATAGCAACAACAACAACATCATCAACATCAGATACAACTATATCCAATCCACCTTCCTCGATCTCAACATTAAATAATATCAACAACAACAACATATCAACCTCCATTGCTTCTTCATCCCGCTCTTCATCCATGACTCCTTCTTCCTCCACAGCTGCATCCCAGGATTGTTCTCCTGCTTCTGTAATAGTACAGGAATTGAAATCTTGCTGCTCTGTATCAACTGCTGCTTGCAATAAACCAGACTTATTTGCCGGTTTGCATACTCAACCGAAATTGACTGGTTCAGGTATTAATCAATTTTTCACAACAGGTTCAGGTGTATCAACTACAAATATTGTTAACGATAGATGTCCGCCATTCTCGATCATGGAAAATGGTGCTTTTGATACCGTTATCTATGCTGGTGAACCAGTTAATTTACAATGTGACAGTATGTTGCATTGCAATGATTTCGAAAACTCACAGACGACAAACAATGAAAGCAATAGTTGTACGGATTCCATACATCCAACAAAAATAATAAATAATTTAAGTAAAAATCCTCTTCGAAACAAATCTTCAAATATGATCTTGCCCATGAAAGATGAAATGTCGATTCATGCTAATCCTATCACCAAAATAAGTGATATCAGACATGAAACTGTTCAAAAAGACACGAAAGTCTCTTCTCTCATACCGAAAAAGAAACATGGCATTTCAAATGAGATATTGCCACATAACCATCATCATCACATTAACAATCATGCCAATAATCAAAGTTCTTATAATTACCATCACCATGTACATCATAAGGAGGGAGAATTACATGGGGCTAATATCGTATTAAACCACACCAAACCTACTCAACTATCAGACGGTGATGACGATAATCTTCACCATCAGCATCAGCATCATCATCACCATCATCATCATCACCATCATCATCATCATCATCATTATCATCACCATCAACATGATAATCAACAGGATGAAAATCTAACGATCCAACATGATGCTAGTCGTCGTCAAATCGACGGCCAACCTCAGTTGAAGAAAATCAAATCTGTTTCTCATGAACTGGAATCAAATGAACAGTTTGAAAATGCTGGATCTATGTTGGTTTGTAAATGGGATAATTGTAACGATATCATAAATTTGAATGATGACTTAACCAAACATATGACTGAAAAACACATATCTTTCGACACTACCGCCGCTGCCTCTGAAGGTGGTTGCCATGAGTACAATGTTCCAGATCAACCCATGTTTCAATGTGAATGGACAGATTGTTTGTTCGGAACAGATGAATTGGATAGACTGCTTGAACATATTCCAGAGACGCATTTCAATATTGGAAAAAATAATAATAATAATAATAATAATAATATTACCGATGATAGTATGACAGTTCAAATGAAATCAAAAAATACATTGCAAGAGGAAGCTGCCACTACTGATTTACCAAATGAACCCATCAAAGTTGAACAGAATATTAATTTTTCTTCATCAGAAGAGGATACTGAACATGTCTGTTTATGGGTTCATGAAGATGGAACAACGTGTAATTCTGAGTTTCAAACAACTGGCGACTTAACATCCCACTTAATAGAACAGCATGTCGGATCAGGGAAGTCGCAATACACATGTACCTGGTCAGGTTGCTGTCGTTCAGATAAGCCATTTGTCCAGAGACAGAAGATTGTTAGACACTTGAACATACATACAAAACATAAACCATATCAGTGTTCCATATGTCAGAAAAGATTTTCATTAGAGTTGATGTTGGAACAACATATGAGAATACACACTGGTGAAAAGCCATTCAAGTGCGATCAATGTGGGAAACTATTCAAGACTTCATCTAGTTTGACTATTCATTTGAGGGTTCATAC
This sequence comes from Ogataea nitratoaversa, assembly GCA_030579435.1. Taxonomy (NCBI): domain Eukaryota; kingdom Fungi; phylum Ascomycota; class Pichiomycetes; order Pichiales; family Pichiaceae; genus Ogataea; species Ogataea nitratoaversa. Next base: position 157,609 of record JAKTQZ010000027.1, read on the forward strand.
AGGTGAGAAACCATTGAATTGTAAAATTTGTGGTAAGTTATTTAGTGAGTCATCGAATTTGAATAAACATATGAAGATCCATTCCAGACAGTTTATGTGTCATTGTTGCACAAAGAGTTTTTCTAGTGAAGTGAAATATGAGAGGCATATAAAAGCTTGTCAGAAGAAGAAGAAGGAAAATGGAGTCAAGTTGGAAGATTTAAGTTGTTGTGTTGATGATGATGTTACACCCAAGATTGAGATGACTGCTTGATTCGGTTAATCATCTATTTATCTATTTATTTATTTGTAATATACATTGAATGTATGTTAAGTATTGATCCATTTATTTATATAGCATTGAAGTTCAACCTTCACGTATGACCATAATTGAAACAAGTTGCAAGTACCCATCTCGATATAAACATTACTTAGAGACATGATTTATCCCCATGTGGCAAAAATGCCTGGCTAGTTAAAAACGTACACCGCAGCAGCGCCGCGAATCTGAATTTTTTGTGTCTTTTGAAACAATTTACTCCACAATGCACACGATAAAGTTTCAAACAGAAACAATAACAACCATATTTCCTAGATTCTTGAATTTGATTTGATCTTTAAATTGATTTTCATCCCTTTCATTTGTTCTTTTTCCTTTTCCATTTCCTTTCACTTCCACTTTATTTTTCCTACTTTTATTAGCTTTGTGTTTTAATTTCAAAAAAATCTTCACTTTTTGTCTTCTTTAGATGGGTATAAAGTTGTTGGAATACATTAATTAGTGAGATGATGTGTGTTTGTTCTTGATTGTATGAGTTACCATACGATATAGACGATACTGTGCTTGTTGGTACAGTATTGTTACCCACAGGAGAGCATGTTTATTCTCGTTGGTTATCAACGATGAGCCAATTATGTTTTATAATATGTTCATCGTCGCTTACTCGTTTATACTACTTAATGGAGATGTCAGTCCATTGATCTCAAGCAAGTGAACTCCAGATGATTTTATTTGCCAAACTGTCGGCAGCTTGTGTGAACGACCATTGATGTTAGCTATGGCGATCCCTTCACTTTAGCTGCAACTTACCTACGTTTAGGTGTCTATGATATGGGCTTTTCTGTTGCTTGTGAATTTGTTAGTTTGCTTCAAAAAAGTATGTGAGAACTACTGGAGGTATTCAGTTGGATACAACCAGCCATCAGGGTGTATGTGTTTTACAGATTTTTTTGCCCTCAAACAATTAGTCATGTAGTATATTTGTTAACAATAGAAGGGTTTATGGATTTTTTTTGGGATACCTATGCTGCTCGTCTAGCTAGCGGTAACTGATGTACTTTCTAGTATAGATGACGATGGCCATACTCTCCATAATATAACTTAAATCAGGAATGCTCATTTTAAAGAAGCTCCGTTTGTTGCTGAAATCATTGATTCTCATGCAACAGACTTGGCTAGGCAATATTTTGTTATTACTTTCAGAATGATTTCTTTCTGAACGGGTGATGTAAAAGTGCTATTGAGGAATCATACTGGAAGTGACAAACAAATTTTGTGTAGTTTTGTCTGTTGGTGGTAAAGTTATACTAATCACCTTGTATTCTTATAGACTGATGATCAATTCATGATGATGCGGCGAACGTGAGATCCCAGCGATAGCAAAACCATCTATGAAGCCTTAACGGGGACATCTGAGTCTCCAACCCGCTGTGTCTGAAGGAGTAGCTAAAAAATTAAACTCGACACATATGCCAATATCTGGTTGTGGGAAAAGGGAATGGTTGCTGGTTACAAAAAGCCAATTTATATTTTCAATATATAATTTATATAAAAAGTGGAGGGGTCAGAAGTAGAAGTTGGGTTTCGAACTGACCTCCGTGAGAGAAGAATAGACTTGCGCTTCAACTAGCTTGCGTTCTCTCAAGATTGGATTGATATAGTAACTAGTAAATGGTAAATGTCAGTCAAATAACTCACTAAATCACTGATCAAAAAAATCTCTACTATTGTAACTTGTTTCAAAATCTATTAAATTATAACTATTTGTCTATAAATTAGTGAATTAGTAATTATAGAATATATTAATGAATGGTAAGTTAATGATATTAGAGTCCAATTAACAAAAATCTCATCTATTGAAAAAGTTTTTCATTTCCTTCCTCGTAATAAACTTGAAATAATATCTTGAAAAAATTAGTTTGATCATGCCTTTTTACCACCAACTGTACCAATTTCAACAAAAAAACTCAAAACCAATGCTGTACCCGTAAGTGCTATACCAAAATAATAATTATATTTCATCTTTGAAAAAAGCAACTCAAGGTTATCGTACTGCTGTGCTGAACCATATAGTGGATACACTGAAGCCAATACAGTAGTTGACAATGCAAGCCCTATAGTGTTACTAATTTGAGTAATAGTACCAAATGTTCCTGCTGCTCTACTCTGTAAATCTTTTTCAACGGACGATAATGCACATCTATTGGCAACGTTATAAATCAAATCTGCACCTATAACTGAGAAACAAAAGGCCCAGAAAGGACCTAAGAAATAGTTCCGATCAATTGATAGTGTACACCAAATGATATTAGCGACAAGAAACCCTGCACACCCCACCGAAAGGAGATGTGCCCCTTTGATTTTATGCATCGTCAAACCTGCAAAGATATTAACTAAAACACCAGCAATTGGTTGCGTCAAAAAACAACAGGCAGTTATTATAACAGAGTAGTTCTTTATTTTTTCAAAGTATAGAATAGCGTAATAGTTCAAGATCCCGTAGAAAGTCATCCAGCAAAACGATGATGCAAGCATACATAATGAAAAGTCCTTGTTTTTGAAAATTTTCATTGGCATCAATGGATTCTTGGGAACATATAGTTCGTATAACACAAATACTGCAATGAGAAAAATACCAACCACTAGTAATGCAATGATGTAGGGAGTAGACCAACGTTCTTTCGTGGCATCGACTTGGGTTAGCGAGAATATAACCAATGTCAAAGCAGCTAATGAAATGAGAGCACCTATGTAATCCAAACTTTTCATTATCGAAGTAGCATGTTTCTTATTGATTTTGGTATCATCCGGTAACCAAAAAAAGATACAGATTGCAAAAATAATATATAGGATACTCAAGAAGTAATGAACACTTCTCCAATTTAAAATTTTGATGCAAACACCAGCAAGAAAATAGCCAGATGCTGCCCCAGCTGGAGCGCCTATACTAAATACACTGAACACCATATTCTTCCGACGGGAATCCCTATATGTTGCCCCTATAAAACCAGCAGCAGCAGGAGTACCACATGCAACCATGGCCCCTTGTAATGCTCTAAACACACAAAGTAAAATGTAATTGCTCATTAATCCACCAATCACTGAAAAAATGGCAAACATGGTGTACCCAAAAAGAATTGAATTTTTTCTCCCAATAGCGTCTGCAACACCACCCATAATCAAGAAGCAACCACCATTAGCTAGATTAATTGAAGAGGCAGACCAAGTGAGCTTTCCACCGTTGACATTAAAGTACTCAGAGATGTCGTATAAAGTCATTTGAAAAGAAGATGAAGCAGTTGATGCAGCGGCCGGGGCAAAGGTCAATAGCATACAACATAGTATTTCGTGAAAAGTTGAGGTAAATATAGGTGGGCGTTGTTCAGGATCTAAATACCCAGAAGAGATGGTTGTCTGAGTGACCTGTTTTTCGATATCTTGTGAACGTGATTTTTCGGTTGACGGTTCTTGAATGAATGGAGACGGTCGCTGAGAACTTATGCTGGAATTTTCGTTGCTGTCGTTGGACAGAATGTCAGTAACACTTTTTGAGTGACTATGCATTTCAAATGAAGCTCTACTACTTTTTATATGCATTATTTAATGATAAGCTTTTTAAGATTCAGTTATGGTGGTTTTCAAAACACCTGCCAAGGAAGGTATCTCTGGCTGATAATAATTCAGCAAATACTTCAAATCTGCCTCCCTAAGTTATCAACAAGATCCGTCACTATCCATCTGGTTTCTAGATTATAAGTGAATTTGATTCTTTCTATATCAATAGAGAATATCTAATTTTTCACCATAAACTTTTGTGAAATTTCAATGGCTTATAAATATATAATATATAATATAATGACTCACAAGCCGACGGCTATAAAAAAAAACCACATATCACGTGATCATCAAGCTGATATTTTTCCGTAAAAACTTTAAAAACTTTATATTTTAAAATGATATAAAGTTAGACGAACGACGTGGGTCGAAAAAATTCTTTTTATTTTTTAATCACATGCACTGCCTCGCTATCTATTTTTCTCAAATATTAATATATCAAATACTTAGGGAAGATTTTTGAATGCATTATAAACTAGCCTGAATGGGGTGAACTGAACTGGGGAAATATTGGCATTACAAGATATTATACAAGTGGTAGTGGAAGCATTTATAGATCTTTATCTGCATCAATATCTACAGACCATGGTCTACTTACCATCATCAAATGGGGCGATATCATTTTTGAGGGCAAACCGAAAGAGTTGTTTTCGGTTCAACAGTACTGTTATAACTTCAACCAAGAAAATACCATCACTTTTGAAAAGTATACCTAACATACAAAAACTACTAGCAGATAATAATCACTCCGTGATTAAAAATAAGAAGGTTAAGAATTTGAAACGTCCTAATAATTCAGCTATAACCAGAAGGAGCAAATCGGCTAGTGATGTCCTTTTAGATGGAGTATTTTTGAACAAGCATTTCATGTCAGATGCTTTGATTCATCAACATAGTCAGTTAGATAAGAATGAAGTGTCGATTATTAATGGGTTTTTCAATGAAGCAAATGTTTTCATTGACTGGAGTATATATTCATATGACAAGATTCCTGGTGAAGCTGAAAGATTAAAGCTTGAAGAAAAATTGAGTGATCTAGTAAAAGAAGAAGAAGAAGAAGAAGCAGAAGGTGGGAATGACCAAGATGAAGAGCTTATTAAAAAACTTGATTCCAAAAAGTCAAACGTATATGATAAATATGAAACAGACCGGAGACCTTCGTATTCATCAAATCAAGAGCCCATGGATATAGAAAATATGAAAGAAGGAAGAATCAAGTTCTTAACAAATCAGCAGAAAAAGAAAGAAGAAGAAGAATTGAATAATAATTTACCAGAAGTTGTATTTTTAGGAAGATGTAACGTTGGTAAATCTTCATTGATCAATGCTATACTAAGCAATAATAAGTTATCTCCTGTGACATACGCAAGAGTGAAATCAACCGCAGGTTACACACCATGTTTGAATTTTTACAACGTTGGTGGGTTGTTCAGATTAGTTGATTCACCAGGGTACGGAGTCAAGGGACAAGATTGGCAAGGAGAATTAGTGTTTCAGTATCTTATGAATCGTAGAGTTTTGAAAAATTGTTACCTATTATTGGATGGTAAGACTGGATTGAATCAGTATGACGAGATGATTTTGAATAACTTAGTCGAGCTTGGTGTCCAATTTGATATTATTTTCAACAAAATTGATAAGTTAAAACCTACAGATAGAATAAATCATTTAACCAAGTTGATAAATAACTCAATGCTGAATGAATTGAGTATTAAACCAAGATATTATTTTGTTAATTCTGTGGAAGATAAAACTAATAGTGATTTGAAATTCAGATCTGGTGTTAACGAAGTAAGATCTGCGTTGTTACAAAGCTGTGGGTTCAACATCGATTCAACTTTGAAGGCAAAGTCGAGAAAGAAAACGATAAGAGATACTGATGAAAGAATTAAGAAGAAAAATATAAGAAAAGCATTGAAGATTACTCAAGCTAAAGAAAAAGCCAAGGAAAAATGAGCGGTAACATTCAAGTGTGGGTAGATAATTAAAATATGTAATATATTATAGATGTGATGACCTGTTTATAGTGGAAAATATATGTATACAAAGTTTCGAAAGAAAAAGGGAAAAGATCAATAAAGTAAATCGCAACAATATTGAGCGGACATTTATTTCTCATCTTCAAAAAATGCTTCAACAGAAGCACCTAAATAGACACCTAGCTGTTTTTTTGTACAGGGCAAAATCTTACATTTGACCATTGGAGTGCCTGATTTCTCATAAGCTTGGAATCTGTGACAACCCCCAAAAGCAAAATACTTTTTCTTCCCATTAGAAGACACACAAAGCACATCAATTGGAGGCAACTCTCCAGCTGTTATATCTTCTATCCGACAAGTTGAAGAGGCCGTTGCAACTCCATTCAATGTGGACACCATGGTGTCTATCTTAGTATAATCCAAAACAGGTGGAATCGGTCTTAGAATCTCAGATAGGGGTAGAAAGTCAATCTTGCCGATTGTTTTGGTTTGCATGGACATGTTGTTTCTTCGTGGGCTATATGTGGGAAGAATATGAAATGGAAAGAGGAAATATAAATGTCAGGAGCAAGTAAAAGGAGAGGTGGGTGATGTTTTATATCACTATTAATAGTCAGCAAATACTATATAGATCTTATCGGAGAAGGTCCTGTTAACCATCATTACTTATACTTGTTCAAAGTCTAGATTTAAGATTTCCCCAGATTCCTAAGGCGGTGTAATTTATTTATTAAATTTTCTTGGGGCTCTCATGGAGGGAGTATAATTTGGAAAACATTCATCGTTTTGTCTGCTACTAATTACAACAGATTTGGTCAACTATAATCGATAAAATTGTATGTTTCCAGGAAATTCTATAAGTTGAATATTTTGAAAGACATATTAAATGATAAAAACTTATAAAGTGGAAATTTGACATGTACTCATGCTCAAATTGGAGAGATAACGGGCAGTGTTTATAGAAGAGATGTGAATGATTCAATTCACCCATAAGTGAGATTCCACCATGTGTTGAAAAATAAATGTCCATTCGTGATCAAGAATTTTACAAAAAAGAGTAATTGGACTAAGAGAAGAAGAAAGTGATGCATTGTTGGAATTTCTATAGAATCATCTTCCTTGAAACTCTGTTAGATGCACATATATATAAGAACAAGCTAGGATGATAACAAAATTGTTGTCTGGGTTAATAGAAGAAAATTACATGGTGCAACACACTCAATTGGGATAGCACCAACGTTAGACATATGTTCAGAGTTACAGCTCTTGGAGAGAGAGACCGCAGTTGAGGGAAAAAATAGTTTTAATGAGTGGAATCCCGAAAAGAAAAATGAAGGCAAGAAAAGAATTCGATAAATTTTTGACGCCTGTTGAATAATATGAGATGTATCTTGACTTACTTCTCTAGTTCAAACTTCAAGTAAAATAATAGATACTTTATAAGTTTATATGGTAATTTGATTGCTAGATATTGTTTGTGTAATCAACTAAGAAAATCGTTAAAATAGTGACCATTACTTCTAATGGAATTCAAGGATAACACTTCCTACAAGAAATTTTACAAGAAACAAGTAAAGTAACAATGCAATAGAAAGATGTGTTGCATATGAAAACCTACAACTATCTGTTGTGGTTAATTTAATACAAGAAAGAAGAGATGGAACACAAACGTAACAAAACAGAATTTGTTAAAAAGAGAACTAGAACATATAAGAAAAAGGAATAGAATTGTGATTACTTAAGAAATTATATAAGCTACTTAAGATTGCAATTTTTACTATCGGCGCGTCGAGTTTACAAATAATATTAATACTTTTATAATCGACCTCTTGGATTACATACTACTATTTCTTCTTTGGGAAATTATACTGTTTTTGTTTTTTTTTTTGTGTTTTGTTTACATTTCTGTTGAATGAATTTGTTTCCAACTAATTTTAAATACAAACATCTGTTGCAACTTTGAAAGGTCGTGTTATCTGTTCATATTACTGTATTGATTATTAATTACTCTGTTTGTCAATACTAAACCAACAGTAGCGAAGATGGACGACCAAGAACCAGACTACTCCACTTTACCTTTAGAAGAACGTTTAGTTCATAAAGTAAGTACACTTTTAATAGATACCATTTTCAACGCGTCAAAGTTAACGTTCATACTAACATTCCAAATTTGATAATCTCTTTATTATTTAACATTTATGATTAGGTTTGGAAAGCCAGACTATCTGCTTATGAAGAATTGAACAAAATTTTCAAAAAATCTGTCTCAGAGGATGATCCATGTTTTGCTCCATATTTATCCAATCCTGAAACATTCAAAAAAATCGTCATTGATAGTAATGTTGCAGCGCAGGAAGCAGGTTTAACTGCTTTATGTACACTCTTGGAACTTGCTGGAACGCAGTCATCTATACGACTAAGGAATAGTGTAGTTCCTGGGATTTGTGAAAAAGGCTTAAATTCAACAAGAGCAGGAACTAAACAAAAATCAATAGACGCATTATTATGGTTTGTTGAATTAGATACACCAGATCCAGTTATTGAACTTATTTTACCCTCTTTATCTGCAAAATTGCCTAAACTTGTGGCGGCCACGGTCAAAGCGCTGGATGAAATTTATTCTTCATTTGGTTGTAAAACATGTTCACCAAAGTTAGTTTTAAGTCATTTACCCAAATTATTTGGACATGCAGATAAAACGGTTAGATCAGAAACAACTAATCTATCGATCACTTTGAGATCATATATGGGGCAAGCATTCGATACTATAGTATTTGATGATTTAAAACCTATTCAACAGAAAGATTTAAGCAAAGCATTCGAAAAGATTGAAGGTGTTCCGACCCCAAGTAGATTACTGAAATCCAAACAAATAGAATTAGCTAAGTTAGAGGAAGCAAGAATTGCAGCTGAGGTTGGAACTGGAGGTGCCAATGAAGCCTCAGAAGATGTTGAAATGAATGATGTAATGGAAAATAATGGTGATAGTCAAGACCTTGATCCTTATGATATGGTTGATGCAGTTGATGTCTTATCAAAATTACCTTCCGATTTGGACACACGAATCAATTCCAAAGTTTGGAAAGAAAGAGTTGAGGTGTTGGAAGAAATAACCAAAGAGTTCAAAACGTTAAAAATAAAAGATGATGACTATAATGATCTAATCAGAATCTTAGTTAAATGTTTCAGAGATGCAAATGTTCAAGTTGTTACAATAGCTGCTAATATCACCGAGAATCTAGCAAATGGTATAAGAACAGGATTTACCAGATATGTTTCTAGTTTACTTGGGCCATTATTAGAAAGAACCAAAGAGAAGAAGCCTTCTGTTTCAGAAGCGTTGGCTGCTGCTCTCGATGTATGCTTTAAGTACTCGTCGTTTAGTCATATATTGGATCAAACAATACAATCGGTTTCTCATAAGACACCTCAAATTAGAATCGAAAGTTTAAAGTTCCTAGTTAGATGTTTGAAAGAAACAGTTGTTACGCCTAAACAGTCAGAAGTTGAGTTGATTGTTCATGCCTCTATTAAACTGCTTTCAGATTCGTTGGCTCCTGTTAGAGATTTAGCAAGTGAGGTATTAGGTACTTTGATGAAAATCATCGGTGAACGTCAATTTAAACCTTATCTGGAAAACGTTGATGGTAGACACTTGACCAAAATTGAAGAATTTTATGGTAATGCAGAAGTCAAAGCTAAATCTAAAAGCGTCTCTCAATCATCAAAGTCAACAACAACATCCGCTGCTGTATCTGGTAATACAGTGAAAGGATCGATGAATTCAAGAAAATCTCTTGTTGGATCCAAAGTCACTTCTCTTTCGTCAACTCCATCATTGCAGAAGCCTTCCGAAACTACTAGAAGTTTACCTTCTAGTAATTCTACTAATATCCCATCGAAGAGGGGTCCTTCATCTCCATTAAAAACCGCAAATGGAACCTCAAAAATGAATTTGACTTCAAGAACATTAAAACCATTAACATCTCCAAACTTAAGCAGAACCCCGGCTTTACCGGTTCCTTCAGCTTTAACCTCATCCGAAAAACAGGAACTCGTCACATTAAGAGCAGAGAAATTGAAATTGTTGAAAGAAAAAGAGTTAATGGAATCGAATTTACAAGAACAAATATATACAAATAAGGAATACCTGAAAGAAATTGAGAGATTGAAGTTGGCATTGGAAGATGAACAAAGAAAAATACCTTCCATGAATTTATCGTTACAATCTAAAGAAACTCAAATACAACGAATGAGAAGTGATCTGGAGAATTACAGAACTCAACTAGCAAATGCTGAACGTAGACTAAATCAAAAAGAACAAAACATAGTGCCCACATCAACATCTTTTTCGCCAATCAAAAATGAATTTGATTCTTTATCATCACCTCCTCAATACCAGACGTTACATGAAGACCATAAATCTGATTTAAATAGAAGAATATCGGGCTTATCAATAGGATCTAGACCAAGGCCATCTTCTTCTCAAACCCGACTGGACAAAGAGAACCTGTACTATACAGATTTGGAAACAACAAGCAATGGTAATGGAAATGACAGCCAGTTTGATTCCGGAATGTATGATACGGATGTTAACGATGAAAATTGGAAGAAAGCTGCTGCTGTTACTAGTCAATTGAAGGCTAGAATTCAACAGATGAGGGCGAAGACTCAACATATGAACCAACTCTAAAGTGGTGCAAAACATTGTTTCATTATAAATTTATATTACTTTTCATGTATCTTTTGGTGAATAAAGATATAATCTGGTTTATTAAATATAATTCAGATCTCTATTCATTAGAAGTCGGTCTTGTTTATATCTTATTATCTTGTTACTTGTAATTTTATAACAATCTACCAGTCAGTTACTCACTGGTTCTCTATGGCCCAGTTCTTTGTACTATTTTTTTTGTGATTTCCAATGAAGGATTTTTACAAAACTTTACTTTAGTCATCAAGCTTGTAATATCCGAAATATGTACCAACTCACTCAACTTGCCAAAAAGAGCTTGTTATAGAATATGCTCAAAGGACTTTTTGAAAGCAAAAAAATATTTCTATAAAGACCTTCATTTCCTTGATCACCCACTGCACACAGCTAACTGCTATATGCAACTCTAAGTATATCCATCAGTACACAATACCTCCCCACGTACACTTTCCCCTAATTGCCAATTGACGCCAAATGTCAATTAGTATAAACACCATTAAAATGGGAAAGAATAAGCGAATGAGCGACTAAGGAATGATTACGTAATACATATTTCAACCGAAAAAAAAAAAAGAAGTCAATTTTGAAGAACTTGAAGCTTTAAAAAGTTGTTTTGTTGGTGGATAAGAGTGAAGATGTGGATTTTTTGTTCGTGAATCTGATATCTATATAATATAGCACACATCAGACAAATCTTATAATGTCTTCCAAAATAAGAATCTTAGTCCCTGTTAAAAGGGTGATTGATGCTGCTTTGAAACCAAGAATCAACAAGACTCAAACAGGCGTTGAATCCAAAGGTGTCAAATTTAGTATTAATCCTTTTGATGACATAGCAGTGGAAGAAGCTATTAAAATCAAAACAGCACATAAAGATAAGACTGAGTCTGTTCATGCTGTTTCAATTGGACCTTCCAAAGCGCAAGATGTTCTAAGAATAGCGTTAGCTAAAGGTGCCGATACTTCATCGCTGGTAAATATCGGTGATAGAGAAATCGAACCGTTACAAGTTTCTAAGATCCTACAAAAAGTTGCACAATTGAAAGACTCTAACTTGATCATTTTGGGGAAGCAAGCTATTGATGACGATTCTAACCAGACTGGACAAATGTTAGCTGGTTTATTGGGATGGCCTCAAGCCACAAATGCATCAAACGTTAAGGTGAACGACGATTTAACTGTTGAAGTTGAAAGGGAAGTCGATGGTGGTGTTGAAGTGATTAAGGCCGCCTTACCATTGATTATAACAACTGATTTAAGATTGAATGAACCTAAATTTGTCACGTTGCCTAAGATGATGAAGGCTAAAAAGAAGCCATTAGATACTTTGACAGTTGAAGATTTAAGTATTGAGATTGAAGATAGGCTAGAGGTGTTGAAGTTGGAAGAACCACCAGTTAGAGAAGCAGGTGTGAAAGTTGGAAATGTTGATGAGTTGATCTCTAAATTAAAGGAATTGAAAGCTATTTAATTTTTTTTTGTTTGTTGGTGTATACTTATTTTGAGATGCTGTATAAACATTGTATACAAGGATACAGTTTTAATGCACTATTTGTATACTATTGCATTATCTTCACTATAAGTCTATAAGACTATCAGACTATCAGACTATCAGACTATCAAACTATAGCACTGAATTGTAGTTGAACGTAATCAAGGGCTTGTTCCATATAACTCAATTTTTCATTGAATTAATTATAAGCGCAGCGCGCATTTTTTGCGGGATAGTTTCATGGTCATACAGATTAAAGGTTGATGATTATCTTCTTTCATATAAGAGTGAGTATACCAGTCTCACATCAACAATATAGATCAGCCTTAACTCGTTCGATATGTCAGTCGTTGTCAAATCACTTGACTATCTCAAACCTATAATAGGTTCAAAGATCAGCTCACAATCACCTAAACCATTGATAATTGGTTTAGAAGGCCCACAAGGATCAGGCAAAACATATGTTTCAGAAAAGCTAACCAGCGAACTTTCCAAATTGTTCCCAACTTTAAACATCATCAGTTTTTCAATGGATGATTTTTATTTGACTTATCAAGAACAATTGAGAGTTTCTGAGTCCAATCGTGATAATTTATTATTGCAAGGTAGAGGATTACCAGGGACTCATGATTTAAAACTTTTAAATGACTGTTTTGATCAAATTGAACAAAACTATGCTAATGTTTCTATTCCATCCTATGATAAATCATTACATGGTGGTAAAGGTGATAGATCCCCTGTTAATAAGTGGCTTCATATGAACGGTAGAAAAATTGATGTTGTGTTATTTGAGGGATGGTTCAATGGATATCTAGCCTATACAGATCCAGATGATCTGCTTGATAGGTGGACGAAGATTCAAGAGCAATGGAGACCAAAATTTGATTCACTTACTCCAACTCATATACTGAAATTGAATGCCGATTTAGCTAAGTATCATCATATATGGTCCAAATTTGATCATTTCATATATTTAACAACACCTAAGTTAGATTATGTTTATAAATGGAGATTACAACAAGAGCATGATTTGATCAGTAAGAAGGGTATGGGGATGAGTGATCTGCAAGTGGAGCAGTTTGTTGATCGCTATATGCCTGCTTATTATTTGTATTATCATAGATTGTCTCAATTGAAACAAACAGTTGATTTGGGGTCTCTAGAGTTTGAAATTGGCCTTGATAGAAATGTTCTCAATACCATTAAAAGCTCCTTGTGAATCATGCTAGATGAAAAATCCCCCTATATATATATATATATATTTATTTATTTATTTATTTATTTATTTATTTATTTATTTATTTATTTATTTATTTATTTATTTATTAATTTATTTATTTATTTATTTATTTATTTATTTATTTATTTATTTATTTATTTATTTATTTATTTATTTATTTATTTATTTATTTATTTATTTATTTATTTATTTATTTATTTATTTATTTATTTATTTATTCAGTTATCCTGACTTAAAAGAATTCTTTTTGAACCCCCTTTGAAATTAGCCTCAGTAGCGTGCCTTTTTGTACCACCTGGCATAGTTTCTGTCATCATACTCAACTCGGCCGCTTTCGACTGTCTTTTCCCTTTAGTGGCAGTTGATGTTACTTGCGCTAGCTTGGGCCTACCACGTTTAGAAGGAGTTTTCATCTTTGTCGGCGTCTTTGTTCTTGTCGTCTTTGTTTGGGGTTTTGCATTCCCTTTCGCTTTTTCTTTTGTTTTAGTGTTTGTGTTCGTATTTGTGTCTCTTTTGGAAATATGTCTCAGTTTGTTATGCTGCTGCAAATTCTCTATACTTTCGTCTGATGTAGTTTGTTTTATGTTAGCATCGTAAACATGTTTGGTGAGAGTATTCGTCATTTGAGTAGCTTGTTGAACTTTATCGGATATATCCAACTGTTTCCCCAACAAATCAATAATTTTTAGTTGGTTTTCCAATAACTTATCTAGTTTTTCTTCTAAAGTGGCATTTGACTGCATCTTTTTTGTACATTTCTTATCCAATTCACTTATCTTACTGTTTATATCGTGCATTATTTTATTGGAGTTGACCGCATTAATCTGTAACAATCTTGCGCTCTTGCTTAATTCTTCATTTGTTGTTACTAAGGTTCTGGTTAGTTTGTTAGATAGATTTCTTAAGTCTATCGTTTCTAGCTCTAATTTATTAGCCCAAAGAACTAATTCCTTGTGGTCCTGAGTGTACTCGTCATCTGTTACATCTTCGTTATTGTCCACTACTTCATTCAAGTCTTCCTTGTTCGTGTCATCAGCCCTTATTGGGTCATTGCTATTACTACCCTCTTTACTTAAGATCTTTTTCTCTTTGATCCCTGTCTCTCTTTCTTCCTGTTGACCAAAAGTTTCCCCTTCCTCTTCATGTTCTGTAAGCTGAGACTGAGAATCAATTGATGGGGGTCCCCTGTTTGGAAGCAACGATGATGACTCTGTTGAAATGAACGACATAAAAAAAGTTACTTGAACTCTATTAAACCAAGTCAGAAGAATAATCGCTTCAAGAGAGTAATGATCAAACGATTAACATGAACCTTAGTGTCAATAAACAAGGGATGAATTGAGATTGTTAACAAAAGAGCCCCTTTTCGGTGGTGTGCGGGTGTGCTGTTTCTCTGTTGTGAACTTCGTCTACTCATTTTCAGACCAAAATATAGTATAACAATTAATTCTTTAATCATATCAGTAAAGAGGACTATTATGCCGCAAGACTTGCTCATTCTTGATCAGAATCAACTTTTTCACTTTGGTATTCCACGCAACAGATTATGTCCAGTAGCTTAAGCTCTTTTCTAGACCGTAAGTACACCTAATACTGATTCGTTTAGCACATTCAGTTTTTTTTTTTCGGACCTTCTTGTCTTACTAACATTGCATTTCCTGCTATAATAGAAAAAGTGAAAGTGATAACAACCGATGGCAGATTGTTTATTGGTACATTAGAAGGTTATGACCAGACGATAAACCTTGTGTTATCTGCCACTATTGAACGATTGTTTCATCCAGATAAACCAAAGACTGACATATCGCTGGGTGCCCTTTGTTTGAGAGGAGATCAGGTCGTATGTGTCGGACTAGTTGATGACGAAGCAGAGACTATGATTGATTATAGTAAGGTATTTGCCGAAAAGTTGAAAAGCACAAAGAACCCTTTGGTAGAAATACAGAACTAACAATCGTAAGATTATAATAGTCCATAGGTACGCTTTCTTCCACTCTGAAGGAAAGAGAAGGGAATATCTAGGTTGCTTGAATTGAGCAAGAAATAGGCTCATACGATCCCCTTAATCATTTGTTTATGTGTTTATTACTATCATTAATTGTGTATTATAGAATAAGAATTGTCTTTAAAAAATAATATGCGTTGACAGCTAAATAAACTCGGATTAAGTCACTGCAAACTCAACTCTCCTTGACAGTCTGGATCCCGAGTTGTTTCATCTTGACAGCCAATTCTAATAAATAATCAATCGCTTCATTGTAGATCTTAGCTTTCCAAACAGTCTCTCCCCAAACGTAAATACCATGTCTTCTAACTAAGACAGCAGTCGCACCAGGATAATTACGGATAGCCTCCTGTAAATTAGGCGTCAAATCTTCTTCCTTTTCTGTATTCTCAATGATTGGAATGACTAACTTATCAGAGTACCATAAATTACCAGGTTCGGTAATTTTAGGAATGGCTTTGATTTGCTCAATTGATGAAATCTCGAACACTTTATCAAACAGCAAAGTGACCATTACCGCAGCCTGAGAGTGTGTATGGATACAAGCACCTGCATCTCTCATCTCGTAAGCACTCAAAAACAAAGGGGTACAGGCGGATGGTTTATAGACTAGTGGTCTCCTTAAGTATTCCTTTGTTTTTAAATTCATAACAAACATATTAGAAGGAACCATTCTTTCTTTCTGGACACCGCTTGGGGCAATAAAAATATTGTCCTTCTCTCTTATGGAAATTCCTCCTCCTGTACCTGTGACCCATCCGTTGTTGTAGAAGGTTAAACAAAGTTCACAGATCAGATTGGCGGGATGGTGAGGGTCGTTGGAAGTGATCAAAGCATCGTTGTTGGTGTCGTTCACTTGCACATCATCCTTGATGTGATTGTGATTACAGTTGCATTCACCCATGATGATACAGTCTAATTCGTATTGTAAACTTTGACTGCGGTCTCAATCTCAGTTGTAACTCAGAGAAGCTCCCAAGAATATAATTGACTAAAGATCAATGTTGAATGAATTAATATTTATTATTTATTATATAATAATATTTATTTTGTTCGATATCCGCCCCATGTGTCTTACAATATTGTTCAGGCAGTGTTAAAGCTTATTGAAAAATTTCAAATGTCTAGTTTTAGTGTGGCGTTCCTGAGATCCAAAATTGAAATTGAATAGAAGTTGATGATTTGATCTGATGTCATGTTACCTTTTATTGTGTGTTAAATTAGCACTCATCAAACGGAGATCCAGGAATAAGTCATGGCACTCCATTTTAAGGCTTGAAATTTATCTTGGAAATACATAATAAAAAGTCAGATAAAAAATAAGTGTAAAAAAACGTCACAGACAGGATTCGAACCTGCGCATGCAGAGCACACCGCCTTAGCAGGGCGGCTCCTTAACCACTCGGACACTGGGACCTTTTCTAAGTTTTTTAATTTTTAATTTCTATTTGTACTTGATAAATTGTGACACTTTCGCAAAAATTTCAATTAAATAATTCAAAGATATATCCAACTATATCACAACCAGAATGGTTATTGGGACACCACACGATTCTAAAAATGTCAGAACCACACATTCATTCTATCTGTGTTTCTCTGTATTAAATACAGACTTGTGGTATAGACAGATGAAGTCATAATTGGCATTATATTGTTCAATTGAATTTTAACAATTGACGATGATTGTTGTTTTTTGGACATGATGATTGCCGAATATGGTGGTTGGCAACAATAAGAGATATTGCAGTTATTAACTGTTGTTCAATCTATTGGCTGGCTTCAATGAATGCCGTGTCGGATACCAGAATTGGAAATAAGTTACTTAAAACAGATGATCATTAATCGCTGTTCGTTCAGATGGAGAAGCAAAATGTATATATTTGGATCTTTGGATCCCCTCCCCCCCCCTATTTCTGAAGCCCGAGGAAGCTACAGTTGGGAGTAGGCTAATCCTACTTTATTCCGCCTGGCAATGATTACAGCATTGTGTCTGTCAACGAAATGCAATCCCAAGAGAATGAAGTCAACCAGTAAGATTCCCTTTATTATTTCATCTGTTTATACAGCAAACTTCATTGGAGAAGAAGTTCTGTCAATAGTCACACGTTTCAATTGATGGTTATTAGCGAATATATACAGGGTGCAAAGAAACGATACATTATCTTTTTCGTAGAGTAATGTCAGAAAAAGAAAGCCTTTTATATCATAAGTTTGGCGGCTGCTAGCAGCTACACCACTGAATCTAGTAAAGTAATCAATCATTCATTCTAGAATCATTTTGCCGAAAATTTAATCACACAAGAACAGGAAGCGAACACACATAATCCTTTTAGGGTCATATCCAACCTCCACCGGTTTGATGATAATTTATCTCAAATCTGAGATAGTGAAGTCTCTACCAGAATTTATCTCCGAAAAAGGGGTAGATTTGAAAGTTAAAGGGAATTGATACGTACTCAAATTGGATACATCGCGATAAAAAATGATTATCATGATTAAAGCCATTTCTCAATACCAGATATTATAGCTACGTGACATATGATTCCTTTGACAATGCTTGAGTATCATCTATTCCTGACCCTGTCCATCTTGATTTCCGTTTTTTGTTTTTCATGGGTCCATCGATCGCGCAAAAGACTGAAAGGTTTCTAGTCACATGGGTCCAGTGGAAGCCTCCTTACTATTTATATCTGTTGTATGCTTTCTTGGCTGATTTGACTTCGAATTTGATATAAACCTACTCTTCAATCTTTCAAAAAATAATTGCTGACTAATAAATATTAAATAAGATTATAAATCCGACATTTCAAACTTCAGTTGCGTCACGCCTGCTTAGCTGGGCTCGGTGCAAAGCATCCTCGAACGCTAAGCGCCGACAAGCGCGTGCTTGATATTCCAAAATTATATGAATGATTATTAATCACTGGTGAGTGTTCGGCGATATGGTCAGTTACTGATTAGTGGGGACATATGTTAATCACCTAGATTTTGGAGTTAGAGTACTAAGTGGCTACGGTTGAATGTTTATGTTGATGATGATGGGTATAAATAGGTAACGAAACAGCTTTTTCTGTAATACTCAATTGGACTCAGAACTTAGTTTAAATCAAATCCGAAGTTGAGAGTTCAAACTTTATACAGCTTCTTTCTTTTTTAAAAAGGTAAAACTGAAACATTAAATTCAATTAAACCATTACAATGGCAAAGACAGCATTTATTATCATTGACATTCAAAACGATTACTTTGCAGATCAAGATGGTTTATATCCGTTGGTTGGCATTAATGAAGCTGCTACAAATGCATCAACTTTATTGAACACAATTCGGGATTCTAAGGATTTGAAAAAAGACTATCTTATTATTCACGTCAGACACGAACAAGTCTCAGAGCCTGTGGGTTTCTTTGCTAAGGGATCAAGAGGTGCGGAAATCCATGAATTAGTGAAGAACAAAGATAAAGAACTTGTCATTACCAAGAATGAACCGAACGCTTTTGTAAGAACAAACCTACAAAAAGTCCTTGACGAGAATGACATCAAGGACTTGATTATAGTTGGTGCCATGATCCATATCTGTATTCAAGGTACTACTCGTGCAGCTTCTGAATTAGGTTACAATGTGACGCTTGTTACTGATGCGACGGCCACTAGAGATTTGGAATACAATGGTGTCGTTGCTCCTGCTTCTGCAGTGGCGACTACCGTTTTTGCAACACTAGCTTTTGGATATGCTACATTAACCACCACTGAGGAGGTTTTGAAGACTTTGTAAGAAAGTTTGCGGCTAAACTGTACTTTCCCACTCCCATATCAGTGTAGTGTGATGGGTCAGACATTTGGTATATATTGGGAGATTGGTATGCCCTATTTTTAACATTTTTAACATTTTTAACATTTTTCACATTTTTAACAATTTTAACATTTTTAACAATTTTAACAATTTTAACATGTATCCTAGAATAAGAGTAATTGTATTTTGTTCCTGTAGTAGAAGATGATCAAATTAGAAGATGGTCAAATAGACAAAATTTTAAGATGGTAAAGCTTAGTAATCTATTGTACGATGTGTCTCATAACAAATGCGATCGCTACATCAATCAATTGATAGATATGTAAGTAAATAAGAATCATTATTGCTAGATATCAAAAATTTCATATAGAAAGTGAACTTTCACAAAGAGCCAACAAAAAACAAAAGTAGTAAGTAATATCTTTATGATGACTACAAGTATGCAAGGGAAAATACACAAATGAGACATTAGTATGCAACAACACTTCAAAACCTTTCATATTTTCAATTTTTCTCTTTACAGATGTGTATAAGTATATACAGCTTTTAAATATTGCAGTGATTCGAAAACATTAAAGTATGGGGGAGGAATGGATGGAATAGCACGATGATGCCTCTTTCTTGATAGTGAATATTAAATTCCAGACCGCATTTATTCGACTTCATCTTCGAAGTTTTCACCTTCAACTAATTCAGGAATCTCTTCATCTGCTGGTTCAACAGAAGCACCAGCAGTTTGGTTCAAAGCAGCAGCAGCAGCTGGGTTCTTTTGGAATGATTCAGCAATTTGTTGTAACAAGTTCAGATTCTCAGCACCTAACTGAGGTAAGATACCTGGAATCAAATCAGTGATATTCTTTTGTTGAGCGAAACCATTGAAGTTATAGGTGTTGTAAGCAGTAGCAGCTTGAACACCAACTCTGTTGAAATGCAAAACGGTACCGTCATCTTTGAAGAAGTTGGCTTCTTCAACACCGTCTAAAACTTGAGCGTTCAATTTCTTCAAAGTGACTTGTAATTGGGAATCATCAGCTTCAGCAGACTTGTTAATCTTCTTAGCTTTGATTCTTTGACCACCAACTTTCTTAGCTGATGCTTTTTGTAATTTAGCTAATTTTTCTGGATCGATTGGCATGATTTTTTTTCTCTTGTTTAATTGAAACTCTCGTTACCTGAAGAAAGAAGCACTGTATCAAATAATAAGTATCCTGGTAACAAAAAATGGTACTGAATATATAAAGGAGATCGATCATAGATGGTACCGTTGTCTAAGTTGAAAATTCCATACAATGCTCGAAACTGTATCGCCATCGATTCACCTCTTCTCCAGTTCCTCTCTGTGAGTCTGTCTCTGCCAAATTTTTCATTTTTTTCAGAGAGTTCGACGTCGAGTTTGGGGGGAGGGAGGGTTTGCAGGTGCCAGGTGCAAGAGTCAGTGCAGGGGTGTAAAATTTACCGTATATGAATCTGTGGGGGGTTACGGTTACGGTGCACTGGGGGCGAGAACTGAGGTGAGTAAAGTGTGTGAGAGAGGTATGCATCTGTGCACCAGCATGTGGAGCGAGGGGATAATAGGGTACGCAAAAGGGGATCGAGAAGAATGATGGGAGAAACAACTTGTATGATTATTATTGGGAAATGAGCAAAAGAGTTGAGCAAAAAAAGGCGCAAGAAGTACCTCACGGAATAGTTCAGCTTGTGTACACAATATATATATATATATATATATATAACATATATATTCAAGAATAGAATTTAAGAGAAAATTGGTGAAACAAAAAAGAACAATTGAATAAAAAAGTGTAAAGATAAAGCAGAACGATATATAAGGGGATTTATGGGCATGAAAATATTAGTTCAATTTTGACAACGCGAGTCGCAAGTACCAAATTAAAAAAAGGAAGAAGAATGACACATTAGCATATAATACAGTTTTTTGCTAGTTGTTCGTCCCCATCTCAGAGGTTCATAGTATATCATATTCTATTATACAACGTAAAGAAAGCTCAATCAGAGTCTGAACCATTTCTATTGGTTTCTCCACTATTAGCAGCAGTGCCCGGGGTTTCATTAGAGACTGGGGTACCAGCCCCTCCGTTACCAGACAATTCCATCAACAACCGCTCTCTGTTTCTCTTACAAGTCAACGTATCAATATGTCTTTTCAAAGCATCTTTTCTTGCAAACCCTTTACGACACAGCGGACAGATATTAGGAGGCACTTCGAGATGGATTCTTTCATGTCTTTTCAAATCGGATGATCTCTTGAAAGTCATTTGACAAGTACGACAGGAATGCTGTTTAGATGATTGAGATTGTGACAATTGACCTGGTGTGTTTGGTGTGACAGCATCACCAGTCGTTGTCGTGGAATTATATGATAGTAACGAGTCATTGATGTTGTTGGTCGAATGGGATCTCTGTCTTGTGTCATAGAGATTACTGTTATTGTTGTTAATAGTCAATGATGAAGCAGATGAAGAAGAAGAAGCATTTGACGAGCCAGAGTCTGATCCACCGGTTAACTCCGACTGCAACTTCGACGAGTTTGCTCTGTTTGGAGACTGTTGATTGTTGGACTTCTGAGACTTATAGTAAGAATCAGGCGGGGTGTTATGATTACTGTGATTGTATGTATTATTAAGTCCTCCTCCACTGTTTATGGTTAGTCCACTAGAGGTACTAGCCGGAGTGTACACTGGTGAAGTAGTTGTTGAGTTAAGTGTAGGGGACTGATGTAAATTCGTCTTCGGAAGGAGCCCAATTTGTTGCAATAGGAGGATTTGCTGGTTCCTTGTCTCCACCTGTTCTTGTTGTTCTTGGTGCTGCTGTTGTTGCTGCTGCTGTTGTTGCTGTAATTGTTGCTGTTGGAGCTGCTGCTGCTGCTGTTGGTACTGATGTGAATATGGAGATAGTGAAATAATTGGGGAGCTCACGCTTTGGACAGGAGTGTTTACATTGGAGTCAGAAGAGGTGTTGGTCTTCGACCCCAGTGAAGAAATGATACTTTTCAAGAGCTCTTGCTGCTCAACAGGATTCATACTCTGAATACTTGAAGTCAACTTGTTGATTAAATCTCCACCACTACCGGTCACAATTTGTGGCTGACCCTGTTGTTCTTGTTGTTGTTGCTGTTGTTGTTGTTGTTGTTGTTGTTGTTGTTGTTGCTGCTGTTGTTGCTGTTGTTGTTGCTGTTGTTGTTGCTGTTGTTGTTGCTGTTGCTGCGCTTGAACAAGTTGCTGCTGCTGTTGCTGTTGCTGCTGTTGTTGCTGCTGCTGTTGTTGTAACAGTAATATCTTTTGCTCTAGTTGCTGTTGCTGCTGTTGAAACAATGCCTCTTGCAGCCGTTGTCTCTCCAACAGGGCACCTTGCAACTGCTGCTGATGAGAAGTCGACGAGGAACCAACTTGAGTAGGCTGCTTGAAGATATCTAGTGATAATTGTGGGAACCGATCAGTACTACCATTACCACGTCTAACCTCACTAGCGATACTAATACTGCTTCTGTTACTGTTTGGACCATTATTATCATGAAATGTGGACTGCTGGATAGTTGGTCCTTGCTGTTGTTGAGAAACTTGATTGGAGCTGCCAACCATGTAGTCTCTGCTCATTGGAAGTCCACCATGAGGAGCTTGAGCATATTGTAATCTAGTCAAGATATCTCTAATGGTGGGGTCTATTCTATACTGATGTTTTTTCACAACTTCGTTGGCCAACTTAAAAAATTCTAAATCTTCATTGGTTATAGTAGCATTTGACAGTCTCGCCCGATTAGGGGATATCTTGGGTTTTTGTGAATTTAGTAATTCAATCAATAATCGCTGTATATCATGATAATTACTTGAACTATCCGAAGGGCTATCTGTATTCGAATTGATCATGACTTGAATTATATAGTAAATTATTATCTTTTTCTTTTTGTCGTATTTCGAGTGGTATGATATATCTATTCTATTAGTTAATCAATTGAATTTATGTTAGTTTGTCAGTTCATCAGTTTGTTTCAAAGAAATAGTATACAATGACAAAACACAAGGCGGGAGAGAAATGAATATATTAATACTGACAAATGAAGAGGAATTTTTCAGTTAAAATTTTAGCACCAAGAAAGAGGAGGAGAGGTAGAATAGTAATTGGAGTCTATAAGATATATTCTATTATACGATCCTTTAAAACAGATCAGACCTAAAGTACCGTTGACAAAAACCTAGTTATAAGCTAATGAGTATTTATTTGTTTGCACGAAAGGATGGAAAGAGTAACACAGATATCTCCCTGATTTCAATTGAAATAGATTGAATGAACGATTGAAATGAACTAAAGAGTTGAGCCGGAGATACTTTGAATTATAGTTCTAAGTGGAGTAGCTGAATTAATTGCAAGCTACCTGTTGGCAAATATCAGGCTGTCTTACTAATATTCCAACTTAGTAACCTAAATAAGTTAAGTGACTCTAACTTTATGACTTTCAACAATTGTAACTTGTAGCGGCCTTGGGGATAATTTTATTCCAATGTTTCGATCCCAACGTCCACAAATAAAACTTTTTTAAAAACCGAAAGAGTTAAAGTTAGTCCAGTTGTAGTTGATAACTCACTACTGAGTCCTGACACCTCTAGGAAGCCCGTCAGACTGTAAGGAAAACAAATTAGATCAACTATCAATAATCAGATCCGTTCCTGGTAATTGGCACCAAACTACTCTCTGTTACTGAGATAATTAGTACCAATTTTAACAAACAACCACTTCAATCACGTAACTCCAGCTCCAGCCAACAAATCCTCTACTAACAAAGATCCTCTTTATGTGGCTCTTCCTCTCTTAACAATTGTGCCTAGAGTGTACAATTTGCACTACATAGAATCCCCAGATCACCGTTGCTCTCTGTTACATTTCTGAATTTCACCACAGAATTTCGACTAGACACGTGACTTTTCTCATTTCATCTTCGTGTTCGAGTAGATTATGTAATACATATTGCTTAGATAAATTAGATTCAGGCGGCTAATTTAAGATTTAAGATACTTGGAAAAGTTGTGGATTAAGGTGCAAATTTACTACCCTTTTTAAATCAATTTTTAAAAAAACAATCATTATGTTCAACTAACAAACAAAATAACAAACTGACAAAAAGAGCACTTGAAGCAAAAACTATTTATATTCTAATCTATTTCATTCTATTCTATTGTCTCCTTTATTTAAGTAAAACCTAAATAGCCTTTTCCAACATAGACTCTCTAGCTGGTCCAGTACCAACCCATTGAATTGGAATATTGATAAAATCTTCAATGTATTTCAGATATGCTTTAGCATTACTTGGTAAATCATCATAATTTTGAATCTTGGTAATGTCTTCATCCCAACCTGGTAATGTCTCATAAACAACTTCAACTTTTTCCAAGACGTACAGATCTTCAGGGAATGAGTTCAATGTTTTCCCATTATATTTATACTTGATACCAATTTTTATCTCTTTGAAACTATCTAAAACATCCAATTTGGTAATATTCAATGAAGTATATCCATTAATCAATGATGAGTATTTCAAAACAACTAAGTCTAACCATCCACATCTTCTCTTTCTTCCGGTGGTAACACCATATTCATGTCCAATAGTTTGTAAGTTCTCTCCGTCTTCATTCAATTGTTCAGTTGGGAATGGTCCTTCACCGACTCTTGTAGTATAAGCTTTCACTACACCATACACATTTCTAATGGCAGTTGGAGGAATACCTAAACCTGTTAAGACACCACCAATACCAGTATTTGATGATGTGACATATGGATAAGTACCGAAATCTAAATCTAACATCAATGCATTAGCACCTTCGACCAAAATTTTCTTTTTAGATTCGATCGCTTTATGAATGAATTCAACTGAATCAACAACAAATGGCTTGATTTTCTCTCTTAGTATCTTGTATTTAGCAATTTCCGAATCAAGATCGAATTCGAAATCACCGTATCTCTTGATTCTAGTCTCTGCTAATCTTCTCAGTCTATTTTCAAACTCGACCCATGAACCAGGCTCATCAGAAACTAAATGGTGAACTCTTATACCTGATCTAGAAGCTTTAGTTGAATAAGTTGGTCCAATACCTTTTCCGGTTGTACCAATAGACTTCTTATTGTTCGACAACTCTGCTTCTCTCAATTTATCAACCCTTTGATGGAAATCAAAAACCAAATGAGCTCTCGAGGATAAAAATAATCTATTAGAACAATCTAGTCCTTGTTGTTCAATCTTGTTCAATTCCTCAAAAAAGGAAGGTAAATGCACAACAACACCCGATCCAACTAAATTGACACAGTTTGGATTGACTAATCCTGATGGTAACATATGGAAATCATATTTCTTATCACCAACAACAATGGTATGTCCGGCATTATTACCACCTTGACATCTTGCACAGACTTCAATATCATCACACAATAAATCAACTAGCTTACCTTTACCTTCATCACCCCATTGGGCACCTAAGACAACGTCTGTCATATTGCTATTTCTTGTTTTTGTTTTTGTTTTTGTTTTTGTTTTGTTTGAAAGTAATTACTTACTGAATAGATTTTGTTAAATTTATTAATAAGTAATGAACGAAGTGACTCGTTAACCAAGAAAACCGAAAAATCAAAAACCAAAGAGTTAAAAGAAGTAGATAGTTGGTAAAGAAATAGAAGATGTTGATTAATTAACAAGTTAGATATTGATATTCGCAACTGTTCAAATTTTTCAAATTTGTTCAGCCAGCGTCGCGGGTTAAAACTTCGAAAATTTCAAGGTCAGTCATAATTAAAAGTAAATTTTATGTCATTGCTCCGGTAATCTTGGTAACTTGATGACCTGAAAGATTGTCTATTGATCGCTTGGAACTATTTAAATCAAAGTAACGTGGAAGATTAGATAAACAATCTAATTGAAAAACCCAATGATGATTCATTTCTGGGATTCCAGATCTTTTGATTAATTGATTAAGTGCGATATACTAAAGAGTCATTTTACTAGTAATATAAACAGCGCTACTTTTACCTTACAGCTACAGCTACAGCTACATTCTAAGATATGTATCGTCTATTTCTCTCCTACTATGTGATCACCACTCTCTTGTCTTCAACCTTCTCATGATCTATAGGCTTGATATTCCCACTAGCTTCTAGTAATTTATACGAAGCCAATTCAGTCACCTGACTCCTTTTGCTGACTCTGGTAAGACTAAACGGTGTACAGATGTTTAATTTGACTTACTTATCAGCCACTTTACTTACGTCATTTCTTCCCCCGACGCCACTTTTTTGAGTGGCTTAGCTGATTATTAATATGAGTCAAAACTCAGATTCAAATAGACGACCTAAACTAAACTAGACCGGAGATTCAATCGGAATTTGAGATAATTGAACACTTATTGGTTTCTGTTGAAACATATTTCTTGTAATTGAACATTTCCCATCTCTTAATTGTATTTAAAAAATTACACATAAAGTCAATACCACTTTTAGATATGACTAGCTTACCAGAAAATCACAATGAATTTAGAAGTGATACTTTCACCACTCCAACCCACTCAATGGTTGATGCTTTAGTTTCATCTTCATATACTACGGGCGATTCAGTTTATAATGAAGACAAAAACACCCTTCAGCTGGAAGAGTATGTAGCCAACTTAGCAAACCACGAAAAAGGTTTATTTGCTGTATCTGGTACCTTAACTAATCAAATAGCAATTAGATCCCACTTAAAACAACCCCCACATTCATTAATTTGTGATTATCGCGCTCATATATATGTGAATGAAGCTGGTGGATTAGCAACCTTATCTCAAGCTATGGTGACACCGGTTATTCCCAGCAATGGACTATATCTGACTATAGAAGATATAGCAAAACATTTCATCGAAGATGATGGAGATATTCATGGCGCTCCTACTAAATTGATTTGTTTAGAGAATACATTGCATGGTATAATTTATCCAATTGAGGAGATTAAAAAGATTAGAAAATTTTGCGATATTAAACAAATTCCACTACATTTAGATGGTGCTAGAATATGGGATTCTAGTGCTGCAACTGGTATCTCAATAGGTGAATATGGCTCACTATTTGATTCAATATCTTTATGCTTATCAAAATCATTAGGTGCTCCAATAGGTTCTGTATTAGTTGGAAATGAAAAATTTATATTGAAAGCAAATCACTTCAAGAAGCAGAACGGTGGAGGTATCAGACAAAGTGGACTATTAACTAGACTTGGACTAATAGCAGTTCAAGAAAACTTCCCTAAGTTACCCATTGCCCATGAAAAAGCTTTACAAGTTGCTAAATACGCTGAATCATTAGGATACACCTTTGAAGTCCCACCACAGACAAATTTTGTCTTTTTAGACCAAATAAAGAACAAGATCGACCCTAAGTTACTCAAGCGTGTTGGAGAAAAATACGGGGTTAAGTTGGGCCAAGGGTATAGATTGGCTTTCAGCTTTCAGAATAGTGAGGAGGCTATAGAGAATTTGAAGAAGGTGCTGAAGGAGGTATGGGACGAAGCGTTGAAAAATCCTTATGTTAATGATAATCCAATCGGGATATATATTTAGAGACTTAATTTTGTGGTCTCCTTTTCTTTGTGCCTGTCTCATTTTTCTTTCGATATTGCAAGTGCTCCTGCCCAAGCTTTACCGCTGTAACCATCGTTCTACAACCTATAGATACAGCCTCCCTTTTATATAATGTTGCATTTAGAATTATGCTAGTGAATGACATATGGAGTGAAAGGCAAAACTAAATATAGCGACAAATTCACCCTAAATAATGAATAATCATTGATAAAGACTGGAATTATATTACAACTGGAATAATTCAATTTTCCACATAAGCTTTTTACTGACTTTTATGGATAATTTGTAGCATTAAGAATATCTATCAAACAAGTCTAAACAAGATCCCCACAGGGGAGGAGGACCTTTAAAAATAATAGCGCTTATTTATTTACATTACCTAATTTATTACCTTATTATCTTTACAAGGGCGAATCGGATAATCCCATCTGAGATCAAATTTAAAATGTACAATTGCTGTTTAAATTAACTATATAAATGCC
Organism: Ogataea nitratoaversa; assembly: GCA_030579435.1. NCBI lineage: Eukaryota > Fungi > Ascomycota > Pichiomycetes > Pichiales > Pichiaceae > Ogataea > Ogataea nitratoaversa. The sequence continues at coordinate 185,793 of JAKTQZ010000027.1, forward strand.
ATACTTTCATTACTCTTTTCTTCTTTTTTCTGCCTTTTAAAATTCCACTAATAGAAAAAAATCAATTCAATTTATCTATAATTCAAACTTAAACCAATCAATTATGTCAGACAAAGAGCACAAAACTTTCATCGTATGTACTTAGATTCACCTAGGCGCAGGCGTGTGGGGCATCACCATACTTATTCAATTATCAACTTACTAACACCATTCATTCGTTCGATTGATGATTTTCCTTTTCCTACAGGTTACTTTAAAAGAATCAACAACAGATCCAATTGCTGCCAAGTTCAAGAAAAGCCTCGAAGCTTTGGGGGGTGAAATTCAGCACGAATATAGTCTAATTAAAGGTTTCTCGTAAGTGTTTTCAAATCTTTATACAATTGACCAATATACAGATTCTCTGAATCATTACTAACATGAATTATTTTTTTCTTCATTATTTCTAGTGTTAAACTACCTGCTATTCACGCCGAATCATTGTCTTCAAATGATGCAGTTGCCACCGTTGAAGAAGACCAAGAAGTTAAAGCCAGCAGTGTTTAATTAAACAAAAGTACAATTGTTGAGTATACACATATGCATGTATATTGATCATGTGTTCAATACGATTTAATCACCGCTGATTGTTGTGAATTATTCGTTTCTCGTTATTGGCAATAGAATCATGGTGGGAGGATGTTTTTCTATTTTATTATTTTATTTACAGGTTGTCTGGACTAAGGATAATCATTGGACATGACAGGATGGTCACAGGAGGTATGATTTGTTTTGTTGATTGACACTTTTATGTTCGCTTTTTTTTCTATTTGATTACTTTGTTACTTCAATTTACAGACTCATATTCATTAATTGTACTCGATCAACTTTTCACCGGTTGTGTATCTAAATTCTAATTGACATAGTACATCAGTCTAGTGCAGTATTCCGACTTACTTCTGAAACTGATGTATTTTTATGTCAAGATATCAAGCTTTACCTTGGCCCCACTGTAGCTTCCTTCTCGTGTTATCACTTTCAACCTCAATCAAGTATAAGTCGGTTATCCGATATGAGATAACGTCTGGGATTACAGAGCATGAAGTATGCAGCAATGTAGGGATGTTCTCTTATCGATCAGGTTTTATTATGTAAGCCGCGGCATAATAAAAAATTTTCTTTTAATTTTTTGAAAAATTGACTTCTCCTGTTTTCGTATCTACGATGTACAATTAAGAGTGTATTACACTTAGGGATTCTGGTTTGTTGATCTACAAAACCAGTTGAAGTGGATTGATTATAATTTTCCTGTACAAATCTGATTGGAGAGTTAGTCACTTATACCACATCAAACCACATCGTATTCCTCATTCCCATCACCGCCAATTACCACAATTATGTCTGCAGTCGAACCAGTTTCCGAATCTTTCAATACCATTTTAGTCTTGGACTTTGGTTCTCAATACTCTCATTTAATTATCAGAAGATTAAGAGAATTCAATGTCTATGCTGAAATGCTCCCATGCACTCAAAAAATAAGCGAGTTGCCATTCAAGCCAGTCGGTGTGATCTTATCAGGTGGTCCATTTTCAGTTTATGAAGATGGTGCTCCCCATGTTGATCTCGACGTCTTCAAGTTGAATGTTCCTATCTTAGGTATCTGTTATGGTATGCAGGAATTAGCTTGGATTAACGGTAAAGGTGTTGGTAGAGGTGAAAAGAGAGAATATGGTCCTGCTACTTTGAGTGTTGAAGACAGATCATGCTCTTTGTTTGAAGGTGTTGACAATTCACAAGTTTGGATGTCCCATCATGATAAATTACATTCATTACCAACTGGTTTCAAAACGGTCGCCACTTCTGGTAATTCACCATTTGCAGGTATTGCTCATATTGAAAAAGACATTTATGGTATTCAATTTCACCCAGAAGTTACTCATTCCTCTCAGGGTAAAACTCTATTGAAGAATTTTGCGGTTAAAATTTGTAAAGCTACTCAAAATTGGACCATGGAAAATTTCATTGATAAAGAGATCCAAAGAATAAGAACTTTAGTTGGCCCAACTGCTGAAGTTATCGGTGCCGTTTCTGGTGGTGTTGATTCTACGGTTGGTGCTAAACTAATGAAAGAAGCTATTGGTGATAGATTCCATGCAATCTATGTCGATAATGGTGTCATGAGAAAAAATGAAACAGAATCTGTCAAGAAAACATTAGATGAAGGATTGGGTATCAATCTGACTGTTGTTGATGCTGGTGACCAATTCTTGGGTTTATTGAAAGGTGTCACTGATCCTGAGAAGAAGAGAAAAATCATCGGAAATACATTTATTCATGTTTTTGAAAAAGTTGCTAGTGAAATCAAGCCAAAGGACGGATCGGAAATTGAATTTTTGTTACAAGGTACTTTATACCCAGATGTTATAGAATCAATCTCTTTCAAAGGTCCTTCTCAAACTATCAAAACTCATCATAACGTGGGTGGATTAACAGACAACATGAAACTGAAATTAATCGAACCATTAAGAGAATTATTCAAAGATGAAGTGAGACACTTGGGTCAATTGTTAGGCATTCCAGAAGAGTTAGTCTGGAGACACCCATTCCCTGGTCCTGGTATCGCAATTAGAGTTCTGGGTGAAGTCACTGCAGCACAGGTGAAAATCGCTAGAGAGGCCGATTATATCTTCATCGAAGAAATTAGAAAAGCCGGTTTATACAGACAAATCTCACAAGCTTTTGCCGCTTTGTTGCCTGTGAAATCTGTTGGTGTGATGGGTGATCAAAGAACTTATGAGCAAGTTATCGCATTGAGAGCTATCGAGACTACTGATTTTATGACTGCTGACTGGTTCGTTTTCGAGGCTAAGTTTTTGAAGAATGTCGCTTCTAGAATCGTCAATGAAGTTGATGGCGTCGCTAGAGTCACTTATGATATTACTTCCAAACCTCCTGCAACTGTTGAATGGGAATAATCTTGCTGGTTCTCAATCCAGTTCTTTCTCCTTTTTGTTATTCAACCTATATAATATAAACTGTTTTGTTCTAAATACATCGTCACTAATGTTCATTTCCTCTGTCTTAGTACCGTACTTATAGTGTAGTCCCCATCATGACTTAAACTGACGAAGAATTCTTCTTGTCGCTTCTCTGCAAAATAAGAATCGTTGCCAATGACAGGTCGACCCTCTGGGTCATTCAACTTATACCAATCGGACATGATGAAATTATGTTGATCTAGTAAATCCAATGTCTTGTAAATCGATTCTTTGACACACCAGCTATTCGAAAGGATTGTACTGCATTTGTCTAGTTCGTTCAGTTGCAAATGGTGATTAAAGGTAGGTAATTCTTTATACGGGTTCAATATTCGTTCTGATAACCTTTTTGTTTTATATGTGGCCAATCCTCCGCTTTTCGTGATTATTGTTTTGAATCTGGTTCGTTTGTGTAAGTCTGTTCCTATTGCCAACACTCTGGACATCGTTGTATATTCCCTTATAGAATCTGTTAAACGGTATCGGTTTCAAAGACAAAATCATTGTACCAAATAAACAGTCAAAAGAATTTTGACATAATTTTACATAATTTTATCGTGGTTTTCGTTACTCGGCTGTTGTTGTTCTGCGGAAGGAGTACATGTGTTTGTGCGATCTATTTACAATCTCTGTTGCTGATTGACATCTTGGTGAATCAGTCAGCTAATTCAATGAACAAGTAAGTTCAATTGGGTGTTCATTTGGATAATTCACATAGGAACTAGTCCAATTCGGTGGAAAGGAAAATGCCATTAGTAGGTGGATATTCTCAATTAAGCAGCACTGAGGGCGGATATATCTTTGTTATAACCCGATTTTCGATCATTATATTATTACATTGTTTATTAACCATTATATTATCACCTAATAGTAAAATACCTATTTATTTGTCAACGTTTCTCTCGGCTTCAACTTTAAGTAAAAGTCCAATGTTTCTGGGGTTGAAACAAAAAATTGCATCTTTGCTCTCTAACAAGACATCAATCTCCCAAGTATCACAGGATAAATCACGTTTAGAATTAGCTACAGCCATTTATGATATTAAACAATACTTGAACAGATCTAAAAGTTGGAATGATAAGAAAAGGTCTCTGTTCAAGACTGTGTCTTGGAGACAACAACACATAGCTACACTGAGTGGCTATCCTAAGAAATTGAATAAAGTTGATACTTATTTTAACGAAAACTACAAACTACTAAAAGATCTATATTCTGATGCTATTGAAAGACATCATATTTCCCCTATGGAATTGAAAGAAGCATCAGATATTGCCAGTACCAAAAAATATTCAGATCATTATAGAGTAATTGAAAGCTTATGCCATTATGCTAGAGACTGGTCTGAAAGTTCAGGTGATATTGAGGTTCAACCACTCTTAAACTATATTAAAGATAATTTAAAAGATATAGACTTTGAAAAAACAATAGCTATTGTCCCTGGATCAGGATTGGGTAAAATAGCACATGAATTAGCTACACTAAAGTTTCAAAAAGTTCATTCGATTGAATTCTCGTGGTTAATGATATTATTCAATGAATTTGTCTATTCCAATCATGATTCTTCATCACTACCTTCGTATTCCCAGGTCGAACCTAATAATTACAAAGTTTATCCTTATATCCATTCATACTCAAATCAAATCTCTAATGAAAAACAATTCAGATCCGTTAATTTTAAACAACTGAGAGAAAAGCCGAGTAATTTATCGATTCACAAACATGATTTCAATCATTTCAATATAACCAAATATTATGACCAAAATGATAACAAATTACCCGAAAACCTAGTCATTGTTACATGTTTCTTTTTAGATACAGCCGAGAATCTAATGGATTATTTTGATTCGATAAACAAAATTTCTGATAATTTTAAAGGGAAGAAAACTTGGATCAATGTTGGCCCTTTGAAGTATGGAACAGCTGCTAAAGTGGAGTTGAATTATGATGAGTTGAAGATGATTAGAAATGAGATGGGCTGGACCGTGGTAGATGAGCTCGAACAGCCTGCTATATTGGGCTATCTTACTGACGTTGAAAGTTTGTGGAGAGGATATTATGGGGTCACCATGTGGACCTGTGAAAAGAAACCTCATTTGAAATGAACTGCGAGTATCTTAACGTCAACGATTCACTCCAAATATCCGAAGGTGTCCAAGTGTTAACAATAAGGTAAAGAGATGAAAAAACAAGGCAAAAAACGGAAAAAAGGGAAAAAGGAAAAAAGGAAAAAATAGCATAGCACCTGAAAATAGAGCAAAATTTCTGAAATAAGGAAGCGTAACAACGTACTTACATGTTTATAGATGTAACATTTTTAATGTCTACATATTTTGTTTAATATTTATTAGTACATCATTATTGAAAAGATTAATTATTCTATTTACTTTAACTCTGCACTTGAATTAATTTGTAGTTTCTTATCATCACCACCACTCAATATTCCAATTTCTTTTTCCCAACCAACTGCAAAAACTTTAGCCTTCTTCGCTCCTGATTCTCTAGTTATAGTATACAACGATTTATTAGCTCTAATGTCCCACACTTTAGCAGTACCATCGTGAGACCCAGATAACAACATATAATCGTTATCGGTTGTAGCCAAGGAAACAACGAAATTCGTATGACCAATCAGTTGACTACTGGTAACCTTATCGGATCTTGGATCATGTAAATTGATATGTCTTGCTGATGATCCACAAGCTAGTAAGTTCAATTTAGGAAGGGCTGTTAGGGAAAGTAACGAGTAATTTGTCTGTTTTGTGTCAACACATCTACCAGTGACCAAATCCCACGTCTTAATGGTATGATCTTGAGAGACTGAATAACCAACCGTTGAGTCAGATGGATCAAAACACACACCTTCCACTGGGCCCTGATGGGATTCTAAAATAGACAGTGGAGCTTTTCTCTTGATTGATGAGTCCTTTATCGCTAGCTTCAATCTTTTTCTCGATGCTGATGATAAGTTCTTACCATTGGAATTTGAATTGTTTTCATCTAGTTGTTTTGCTGTTGCCATATCTTTCACAACTGTCGACCAAATGGCAATGGAGTTGTCATGAGAGGCTGAAAGTATTCTATTGGTTGAGTTATCTATAGCTAATGAAGAAACTGTACCTTTATGGTAGTCCAATAACGCCACGGTTCTTCCTTCTTGTGTATCCTTTTCTAAGTCTTCATCTGATATGGTACCTGCTCTCCACAATCTGATCGATCTATCCATGCCGGCAGATACAAATCTTGTAGGACTTATAAATTTCACACTCTTAATTGGTTGGGAATGACCAGTTAGTTGGGTCTCCACCTTACCTTGTGTATTCCAAATTCTGACAACACCATCGTACGAGCCTGTTAATATCTTAGATGTTGTTATCAAATCACCGTGGGGTCCAGCTAATTTCATGGACCCAATAGAATCGATAGATGAAATCCAGTCTTCGTTGTTGTAACTGGAAAGAAATTTAGGCGGTAAGATAGCTCTTGTATATTCTAAATTCAAGAAAGTTTCGGATGATAATGCGTTGGCAACTAAATAATCTTCAATACTGGTCTTTAGCAAGGTTCCATCAATCAAAAAATCGAACGGAATTGGACTTTCCGTTTCTATCAGATGATTGACAATCTCTGATAAACCAAATCTCTTTAATGAAACAGGAACATATAATGGATTAGGGGTACAGTGTAAGGAATCATCATCGTCCCTGGTGAAAAATTTCACTTTAATCTGTTGGGATGCTACCTTCTCTTCACTCATTGTATGTATTTTTATTCGATGTTTTTCTTGATCAGACTGGTTTCACTTCAAAGAACAGGCAACTAGAAGTTCAATCAGATACTTGAATAGATAGATAAGTATAAATATTAAAAATCAATAAAATAATTTTAGAACAAAATTTTTTTTGCGATCTGGGGTCGTGTACAGAACTGAAAAATTATTATGTAAATAAGTATGTAACCACAAGTACGATGGGTACGAGGAGAATACAAAATTCAAGCCCAAAGCTTCAAAAGGTTTAGTTACGTTTAAAGCATTGAGGCACCAAAGCAAGAGATCCCAAGATAGGGAGATCAGTAAGGGATAACATTTATAGATCAAAGAAAAAGCCAGTCGGGAAAATGCCTATCAAATTCCCATTTGTCACCTCAGCGCCGGGGAAGGTTATTATCTTTGGCGAGCATTCAGCTGTTTACAATAAGGTAAGTTAAACCCTCTTGACCCAACGGGGGCCCATTAAAGGCCAATCAAACTCATCTCATACTAACCTTTCATGAATGTATTCATTCTTATATCTTACAGCCTGCAATCGCTGCTGCTCTTTCTTTGAGAACGTATCTTTTGGTTACTCATGACACAACTGATTCAAATACTATTTGCTTGGAGTTTCCTGATATCAACTTCAGTTATACATGGAATAAGGACGATTTACCATGGCATTTGATATCAAATGATCAACGTCAGCACAAGCCGCCACCCTCTGAAGAACTAGATCCTGAGCTGGTCAACGAGCTTAGCCCTTTACTATCACAGATCGATTCCCCACTACATTACAGTTCAGCTTATATGTTTTTATATCTATTTGTCTCATTGTGTTCTAAACATATCCCTGGTGGTTTGACCTTTACGGTGAGATCGACTCTACCAATTGGTGCTGGATTAGGTTCGTCAGCTTCAATTTCTGTCTGTTTTGCGAGCGCTTTCAGCTATATGGGCAAGCATATTAGTTTACCTTCTACAAGTTCGTCTGATATTAACTCAAGAGATTCAGAAGACTGTCTATTTATTGATTCCTGGTCTTTTATGGGTGAGAAATGTATAACTGGGAATCCAAGTGGTATTGATAATGCGGTTGCTACACATGGTGGAGCTGTCATGTTTCAAAGAATGGGAAATTCAATGCCTACTGTTAGAACATCAATGAGAAATCTTCCTCCTTTGAACCTACTTTTGACTAACACAAAAACACCTCGTAGAACCGCCACTTTGGTGGCTAATGTGTCAACCTTGGTTACCGATTTTCCAAAGACATCGGGCTTGATAATGGAAGCTATGGAATCTATTGCCAGGGAAGCATACAACTTAATGTTGAGACCGTTTTTAGATAAGGATGCTAAAACCAAGTTATTGGAGTTAGTCAGATTGAATCATGGGTTGCTTGTATCTCTAGGAGTTTCACATCCAAGCTTGGAGAAGATCAGATTTTACTGCGACGAGTTGTCAATTGGAGAAACTAAATTAACGGGTGCTGGAGGAGGAGGATGTGCAATCACTTTAATTGATGACGAATTGGCTACACCCGAAAAGATAGATGAATTGACTACCAAACTGGTGTCGGAAGGGTTTGAGATTTTTGAAACTAGTCTGGGTGGTAAAGGTGTCGGAATGCTTTTTACTGAAGATGAGAGTGTTCTTGAGAAATTGAATATTGATACTTTCAAAGGCTTCAAAAATAGAGACGAAATTGAGAAGTTGATTGGCTGTTTGAGTGTTCCTGATTGGAAGTACTGGTGAATTGGCTTATAAGTTCATACAAATCTAGCTTATAAATTTGCATTAATATATTTAAGAAAACCGCATTGCTGAGAGGTTATTCATGAATCTTTCTGACTACTTTGGTGAAAATGAGGATCTTCACTTCTTCTGCCTCAGATTCTTACGAATTACGCAACAGTATGCCATGGTTCAAATTCGATGTAAACCATGATGCTGATCCATATTTTTTAATATACGAATGGATGTAATTGATGTAAACACATTACTAATATATCTGAATTTGTTCGGTTCTATATCAACCAAATACCAAACTGCTCAAGAATCATGAATTGTAAGTAGTCCATATTCTTCTGTTAGACCTGTATCACAAACTTCAGCTCCAACTTCGATTAATCCAGTTTCAGCAACGTAATCGGTCCAATGGACTAATAACTCGTCTAATTTTTCTTTATTACTTTCAGCTAAATCATAAATCTCACCAGGATCTTTCTTTATGTCAAATAACTGCCATCTACCAGGTCCGTATGGCTTCGGGATATAAAGACCTTTGAAGTTTCCTTTTCTGATAGCTTGTTGGCCGAATAACTCCCAACCAGTAACTGTGTCTTCGTCGTGAACTTTATCTGAAGTCCCAGCTAAATAGTCGGCCCATGACTTACCTCTTGGCTCAACAACCTTGCGTCCTCTGAATAAAGTACCCGGATGCTCAATATTAGCCAGTTGTATGACAGTTGGAAGGATATCCATCACAGTGACAAACTCATCAACAACTTTACCCTTGAGAACTTCGTAATTTGATAGCTTAGGATAGCTCACAATTAAAGGAGTTCTAATACCACCTTCCGATGCCCACATTTTATACATATATGATGGTGCAGTTGCTGCTTGCGCCCATTGATCTGAATACCATGCAAATGAATCCTTCTTACCAATATTTTCAATCTTATTGTTGTAGTGTTTTTTAATGTTATTTGTAATATTTTCAATACGTAATGGCATAGCTTCCATAAACATGCCTTCAGCACCATTATCCGACATGAATAAAACAAAGGTGTTATCTAATTCTCCTAAAGCCTCTAATTTATCAATCAATCTACCAATATTTCTATCCAAGATTTCCACCATAGCTGCATAAACCTCCATGATTCTCGCTTCAAGTTTTTTCTCTTCGACAGTCAATTCAAACCATGGTTTATCTCTGTGGGTTGCAACTTGATGAGGTTCAACACCTTCAGGAATGATGCCCAATTCTAAAGCTCTGGTTAATCTTTCCTTACGTAGAACTGCAGGGCCATCGTCATAACGACCTTTATACTTTGCAATGACATCATCTGGTGCCTGGAACGGCCAATGTGGAGCAGTATATGTCAAAAGACCTAAAAATGGTCTACTATTTCTTTGTTCTGCATCCAAATATTCTAAAGCTTTGTCAGTGAAAAAGTCGGTACTGTAAAAGTCTTCAGGTAAGTAAGTATCCGCATCAAGAAATTTCTTATCTTCAACATACAATGGCTTCATGAAAGTAATAGGAGTCGTACCATCAGCCTCCTTTGGGAAAAATTTGAAATGGTTTCCTGCACCAGGTAATAAAGTGAACGATTTTTCAAAGCCTCTATCAGCTGGCCATTGACCCTCTAAATGACCTAAATGCCATTTTCCTGATATAAAAGTATAATAATCTCCACCATCTTGCAAGATTTGAGGTAATGTAGCAACTCTTTCATTCAAATAACCTTCATATCCTGGCTTTCCTCCAAATGTTTCAGGTAATCTTGAGGAGAACTCAGCCATCTGGCCTAGACCAGCAATGTGGTTGTCAGTCCCGGATAGAAGCATGGATCTAGTTGGTGAACATGCTGAAGCAGTGTGGAACTGGGTAAATCTTAAACCATTATTGGCTAACTTTTGTAAATTTGGAGTTGTAATTTCACCCCCAAATGGACTTGTATCTGTAAAGCCCAAATCGTCTGCAACAATGATCAGGAAGTTGGGTTGTTTTTTATCGACCGTCATTTTGATAGAAACAAAATTGGCTATTGATTCAGAAATCGAACGAACAAAAGAACAAATTCAAAATTTTACTTCACTTTTAAATCACATAATATATATCCATTTCATTTAAATCACTAGAATTGTCCCTATTTCAAGCAGAGAATTGAGTTCTACGAAGCAGCTGATAATAGTCAAGACTCAATACATGCATGCACATGCCAAAAATAAATTTAGTCCCAAACTTTTCAGATGAACCCAGGTCCTTGACTCCAAATACGTACAATCCCCATATATGTATTATGTATTATAATGGATCCATGCTCATGCACATGTTTTAATATCACGTGACTGATACAAATGGGACTGGGCATCGCACTGTGGATATCTTTTACGCGGGAAGCCCCCGGATCGTGTGGGTGTTAACCACAGCGAGGCGGCAGGGGGCGGTAAGGCCCTGTTTTTTTTTCCCCCAGAATACAAGAATTCTATCAATGCTTATTGAGTTTGATACTAGTTCAATTGGTGATGATGATGCCCATATTCCCATATTGCACTGGTCTAAACGTCGATCTACTGTTTTCTAGAGGGAAAATTTTGGGTTTTGATTAAATAGTTACTTATAATCTAAGTCGACTAGAAGTTTTGGCCCTTCGATTTCCTTTAAGGCCAATCCCGAATAATGATATATTTCTAAAACTCAAGCAAGACATTCAGATGATTTCCAAAGTTCAAATCTTTCAAAAAAACATCAATCTGCGGAGCAAAGCCGTTTAACTTTATCTCGCGTATTCCATAGTAAACTTAAGTAACTATCATAAGGTTTGGATCCTCCTTTTTTGAGATCTAACTTTTCCCCGAAAACACACACTATTTTAACTAGAGAATGTAAAAGAATTAGCGCTGAGCTCGTGACTTTGATTTGAAATATGGAGCCCCACATATCATTCACTCTAAATAAAAAGTGGTGCGGTTACAGTTCCATGCTGCTTATCTTTGAACAATATAAAGGATCTGGTTTGCACTATTGTCAAGTCAAGACCACTATCAGGCCAACATGTAGACGAACAGTAAGGACTGCAACCTAAATCTTTGTCTTTGTAATAGAACATTATTTCAAAACCGCAATGTCTACCGCTACAGCTAAAGCTACCGCTCCTCAAAAGACTGGAAAAGACGTGGAAAAGGCAGCAGTTGGTGCTGCATATTTTTTCAGCATTAGACCTGGTCAAGATGAAAAAACAGATGGTGTGACAAGACTGACTGAGGAAACAGCCAAATTGTTAAAATATCCACAATATGCCCCAACCTACGATGTGAGAGATGAGTTTGCTTTCAAAGACGTGGAAACTTTCAAGCATTTGGATAGAGGTTACTTTGGCGATCCATCTTTTGATTCCTTATTATCAAATCCGGCAACAAAAGTAACCCCAATTTCACCAAAATTAGGTGTTGAGATTACTGGCCTTCAATTAAGCTCATTGACTCCAAAGCAAAAAGATGATTTGGCTTTGTTGGTTGAACAAAAGGGTGTTGCAGTTTTCAGAGCTCAAGATTTCAAAGATCAGTCATTTGATGACCTCAAGAAATGGGGTAAATATTTTGGTCCACTACATGTTCACCCAACAACCGGTGTTCCTTATGGTCAGCCCGAGTTCCATATTGTTTTAAGAAGACCAACTAAAGGAGATCAAAAAATAGCCCTTTCCCGCAAACTACACAACATCACATGGCACTCCGATGTCACCTATGAAAATCAACCACCCGGAATTACATTACTTGCTATGTTACAAACTTCAGATGGTGGTGATACTCAATTTATTGATACTATTGAAGCTTATGAAAGATTATCTCCTGCGTTGAAAGTTCGTTTAGAGGGTTTGAAAGTTCTTCATTCTTCCAGAGAGCAAATTGCTGGTTCCAAAGCAGTTGGTGGTATTCAAAGAAAAGAAATCACAGATTCCATACATCCATTAGTTAGATACCACCCAGTTTTGAAAAAGAAAAGCTTGTTCATTAATAAAGTATTCTCTAGAAGAATCATTGGGTTGAAAGACGAAGAAAGTGATTTTCTGTTAAAGTTTTTGATCAATCATATTGAAACTTGTTTAGATGCTCACATCAGAGGAAACTGGGATGAGGACACTGTTGTTGTCTGGGATAATAGAAGGGTTCTACATGCTGCTACTTTTGATTGGGATTCGGCCGATGCCAGACATGTTTTCAGAATTACATCTATTGCTGAAAGACCAGTGGGAAGTGAAGAAGAGTTCAATGACTGGACTCCAGAAAGTGACATCGAATACCAGAAAAAAACCGAGCATATTCTTGGGTTAACACCTGCTGAATATTACGAAGAATTTAACAAATCAAAATAAAGCGATAACCGATTGTGGTTTATAAGTTTGTGTTCTGAGGAAAATCCTTCTATATTTGATTTATAATTCCCGTATTTTGAATCGTATGTAGTAATTTTTTTTCGTTATTTATCTCTTGTGCCAAGAGTTTCTGAATGTATCTCATCAAAAATCGAATAGTTATTGAAACAAACAGTTATAAGTTTTAACTTATGCAAATAATGGCAACAAAAAAAATTTCTTCAGGCTTAAAAACAAAGTGTCCATTTAATTCAGTTTTCTCAGAAGCAATCAATTTTTATTGCTTAATGAAGATATCTACATAACTAAAAAGTAATAATCTCCGCAAGAACAAAAGAGACAATCAAAAAGTTGTCGCATCTAATATTCAATATACTTAAATTTGATTATTTATAGTCCTGTCCATAAAGATGATTCATCAACTTTAAATGACCCTGTCAGAGACTCGCTCCGGCTTGCGGATGAGTTACCCACAATAACACCATATTCGCCAGCTTCCAAAGACCATTGCCTAACATCAGCATCAAAGTAAGAACAAGCGTACTTGAGCGGAGTTTTAAAAGATGCTGTCTTTGATTCCCCAGGTAGCAAAAAAACTTTGGCAAACCCTTTCAACTCCTTCATTGGACGTTCAACACTAGTAGTAGTAGATGGAGGAGACACATAAAATTGAGCAACTTCACCACCTGCAACACCTCCAGTATTGGTAATCTCAACAGAGGCTGTTAAATGCTGATCGACAACCTCAACGAATAGTTTGTCAAAACTGAATGAGGAGTATGATAAACCATGCCCAAATGGAAACAATGGCTCAGTTTTGGTCTTCTCATAATATCTATAGCCAACAAAAACGTCCTCGCCATAGACACACTTACCACTATTAGACTTGAAAGTTAAGAAAGCTGGATTGTCTTCAACCCTTTTTGGGAACGTGAGACTCAATTTACCAGATGGATTAACAACACCAAACAGAACATCGGCAATAGCGTTACCACTTTCGTTACCCGAGAACCAACCTTGGACAATTGCTGGAACCTCATCAGCCCATGGCATGGTAACTGGGGTACCTGATAAGTTGACAACAACAACGTTTTTGTTCACTTTTAGCACTTCAGTAATTAATTTGTCCTGGAGGCCTGGTAAGTCCATTGAAGATCTATCGTAGCCTTCTGATTCCCAATCAGCGGAAGTACCAACACAAAGAATAACTTTTTCCGCCGATTGAGCAACTTTGACAGCATCGGCTAGTCTTTTTTCTTCCGATTCTTTTAACATGATACCCACATCTAATGTACCACCACCATTTGAATTAACTAAATCCATAGTAGGAAGAGTGAATGTTGCACCAGAACCAAACTCAATTTTGAACTTTAATGCTTCGCCCTTCTGCAACTTAACTGCTTTGGTTTGGCCAACAGAGCAAGCACCACTTCCTCCAGAACCTAAAACTTGGTTTGTCTTATCATCTATAAATAATTTATCATTGACATAGAGTAATGTGGTTCCCAAGCAACTTACTTTGATGTCAAATTCCCCTGTAACATCAGCTGTAAATTCACCTTCAAGATCCATATAAAACAAATTCCCATCGATTTGTGGATTCACGTAATCAAATAATCCCAACTTAGTTGATTCACTTAAAAATTCGTCAACTTGAGTACGATTTTCTGTTTTTGCTGGCTCTTTATAAACCTTCACATTGACACCTTGTTTTCCTTCGTAGGTGGATAATTTTCCTAAGTCAAATAAATCCTTTTCAATAGAGCAACCGATTGCAAACTCTGGCTCATAAGAGAGTTTTGATGTAACTCCAGAGTAAATATCAACAGCATAATAAGGTTCAACAGCAGCAGCACCTCCACCATATATTCTTTTAGCCTTAGCATTTGGTCCAATGATTGCAATTTTTTCCTCTTTATGTAAAGGTAAAATTGAATTTTCATTTTTTAAGAGCACAATTCCTTCATGAGCCAAATTTCTTACAAAATCGGCACTTTCGGGGGTATTGTTGGTGGTCAATTCTGGTCCATTTTCTGGAACTCCACTATTTAGAGTCCACTTGATTAGTGCCAAAACTTGCTTGACTCTTGAATCAATGGATGTCATACTAATTTCTCTTGACATTATTGCATGGGCTAATGAATCATACTTTCTCATCAAAGGATAACCAGGACATTCCAAGTCCAATGTTGCATCTAAAGACTCTTTTAAAGAGTAGACACCAAACCAGTCGGACATAATTAAACCATCCCAACTCCATTCCTTTCTCAATATATCATCCAATAAAAATTTGGATTGAGAAACGTGCTCACCATTAACTTTGTTATATGAACTCATAACACATTTAGGATCAGAATATTTTATTGCTAATTGGAAAGGTTTTAAATAAATTTCTCGCAATGCTCTTTCGGATACAATTGCATCAATTGAATTTCTTTCGTCTTCTAAATCATTGCAAACATAGTGCTTGATAGTTGCAGCAATGTTCTCACTTTGCATACCATTGATAATACTTGCAGATGCTAACCCTGATAGAGTTGGATCCTCACTGAATGACTCAAAGCCTCTACCACCCAATGGTCCTCTTTGAATGTTACAGGTTGGACCTAATATAACATGAGCCCCTTTGAATTTAGCTTCAACACCCATGATTTTACCTGCTTTTTCCAGTAAGTCCAGATTCCAAGTAGATGCCAGAGAGGTTCCATTAGGGAAACATAATGCAGGGACAGAATTGAAGAACTTGGTACCTCTGATACCGTTGGGTCCATCACTTAATCTAATTGAAGGAATGTTCAATCTTTCAATGTCAGCTGTATGCCAGTAATCCTTTAAAGATAAAAGTTTTATCTTCTCCCTGATGGTCAAGTCTTTTAAAGTCTTCTCGATATCAAAGGATGAGGACATTGATATAATATTTGTTCAATAGTAAACAGCAAAATAATGGTTGAAAATTGAGTCTTCCAAGATGAAAAGTATAGACCTGTAACCAATTGATAGTGAATGATTAAACCAACTTATAACTAATTTAAAGTAAATGATTCAGCATTTCTGCTATTTATAATATGATCATATGTGATACATTGTCCATTAAACACACATATTTTTAGTGCAGAGACTATCGAGATCTGGGCATAAGAACTCTGCGATAAAACGGTATCCAGAATGTCCGCTTATCACCTTCTCAGTGGGCAAGGGGCTGTAGTATGTACCACGGTGGGCTGTCCCCCCCCCCCCCGCTTCCCC
>JAKTQZ010000028.1:0-114160 GCA_030579435.1 Ogataea nitratoaversa
TTGACCCAAATAGAATGGACGATTCCGGAATGAAGTTGCATCAATACATTCACAAACTTCCCGTGGAAAACCATGAGTCATGAAAATATTCCGCATCCAGTCTTTGAACTCTG
This sequence comes from Ogataea nitratoaversa, assembly GCA_030579435.1. NCBI lineage: Eukaryota > Fungi > Ascomycota > Pichiomycetes > Pichiales > Pichiaceae > Ogataea > Ogataea nitratoaversa. The sequence continues at coordinate 114 of JAKTQZ010000028.1, forward strand.
GAAAGTACCATTCAGACTCGAATTTCCGGTTGCCAACTGGAATATTTTTGCTGATATCCATTGGGATATCAAAGTTTGCCGGGAATTCAAAGTTATCAGCTTCAGTCATTTTGAAAAGATTGGAAATCTGTAAATTTATAAACTGTATTAATATATATTATTTATCTGTTAATTGATAATATCTTTCGATGACTATATAAGTTCTATTTATGACCCATAGAACATAAGGAAGTATATAAACAATAGTATACATTTATGTGTTCATTCCGAACTCTAGAATTGAGATTTTCTCGACGACTCAATTCTCCCTGATCTTGGCTGTGCTCACTATCACATGACTATCCTCACCAGATCTTATTTCTATAATTTCATATTGACTACATAAACACTATTTAACTATCATATTACAATAATTAATACTAAATACTAAATACTAAATATTAAATACTAAATACTAAATAGTTAATAGTTAATAGTAAATAGCAGGTACTAGTATTCAGCTATTATATCACATACCTTCAAAACTATAAATCATCGCATCGCCAGATTGACACAAACCTGTCTCGCATTTGACCCTTCCAGCACTGTTAGCACAATGTTTCTCCTTGTTCATGTATTTTCACAAAATTACAAATAGCTATGTTGAAAACTCAATAGTTCATTTCAAAATAATATATTACTCTCTATGTCATATAGGAACCTCAGTTCTTATATATACCTAAATTGAATCAACCATTTCCCTATTTAGTATCTTTACCTTTTCTATTTTGATACATTATATTTCATCTTTCTCATCTTTCTGCTTAATATTCTAGTACAAATACATCTGATCTTACACTTACAGTTATCCTCTTTCTTTTCCTTGCTGTTATTATTCTTTCCCTTTCAAGCTCTTGTGTAGTTAGTTCAGATTCATAGTACCCACGAAGCTAGCTTGTATCTTTGATACTTGGAACCTTTTGTATATGGTTACTCAATATAACCACTCACTACAACCTCAACTTATTTTAGTTACTTACTTCAGCACTACAAATTGTTTGTTAGTGTTGTTAGCTTTATTCAATTCCCATCATTATTCTACTCCAACAGTTACCTACTTTTAATACTTATTCCATATTAAAAAGCGGATGCATCCCATTTTGAACAATTTTTGTACTCTCAGCAGCATTAATATGTGTGTAATATGGGAACTTCAGTTCGTACATAATGCCTTACATAATCAATCATTTAGTAATCTTCACCTTTTATATTCTGTTATAATTGTGTTTCGTTTGATCTTTCTTATCTTCTTATCTTTATGCTTAGATAACTCTTGTGTAGTTGTTAGTTTAGATTCATAATGCCCTCGAGGCTAGTTTGTGTCTTTGATACTTGAAACCCTTCGTATATGGTTACTCAATATAACCACTCAGTATAACAACGAAATAAACAATATTTAACTGTCATATTGCATGGAGGTCGTACTTAAAGAACCTTCCCCTCTCACTACCTATTTAGATCCCCTGGACTTACTACGTAAGATTATAATAATTGTTTTGACAAGACTCTCTCAAAATGCTATGATCCTGTTCTTCGGTATTACTGCGTTGCAATATTTACGACATGCTTTTCATAACTATCTTCAAGGTATTATTTATCCACTTGGTTACGATTATCCATGGATAGATTCGATTTTCGAATTCCTTAAAACATCAGGAAATGGCATTCATAACTTATTTTCCACTTATACCACACCTTCATTCAACTACCTTGATGATCTCACCGCAATTCCCCTCACCATGGCCAGTTGGGTATTGACAATTCTTCAGTGGCCTTCTCAAGACAAAATACTTCTCACGATGACACTTGCTGTCACCTTTTCATATTGTCGCCCTGCTTTTCGTTCATTCCGGAAATCGAAAGCATCGTTTCCTCAAAGCTCCATCATCCAGGTTGTAAATTATCGTCCTACTTTCCCCCTTGTCGACACCCCGCAACCGTCACCTGCATTTTTCCAGTCCCCTTTCTCTTGTCTCAAAAAGTGGTCGATCTTCCCTCATTCTACAAATTCCGCAACCATCTTGACTCAATTGGGAATTCAGCCATTAGCTCCTGCGAAATATGAATTTCGAACACCATTTTTTCCTACATCTCGAACCAAGCTCTTAAAACTACTGTTGCCAATTATTCGTCCTCAATTGTTTGACCCTTCAAAGTTCCTCGCCGCAGTACAAGACGCTCAAATTACAAATTCGCAACCTGTCATCAAACTTTTGCAACAAGACACTCATATCTCCCTTGGTGAATTCAAACGCAGACTTCTTGAACCTGACATCACTAAAACTCATATCATACCTAAAACCGCTGCCTGTGCCCGTGCTCTAACCGCGTTTCCTGTCATCAAAACTACCAAAGATCTGCAGATTTTCACTAATACCTTTTCCAATGACCACTTTCATCTGATGTTTTTAGACCACCACTTCCTTGAAACAATTCTCTTTGATTTCGGTGCATGTTCAACTCTCAAAAACCAAATTGCTATACGTCAACTTTATCACTCCTGTGCTGATGTTAATGAATTTTGCTTCTGGCTAGCTAGCATTCCACATAACCTGCTATTTAATAAACATCTTCTCAAACAGCATACGCCACCTGTTGGAGCCTCTTCAGCCATCTGCAATAATCTGTCTGTTCCTTTATCAACTGCCTCTACCCCTTCTTACGACCCTGTTATTCAAAAACTCCTCAATGCTTATCAACCTGGCCCTGCCACTTTACCTGATCTACGTGACGATGACTATCAAATTAATTTAACTAGTCCCCTTTCGACTATTGTGCCTCGCCCCTCGATTCGCATGGATATCGAGAAACAACGTTTTCTTCGAACTGAAATCACCCGATTACTTGAAGTCGGATTTATCAAACCTGTCAGCGCTACATCTCACTATGCTGTTCCTTTTGTTGTGACTAAGAAGAAACCTCGTGTTGTTGTCGATTATCGTCAATTGAACAAAATTGTCCAGAAATTACCAACAGAAATTCCCAAGTTTTCTGATCTCCTTGTCAACATGAAATCTTCTTTATTTAGTGCCTTGAACTTGTCTTCTGCCTATCATCATCTTCGTCTACATCCAGCCACTGAAGAAATCACCACTTTTCGTGCTCTAGGTAAATTCTACTGTTTCCGTGTTCTTCCCTTCGGTTTAGTCAATTCCCCTGAGATCTTTTGTCGTTTTATTACCAAAATTTTACAAGCTCACAAGGCCTACATTCGTGTTTATATAGACGATATCCTTATTTTTAGTGACAATGCTGAACAACATACCCAACATTTGCGATCTATTTTGAAAACACTCGCCAAACATCGTCTACATCTTAATGTTGAGAAATCCAAATTTTTTCAAACCTCAATTGAATGGGTTGGCCACACCTTAATTTCTAGTCCCTCCGGTCAAGTTGAAATCCATCCACAAGCCCACACCGTTGCTATCATCAAAACTTTTCCCGCACCCACTTCCAAAAAGGAAGTCCGGTCTTTTCTTGGCCATTTAGCATACATCTCTGAATACATTCCTGGATTTGCGACCGTCACTGCCCCTCTCTCCGACTTGTTAAGAAAGAATTTCCCTTTCAAGTGGTCTGATGAATGTCAAACTGCCTTCTCCAAACTGATTAATCTTGAACTAGCCACCATGACTCTGTATCCTTTTCAATCTGACCGCTCCATCAAACTCACTACTGATGCCAGTCAAGTTGCTGCCGGCGCAGTTCTTTGGCAAAAAAACGATGCTGACCGGTGGATTCCTATCGAATATCGGTCTTTAAAATTTGACAAACATCAGGTCAAATGGTCCACAGTAGACAAAGAGCTTTTTGCCATCCGTTTCGCAGTTCGCAAATTTACTTACTACATCGCTGGTCAATCAGATGTTCTCATTGAAACGGATCATAGACCGATTTTTGATCTATTTCGTGCTAATGACCTTAACCCCAAACATGCACGTTGGTTAGCTGAACTACGTCCTTTCAACTTGACAATAGCTTACATTCCCAGTTCCATCAATGAATCTGCCGATCACTTATCACGTCCTCCTGAGGTTACCTCACAGCTCTCTATTTCTTCCAATAATGTCATCATTACTCCCACTTTAGACTGGTCGTCGGCAAGCTTTTTGAAATAGGATGAAAACGATACCTACAATAACAAGAACAGAATCGAAAGTAATACCAAAATATGTGGCTTCAAGAAGACCTAAGATCACATCGTCAGCAATCGAAGACCAGCGTGAAATCCTTGCTTGTCATCATTTTCCTGTTCCTGGTGTCCCTACTGCCATTCATGCTGATCGTGGCAATCAAACTGAGTCAGTCGATGCTTTACTATCTAATATTGGCGCTAATTCTCATCTCAGCGTTATTGATCAACATCAAAGCAACCGTGAAGCCGAACGTTATATTCGTACCTTTCAAAATTACTTAAGATTTTACATTTCAGATAGCTTATGCTGGATTGACTACCTACCAACTACTGGATTCGTTATCAATGCATCCCCTTCAATTTCCTTTCAGGTTGACTTTGGTTACAATTCCCAAAGTTTTTCGTCTCTGCAGTACTTCCTAACCGCGGACGGAGCGCATGCTGATGATTTGACTGAATTAATAATTAGATTCGAGATCACTGCTAGAGCTGCTTTGAATGCATCACATATTAAAAATAAAATATGTTTCGACTCGAGACACAAAGACGTTGAATCTGACAAGGGTGATACGGTTTTCATTGATACAAAACTGATCAAAACAGGTGATGTTCAGAATAACAAATTGCCAGCTAGTCTAAGTGCAAAATTTAGTGGGTCTTTCAAAACTTTGAAGAACATTAGTGCTGTCCACTATAGAAGTATATAATTGATTGTATATTGTTATTAGTATTGTTGTTATCAGTAGCGGTTACTATCCAGTATTTATTATTTATTACTTAGTAGCGTTGCCTATTACTTAAAAGTTGGAACTGCCACCATCTTTGGAAAGACCCCCCGGTTTTCACATTAGTCGATTGAGAAAACAAAATACCTTTCCAGAATCCTTCTTCGTTGCTCCGATGCAACCTGGCCAAGAATTTGGACGCAGACGCTATAACAATGGCTTTTCTGAGCTCAAAGTACATTCCCACATTGGCCATACCAAGGAAGCAAAAGGACTCTTGATAAATGCCAAATTTGTCGATGATACAACTCAATGAATTCAATCAAGTGAGTTTAAAAGATCTGCTCCAGATTCATGTACCGAGTATATTGCAAACAACCCTGAAATTAGCCAAGGTGTGTTATAGGGACCTCAGTTCTTACATAATACCTTTAATAATCAATCCTTTTCCTATCTGGTATCTTTACCTTTTCTACTTTGTTACGTTTGTGTTTCATCTTTTTGATCTTTATGCTCAGTCTTCTGGTACAAATAATCGTGATTTTTCACTCACAATTACTCTCTCTCTTATTTCCTTGTTGTTCTTTTCCTCACTCTTTTGAACTTTTGTGTAGTTAGTTAGTTTATATTTCTGATACTCTCGGAGCTAACTTGTCACTTTCTGATCTGATACTTGGAACCCTTTGTAAAAAGTCACTTAATATAGCGCTCACTATAACAACAATTATCTTAGTTAATTGCATAAACAATATTCAACTATCATATTACATATTACATTCTATATTTCATAGTCTCTTACTAAACCATAGAATTGCCAAAGCAAAACGAAAATACTGGTAGTGGATCAATGTCAAAGAAGCAACAAAGTCAGCGTTAGGCACATATCACCATCGTCCACGTTGAACAATTTATCTCTACACTCACAGTGGGTTTTCAATCCAGATCATTCCCCTTATCGTGAAAGTTCTGGAACTCTTTAAAATGATGTATTCCTAAAATTCGTTTTCATTTTGGTTAGCTATAGTAACAGGTCTTTCTGGGTATTTGATAGATTCCCCAACTGAGTACCAATAACATCATTGTACTATTTTATAAGAATAACCAGTAATCTTTTGAAGTCTTGTAATTATGACTTGTACTTGAATGAAAAAAGGGAGTTATATGATATGGCAAGCCAGTCTTTCAATCTCGTTTTTGTGTACCACAAATTGGTTGTTGTAATTCCACTGTAGGTCCCGAAGCCCCTCGGGCGCCTTTACAGAGGATCCCACAAAATTTTTGCCTGGAATATTAGTTTATCCGCACAGAGTGACGCGATAAATCGGGGGCTCGTTCAATCTCCCCGGACACCCTGCAGCGAGGCCCAATGTTAAGCCGCATCTGGTACTTCCGATTTAAGAGGGTAACAATCGACCGTTACGAAAAGGGAAACAGAAGATCCCACTTTCTTGATGAACTTTTATCTTTCCCATTCTATCCAATATTTGTTGTTTACAAAGTAATGGCAATCATTCAGTAACATTCAGATACAAACAAAGACAAACAGGTACAATGACATCTGACTTTAGAAGAATTTTCAAGTCAACCTCTTTGATACCTGTTCATGAAAATCAATCAACAACTGCTACTTTCATCACCCAAGAACAAAATGAAACTACTGATTTTCAGACTAATGGCCTTGCAAGCTCTTTGACTGAATCAGAAATTTTATTTGAATCCCCTTCAAAGAAAACAGTTATGATTAATGAGGCTCAATCGTTGAAAGAACCAGTGAACTTTGATTTGTTTGGTTATGATCAACACGAAGAAGTACCTGAACAGGAAACGGGCAGGAAACCGGAAGATAATAAAATCAATAATTCAATTTTACTTCATAAAAGGCAAAACATTAGAACAACAGAGAGCACTATTGTTCCTAACATATTTGATTTTAGTATTCCGAATCCATTAGAATCCAACAAGAAATCTATCTTCAATGAAGCCAAAGGAAAACTATCATTGAACAACAACAGGAAAAAAAAGTCACAGGACATCGATACACCAAATATAAACAATAAAAGCGACGAAAATGAAGAAAATATGGGAGGCATAACCAATGACTTCTGGGAATTTCAACATGCTGATCAAGATATAGATATTTCACAAGAAAGTAAACATGGGAAACAGACAAAGACTAGAGGAAAGAGATGCAGGAAACAAAAGAGAGCTCCTGTAGAGAAACCTTCTAATAAGCGATCAAAGATACCTGCACCAAAAAAGAGCGTGCAGCAATTTGCAACTACCAGGGTCACCAGATCATCAAAATGTGGGTATACCTCTAACCAATCCAATGAGAACGATGTTTTGCAAGATGGCGATAAGAGTCCACATGTTTCCTTTGGCCTAGAAGATGGCAATAAGAATGATCAACCAGACACAGAAGAATATCAGAATCATAACTCAAGCGAAGTAACTACGGGTTCTCAGAATATTACGCCTGCTCAACATATTCAGATACTTGCTACTCCGACACCATCACCAACGAAGAAACAAATTTCTTTGATACAACAAACAGAAATCTACTCATCACAACAAGCATCGGAAAGCCCGGCTACAAGCTGCCAATCTAAAAAAGAGCTCACATTTTTAGAAAATTTCAAACCAAACAATCCAACACGTTCCATTTTCCGTAGTAATAGTACTCCTATATCAAATAAAGAAAACAAATTTGCCATGATGGAATACTTGAATTCAGACCAGCTTATAAATCAGGCTGTCCTTGACGATATAATCAACCTGAGAGAAGAAACGTCAAAGGAAGTTGAAGACATTGCTCAATTAGTTACAGGAGGAAATGATATGAACAATTTTCAAGAAGATACGCTTGTTCAACGTCCAATAATCAGCGTTAGTAATAAACTGAAGCAATCAAATTCAACAACAATTAATCATTGTAACAATGAAGATGAACACGAGGAAGATTATCAAAACGTAATTTATCAAACATTGAAGTCAATGCTTGGGCGAGTGACAAATCAAATGAAAAATGTCGAAAAAGCATTGAATAATAAACATAGAGAGCTGAGGGAGAATTTAGATAACAAATTTGATGAGTTGGAGAAAATGCATAAATCCAAGATGAACAGATTTTTGCTTAACACTGAACAACATATTGAAAAGATGATATCCACAGAGTCTGAGCTGATCGATAAAGTCACCAAGAGTTGAAGGATAATCAATCCTTTCTTTGAATTCTGTGTAGAGATGTAAATTAAAGGCGCAGCAGATCTCACTAAGATCTTACTGTGACACCGGTTTCCTCTTCAGAGTCCGTGACTCCACATGTGGCATTGGGCTGCTGCACTGACCAGATTCAGCAAATCGCTCAACCATCTGATTTTGGAAGGGTCTGGTAAAAGGGTCCATGATATTATCGATAACACATTACAGACCAAGTCTGGGTTTTCAATGAATCAATTCTTCTACGTAATACTATTTTATTCTATCTAATTGCCAATTCTGCTTCTATTTGCAATAAGTAACCAATATCAACTAACAAATAATCTTTTTTAAATTTCATTACCCGAATCAGGTTTAGAGATTAGCAATAATATGAGCAATTCCTTCCAACCACCGCCAGGGCCACCTCCTAATCAGCAACAGTACCAATCACCATCTGGTCCTCCACCAAGTCAGCAACAGTACCAGGCACCATCTGGTCCTCCACCAAGTCAACAACAGTACCAAGCACCATCTGGTCCTCCACCATCTGATTCTAAAAATGGGTTTGCTCCTCCTCCAGGACCACCACCACCGTCCGCATCTCAAGGGTATAATTCTCCCTCAGGGGCTCCACCTTTGCAATCTAACAAGAGAGATACCACATTAATACCACTTGGTAAAGAAGAGTATGCTAAATTGTTACCGTTTACATATTTGACTATAAATAGACTACAGGCTCCTGAATTATTTGACGATTATCTCAGATCAATTGGAAAGAAAAAGAAGGCATTATTTGGCGGATCTAAAACATCCAAAGAACTAGGTAAAGACTTTGATAGCAGAATTGTATACAAAAATTCAGCTGTGAAAAGATTCTATAATACGGATGATGACATCTTGAATGTGTTTATGGAAGATCAATGCTTGCCTAGAATCAAAAGATTAGCGAATAGATTCAATATGGGAAATAAAGACTATCTATTTTATGATCTATGCCAAATTTGCTTATTCGATGTTATCTTTTACATTGATAACTCGGGTTCAATGAATTCTGGTAATAGGTTGAAGCAATTGCACGACTTTTTGAATTTGTTTATAAAAGTTAATGTTAGTCAAAAACCTTTGAAGTTGAGAATTATGAACAATCACAATGCAATTGCTCAGTTACTATATTCTAGATTTAACATCAATCTTGACTATATTCGTGATGAAGGCGAATTGAATACTGTTTTTGATAATCTTAGTATATCAGGTGTCACTCCATTGGCAACCCAAATGTATGAACTAATCTTGAAACCTGAAGTTTTAGATAAGGATTTTTTGACCAAACCAATATTAATTGTCACATTTACTGATGGGGCACCAACTAGGGATAAATATACGTTATCAGAAGTGATTAGAAAGACACAAAGTAAGTTAAAGAAAATGGGCTTACCTAAAAAATCAGTGTGTTATCAAATAGCACAAATTGGTAACGATCCAGCAGCTGAAGATTATTTGGAATCACTAGATAATGATTATTCGATTGGAGATGTTATTGATTGCACTTCTCCAATTGAAAAGGAAATGAGACAGATGTCCAACAAGAACAAGGAGTTGTCTACAGAGGTTAATTATGTTAAAAAGTTGTTATTAGGTGCCATTGACATGACATATGATTCAATGGATGAAGTTAAACATAACGTTTTTTAGATAATTGGACTTACAAGTCATTTTTTCACTCTTTATTTCAAGTTCACCTCTGAAGTCATTCATTATCAACCACTTTTTTTCTTTGTGTATGTCTATTATCATCTCTATTTTATTACTTGAATAATGATGAAGAAGTAAAGAGGCAAAGTAGTAAGGAGATAAAAGATGTAAATCGGTGAAGAAATATGGAGATAAGCTCTTGCAAAATTCTCAGCCTTAGGCGACACATACCCCGTTAAAAAGTAGATGACGCAATATGCGAGTAGCAAAGTTAGCTTTATTTTTTCTTTTAAATAAAAACAATATATACACCCAAGCTATCCCCAACAATCAATCCAATCTGTTTTCTTTCATTCTACCACATTCTTCTCTTCAAAAGGCCGTTTAAAAGCATTACAAATTGCATAGAAACCTTTCAACTCCGTGAGATTTTTGTTTCTCTTCAAATCCTAGTTTATCATCACCCCACACATCATTGAGATTTGACAATATTATGAGTAACTCTTTCCAACCACCATCTGGCCCTCCGCCCGGTCAACAATTATATCAGGCTCTTTCAGGACCTCCACCGTCTGATTCTAAGAATGGGTTTGCCCCTCCTTCAGGACCACCACCTCCGTCCGCATCTCAAGGGTATAACTCTCCCTCAGGGGCTCCACCTTTGCAATCTAACAAGAGAGATACCACATTAGTACCACTTGGTAAAGAAGAGTATGCTAAATTGTTACCGTTTACATATTTGACTATAAATAGACTACAGGCTCCTGAATTATTCAAAGATTATCTGAGGTCTATTGGAAAAAAAAGGAAAGCATTATTTGGTGGATCCAAAGAATCCAAGGAATTAGCAAAAGACTTTGATAGCAGAATTGTATACAAGAATTCAACTGTGAAAAGATTTTATAATACGGATGATGACATCTTGAATGTGTTTATGGAAGATCAATGCTTGCCCAGAATTAGAAGATTAGCAAATAGATTCAATATGGGAAATAAAGCATACCTATTCCATGATCTATGCCAAATCTGTTTATTCGATGTTATTTTTTACATTGATAACTCGGGTTCAATGAATTCTGGTAATAGGTTGAAGCAATTGTTTGATTTCTTGTGCTTGTTTATAAAAGTTAATGTTAGTCAAAAACCAATAAAGTTGAGAATCATGAACAATCACAATGCAATTGCTGAACTATTGTTTTCACAATTCAATGTGAATTTGGATTATATTGGGAGTGAAGAAGAATTGACTATTGTTTTCAATAATATGAGTATAGCAGGTGTCACTCCATTGGCAACTCAAATGTATGAACTAATTTTGAAACCTGAAGTTTTAGATAAGGATTTTTTGACCAAACCAATATTAATTGTCACATTTACTGATGGGGCACCAACTAGGGATAAATATACGTTATCAGAAGTGATTAGAAAGACACAAAGTAAGTTAAAGAAAATGGGCTTACCTAAAAAATCAGTGTGTTATCAAATAGCACAAATTGGTAACGATCCAGCAGCTGAAGATTATTTAGAATCATTAGATGATGACCCTACAATAGGAGATGTTGTTGATTGTACTTCTCCAATTGAAAAGGAAATGAAGCAGATGTCTAACAAGAACAAGGAGTTGTCTACAGAGGTTAATTATGTTAAAAAGTTGTTATTAGGTGCCATTGACATGACATATGATTCAATGGATGAAGTCAATCATACGGTGTTCTAGTGAGTGTCAAAAAAAAGTAATGGTTTAAAGAAGATATTTTTGATTCGTTCGAGAGTACAATAGACGCGTGTTTGCCTGTACGGTCACTCTCCAGCCATTCTTTTTCTTCGTGTATATCTATAATTATCAAGTTATTAGTAATGAATTTCCAGTCAAGTTAAAGATAGTAAACAAGTGATTCTTATTAAGAACTAGATGAACAAATAGTTGACTTTTTTGTGCATACATGTAAACATTGGAACACTTAGTGAACATGTAGCATGAAACGGACGGGGGATGGCACTTATTGGTTCTAATGTTCAATGCCAAATTCTAATAGAGAGATTTTTCCACTACTTCAATATCTCGAACAAGAGTGATCAACTTACCACCAAGTGTCTCATCATAGTCTGCATATCTTAATGGCAGAATAGCTAGTGCCAAATATGGATATGTGAATTAGTCTTATGACCTGCTCCCTCAATTTTAAACAAATCTAAACTCTCTGTGACCGCCGTCATACTTGCTATCATACCTGGCCAACACTGTGCAATATAAAATTAGGGCACATGAGCAATTCATTGTGCCCATATAAAGTTGAATATAATAACGTTATATACATTGTATAGAATGGCTCTGCTTGATTGAATGTCTTTATGTATGTATTTATGCTCATGATGTCACAAAAAACAAAGCTTCCTTTTGTAAAAAGAGCATGTATTTACTACTTATTAACCGCCATGCAGGAGTCGAGGAGTCAGGGACTTGGGACAGGGGAAAAATCTCAAACTGAATTTGGGGCTCTGTTGTCTTGCGCCGTGTGGCTATGCCCCCGTGCCTCGTGCCCTGATGACCTGAGATATGACTTCCTTCGCCCCTGGTTTCCCCGGTGAATGGCCTGGGTTGACGTCATACTGTTTTTAAGCCAATATGTTTCCAACTTTCAAGGCCACAAGGCGGCGTTTCATCATCAAATTTAGACTCTCAAATCATGTAAATTCTATGTAAATTCTCCTATCATTGAATTGTTTTTGATGCTAATAATGAGTGTCGAATAGTAATGGGATAAGAAATTTGATGTCGTACCATATTGAATTGAAATAAATCAATTTCTACTCAATCATGCATAAAAAGGTTGGTATTTCCCACATTGAGACATCATAATATCTTTATAAGATTTTTTTTGTCTTCCTCCCCACATATCATCATTAATATATCACATCTAATTTCAAGACCAACTATTATGAACCAACAACTTTTCCAACCAACAGCTAATCGTCCAAGTGACCAACAACATTATCAAGAGCCTCCTCCCCCATTTGATTCCAGGGATGGGTTTTACTCTTCACCTCCCCCAGCATTCACTACCTATCCACAATTCACACAGTCACAGCTCGATGAAAAGGACCCTTCAATATTTTCAACAGACAGAGAAGAGTATGCTAAATTGTTACCGTTTACATATCTAACCATCAATAGAATACAGACACCTGATCTATTTAACGATTACCTCAGATCAATCGGGAAGAAAAAAAAGGCATTTTTTGGATCACCATCAAGAAACGCTAAGGATTTTGACAAGAGGATAGTTTACAAAAGTACAATTCTTAGAAGATTCTATTGTTCTGACAATGACCTTTTGGATGTTTTCATGAAGGATAAATGCTTACCTAGAATCAGGGAACTAGCAGCTGAATACGATAAGGTTGACAGAGAACATTTATTCTATGATACATGCCAAATCTGTCTATTTGATATTATATTTTATATTGATAACTCTCTTTCGATGCTTAGAAGCGACCCATATGGCAAGGTGAGGTGGGAGCAATTGCGTGATTTTTTAATCTTGTTTCGGAAAATCAATGTTAGTCAAAAACCAATAAAAATGAGATTAATGAATGATCATCATGGAACAGATAACATTCTTCGCTCAAAGTTTGGCATCACGATGGATAACATACGCACGAAAGAAGAATTGATTACCGTTTTTGATAATATCAAATTTGCAGGTCCCACTCCACTAGCTACTCAAATGTATGAATTGATTTTGAAACCCGAAGTTATAGATAAGGATACACTAACCAAACCAGTACTGATTGTTACATTTACTGATGGTAGAGCAAGTGCAGATAGATATAAATTATCAGAAGTGATCCATATGACACAAACTGAGTTGAAAAACAAGCGTTTACCTAAGAGATCCGTTTGCTATCAAATAGCACAGATTGGTGATGATTATGCAGCTCAACAGTATTTGGAGTCATTAGACGAAGATCCTACAATTGGAGATGTTATTGATTGTACCGGACCAATTGAGATGGAGATGGATCAGATAGCTAACAAAAACAGAGAATTGTCCACAGAGATGAACTATATTAAAAAATTACTACTAGGTGCTATCGATATAAGATATGATGCCATGGACGAAATTGACAATCCATTTTAATAATTCATTTTGCTTCAAAGATTAGCAATCATGCACTGTGTTGTTTTTCAAGAAATGGAGTACTAATGGTAAGGGTAGCGTACTTACAAGGATAGTCTACAGTCATTTGTTTTCTTTATGTATGTTCGTTTATAATTTATAATTTATTATTTTATTTTGTTTCTATTTCGTACCACAAATTTTATCATATTCAACTTATTTGTTCAAGGTTTATCATAACACAATAGTGCTCTTGAAGCATTCTTATCATTCACGACTTACTCCGTTAAAGTCTAACCACTCATATTTCGGTAAGTAAACGAAAAACAAGGTATTGGAAGAGAATCAAAACATGTTGATTCAAAAAAAGCCATTAAAATATGCGGGGGGCCCTTTGAAATCTCACCCGTTTCAGGGCCAGGCAAAAAACAGACAGAACCGAATCAGATGTGCTATCATATTATTCGGTTGTTATAAATTCAACGTTTGAGTCATCCTGCAAGACTGATGACTCCATCAAAGATTCAAAGATACAACGCCATTAGTTTCAAGTGACTAAACTAGATGAAAGAAAGTATCACTACTAAAAAGTCTTCACCGTTTTATAAAGTGGTTGACGTCATGTTGTTTTTGAGCCAAAATTCCAACTTTCAAGGCCACAATGCGGCGTTTCATGATCAAATTGATCGAATCTCGATCATGTAAATTCTTAGTCCCTGAATCTTCGATTTTTGATGCTAATAATGAGTGTTGAATAGTAATGGGATAAGAAGATAAGAAACTCAACTAGTCAAAAGTTGAATTTAAAGTCATACCATATTGAATTGAATTAAATCAACTTCTACTTAACGATGCATAAAAGGGTTGGTGTTTCCCACATTGAAACATCATAATATCTTTACAACTTTTTTTTTTGTCTTCCTCCCAACATATCATCATTAATACACCATCATTAATATATCACATCTACTTTCAAACCAACTATTATGAGCAAAAGTTTCCAATCAACAGCTAAACGTCCAAGTGACCAACAACATTATCAAGAGCCTCCTCCCCCATTTGATTCGAGGGATGGGTGTTACTCTTCACCTCCCCCAGCATTCACTACCTATCCACAATCCACACCGTCACAGCTTAACGAAAAGAATACTTCCATAGTTGCAACAGGCAGAGATGGTAGAGAAGAGTATGCTAAATTGTTAGAATTTACATATCTAACCATCAATAGAATACAGACACCTGATCTATTTAACGATTACCTCAGATCAATCGGGAAGAAAAAAAAAGCTTTTTTTGGATCACCATCAAGAGACGCTAAGGATTTTGACAAAAGGATAGTTCACAAAAGTACGATTGTGAGAAGATTCTATTCTTCTGACAATGACATTTTGAATGTTTTCAGAGAAGACAAATGCTTACCTAGAATCAGGGAACTAGCAAAAGAATACGATTTGGCCGATAGAGAATATTTATTCTATGATACATGCCAAATCTGCCTATTTGATATTATATTTTATATTGATAACTCTGGTTCGATGCGTACAGCTAACAGGCATAAGCAATTGCGTGATTTTTTAATCTTGTTTCTGAAAATCAACGTTAGTCAAAAGCCAATAAAAATGAGATTAATGAATGATCATCATGGAACAAACAGCATTTTTCGCTCAAAGTTTGGCATCACGATGGATAACATACGCACGAAAGAAGAATTGATTATCGTTTTCGATAATATCAAATTTGGAGGTACCACTCCACTAGCTACTCAAATGTATAATTTAATTTTGAAACCCGAGGTTATATATAAGGATACACTAACCAAACCATTATTGATTGTTACATTCACTGATGGAGAAGCATGTGGAGATAGATATACATTATCGAAAGTG
The DNA here is from genome assembly GCA_030579435.1 of Ogataea nitratoaversa. Classification (NCBI taxonomy): domain Eukaryota; kingdom Fungi; phylum Ascomycota; class Pichiomycetes; order Pichiales; family Pichiaceae; genus Ogataea; species Ogataea nitratoaversa. Next base: position 15,916 of record JAKTQZ010000028.1, read on the forward strand.
ATCAATATTACACAAAATGAGTTGAAGAAAAAGCATTTACCTAAGAAATCCGTTTGTTATCAAATAGCACAGATTGGTGATGACTATGCAGCTCAACAGTATTTGGAGTCATTAGACGAAGATCCTACAATTGGAGATGTTATTGATTGTACCGGACCAATTGAGAGAGAAATGTTGCAGATTTCTAACAAGAACAGAGAATTGTCCACAGAGATGAACTATATTAAAAAATTACTACTAGGTGCTATCGATATAAGTTATGATGCCATGGACGAAATTGATAATCCATTTTGAAATAATGCATTTTATTTTGCTTCAAAGACTAGCAATCATGCACAGTGTTTTTTCTCAAGATATGGAGTGTAGCGTACTTACAAGAAGGATACTCTACAGTCTTTTTTTTTTTTATGTACGTTCGTTTATAATTTATCAATTATTATTTTATTTAGTTTCTATTTCGTACCACAAATTTTATCATATCCAACTTTTTTACTCTTTACTCTTTGAAGCATTATTAATTATTCCGTTAAACTTCAACCATTCGGTAAGTAAACAAAACATGTTAACTCAAAAAAAGCCATCAAAAAATTGCGGTGACATAACAGATTGCCGATCATGCATGACATCCGCAATTGTTCTATTTTTTTTATTTTACAAAGCCACTTTCAAATCTCTCGTTCCAAAAAGTCAGCCATTTGGTGTTTTGATCTATCACTCATATTAATGTCAATAAATAGTTTTCAACATGCTCCTAAGTCCAAACTTGTGGAGAGAAAGGCATACTATTTTTCCTCAGTTGGTTGGCTCTGTTTTTTTTTGACAAGGCTTGTTCTAATGGGGACTTATTGCGACGATTCCCGCCCGCCCATCTCGAATAACTAATAGTATTCAATTTAGATTATAGAACAATTGGCTTTGCTACTACTTTAATACTTCACCATTTATTTCCCATCTTTCTTTTACTGTAAACCCAAATACCAGATTATTCTCAATTCAATCAAATTTTAAAAGTATTGATTATGACCAATCCTCTTTTACAGCTATTTGGGTACTCTTCACCTGACGAAGAACAGGATCAATTATTACCAGGACAAGAAAATTCCGAGGCACCGCCCCCAGAATATAGTGTTTCCTCAGATATTCCACCTAGTGCAAGTGAACACGATGATGAAGCGCCTCCAGTATTTACATCATCTCAATTGAAAGACAATCTTGATTCGACTCCAGCTGCACCACCCCCAGCGTACAGTACTTCTTCGCAATCTCCTCTTTTAAATACTGATAAAAAGGACACTGATAAAAAGGACCCTTTAGCACATGAAAAGGAAGAGTATGCTCAACTGTTACCGTTTATATACCAAACTGTCAACAAAGTACAAGCACCTGAATTAGTTGACGATTATCTCCGGCTAATTGGGAAGAAAAGGAAGCTATTGTTTGGAGGTTCGAAAATATCTAGAGAACTTGTGAAACATTTTGATAGCAGTATTGTATTCAAGAATTCAGCTGTGAAAAGATTCTATAGTACCGATGATGATATTTTGGAGGAGTTAATGAATCATCAGTGCTTGCCCAAAATTAAAAGATTAGCCAATCAATTGAATTTGGAAAAGAAAGAATATTTATTGTATGATTTATGCCAATTATGTTTGTTTGATGTCATATATTATATCGATAACTCATATTCGATGGGATTTTATGATAAGATATTGATTCAATTACGAAATTACTTTATTATCATTATAAAATTCAACGTGAGTCAGAATCCATTGAAGTTGAGATTCATGAATGACCATGAAGCATTTGCCGAACGATTGAAAAAACACAGAGATGTCGATTTGAATTGTGTTCGAACTGAGGAGGAAATAAATACGATATTTGATCGTTTCAATCCCTGTGGTCGTAGCCCATTGGGTACTGAAATGTACGAAAAGATTTTGAAACCAGAGGTTTTACTTAAACCGACTCTCACTAAACCACTTTTGATTGTTACATTTACTGATGGTGAGCCACTTGATGATAGATATAAATTACCAGACGTTATTCAAGAGACTCTTGATAAGTTGATTGAAAGGCGTCTATCTAAATGTTCTGTATCTTATCAAATAGTACAGATTGGTAATGATCCAGCAGCTACAGAGTACTTAAAGTCCTTAGCTAATAATCCTAAAATCGGCGATCTTATCACTTGCAGCCCACAAATAGAGCAAGATATGTCACATATATCCGAGAAAAGTGACGTTTTGTCCAATGAAGAGAATTACGTCAAAAAGTTGTTACTAGGTGCCATTGATATCAGATATAACTTGCTGAACGACGTTAATAATAAATATCTTGAACCTGCATGACGGGTTTGTCTCTCGCAGTGACCAGTACATAGATAACAGCGATATCAAACAAGTTATTGTAAAGACTTTTATACTTAAAAAAAAAAAACAACCTATTTGTGTCGACTTTTAAGTTTCAATTAAATCAATGTTGTTGTATTTCGGGACCCAGGCAAAACTTTTGTAAAAAAACATGGGGTAAAAAATGGAATAGAATTTTTAATAAATTTAATCACTAATGGTGCAGAGATGTTATTATAATGACAATTAAAGCATAAATGGCGTGCACATATTGCGCCTTATTTGGAACACTCAATTTTCATTGGCCAAATTCGAAACTTTGAAGATTCCAAGTACATGGCGCACACGTACGTACCAGAGAGGTTTGTCAATAGGTGTAGGTAGTTTAAATGTATATTTGATTAGTTTACTTTAATTCAATTGTATTTCAAAACTTTTCCAAATAGTCGGTTCAATCTTTAATCTTTTCCATATATTTCAATCACATCATGTCATCTGTTGCTAAATCAGCTGCCAACAAATTAGATTGGGCTAAAGTTATCTCGCAATTAGGTTTATCGGGCCAAACTGCTGCTGCTTTAACTTCATTCAAGAAGAGAAATGATGAAGCTAAGAAAGTTTTATTTGATTTAAAACAACAACCAACAACTGTTGAATTCAGTTCTTACAAATCGATTTTGAAAAACTCTACAATTGCCACTAAGATTGAAGCTGATGTTTCTAAATTCACTGCAAGCAAAGCTAATTTATCTAAACAATTAAACTTAATTGAATCATTTGCATCTAAAGCTTTAGAAAATGCTAAAGAAACCGAATCCGTTGTCTTGGCTGAATTGACTGATTTGGAAAAGACTTTAGAAAACATTGAATCTGCTAGACCATTTGATCAATTGACTGTTGATGACGTTGTCAAGGCTAGACCAGACATTGAAGAAAAGGTTCAAGATATGGTTTCTAAAGGTAGATTCGAAGTTCCAGGCTATAAGGAAAAATTCGGTGATCTTGTTATTATGTAAACTAATAAATTGGTTTATCAATCACGACCTCAGTCATTATCATATAACTAGACCCACAACAATTATATTACTATAAGACTCAATTACTTTTCTTCTTTATAGTACACGATCCTACAACAACAACAACAACAACGATAGAAATGTATTCAAGACTAATATAAGATGATTTCAAAGTAGAGGACAATGCTCTGTGTATGAATTTCATTTTTATTATCATTTTGCCTCTGTGTTTTTTCTGAAATTTATGTTTACGAAGTGTCTTTTTCTTTCTTTATTACAGTTATTCTTCATCATCATTATTATACAAAAAAATATACTTAGAAAATATAAGACTTTATATTTATTATTATACTGATACAGCCACAACAAGTTAGTTTACAATTGTCGATTGTTGTGCCTGAACGTAGAATGTAGGTAGAATGTGGTTGAAGGATAATACTTGTAATATCCTAGCTAATAATAAAAAACAATAGTAACTTTTCTTTTGTTATTATTCTAGCTTTAGTCTCATGGAAGTTAGTTTCATACAACTTCTAATTCGAAGTAAGTGTTATTTTCAAATTGATAGCAACATCTGGAAATGTGCATTCTGATTCCATAATAAAATTTCACATTTTTCAAGAGAAAGTTTATTTTTTTACCCCCATTATCAAGGTTGATCTAATAATACTTGATACTTACTTGTTTACAAAGCTGTTTTGCACTGTTCATTGGAAAGTTATCAGAATCATGTCATCTCTGAATACGCCTAAAGCTCCAGATATAGCTCCAACTATAGCCTCAACTCAAACAATAAACGAACAGTTATCATCGGATTTCTTGAAATGCTTGTTGGTTGAAAGATTTGAAGATTTTGAACAAACAACTCAGTTGCTTGCAAATACATCTCCTAAGCTATTAGGCAAGAATGGATTAGCTATACTTAATTTAGTTATTAACAACATACGAACTGGTATAGGCGGGAAGCTAATTGTTGAGTTAGGATTACATAGCTCAATAGGAGGTGGATCCAATAGCACGAAATCAAGAAACAATGGTGATATGTCATCATCAATTGAAACCCACGATTTTAGGGTTGGAGATATTGTTAAGATAGATAGATATTCAAGTGATTTGAATAATGCAACAAGAAGGCAGAAAAAAGTGAAGAATTCTTCCAAGATACAAGAACAAGACGAATCTAAACAAGATTCAATCACTATAGATGGCGTGATAACATCAATTAATGACAAGCAAATTAATTTGGCTATAAACTACGACTCAACAACACAAGAAGGTTCACAAATCGAAGAAAAATTATATCAATTTTATGATAATGATTTTAAAGTATGGATTGTTCAAGTAAGTAATGAGATTACATATAACCGAATGGAATCAACGATGAGGAAATTGAGTGAATTGCATTTAGATGAGTCCAATCAGATCATAAAGCTTTTGCTAGGCAAATCTGAATATCTAACACCTCGATTACAAGACTTGGATAGAAATTATAAAAGTTTGAAATGGGAGAATACCAACTTGAATGAATCTCAGCGTAATGCAATCAATTTTAGTATGCTGAGTAATTTAAGTATAATCCATGGCCCTCCTGGTACTGGTAAGACAAGTACTATAGTTGAGTTAGTTAAGCAATTGATAATCAAAAGACGTGAACAGTCGATCGATGGTGGAAGTAGTACTAACGGGGAAAGATCAAAAAGAATCCTTATTTGTGGCCCTTCGAATATTTCAATTGATACTATATTGGAAAGACTATCAGATTTCTATCCGACTAATTCATATACGAAGCTGGTTAGAGTAGGACATCCATCTAGAATCCTACCTAAAATAATCAAGCATTCGTTGGACATAATTTCCGAAGTTGAATCAGGAGATATTTTAAAAGATATTTTGAATGAAATTAATAAATTAACGAAGAAAACGAAGAAAATAAAGAATTATAAAGAGCGCAGGGAAACTTATCAGTTAATCAAAGAATTGAAAAAAGATTTAAGAATAAGATCAAGGAAAGCCACAAGTGATGTTTTGATTGGTTCAGAAATAGTGTTGGCGACATTACATGGATCATCATCAAGAGAGTTAGTTCAATGTATTAGAGACCACGGTGGGGAAGATTTATTTGACACATTAATAATAGATGAAGTTTCACAGTCATTAGAACCAGCATGTTGGATTCCAATAATTTATCATCAGTCTATCAACAAATTAATCATAGCAGGTGATAATAAACAACTTTCACCAACTATAAAAACTAAACAAAATTCAAAAGTCATCAAGATGTTAAGTAAGACATTATTTGATAGATTAATCGAATTACATGCTAATACACATTCAAAGTTTACTTGCTTTTTGAATGTTCAATATAGAATGAATGAAAAAATTATGAGGTTTTCAAGCGATGAATTATATAATGGAAATTTGAAAGCTGATGAATCTGTAGCTAAGGGGATAGTTTCTGATTTATTGCCAAGTACTACAATTGAAAATGATGATATCAAAGAGCCATTAATTTGGTATGATACACAAGGTGATGATTTCCCTGAATCATCGGATGACTCAACGTCATTACCAGATGTAATGTCATCCAAATACAATGATGGTGAATGTTTGATAGTTTTGAAACATGCTTTATCATTGATCGATTCTGGAGTTTCACAAGAACACATTGGTATTATATCTCCATATAGTGCTCAGGTGAGTAAAATTAAGAAACTATTTCGAGATGGTTCCTTCAACGAAGATGATAATTATTTAGGATTTGATTTATTATTACCCAATATTGAAATCAGTACAGTTGATGGATTTCAAGGACGTGAAAAAGAAATAATCATATTGTCGTTAGTTAGGTCAAATGATTTGAAAGACGTTGGGTTCTTGAAGGATTTCAAAAGATTGAATGTCTCAATCACAAGATCAAAGAAACAGTTATGTGTTGTTGGGAATATGGAAACATTAGGAGATTCTAATGTATCTTTTTTGAAAAAATGGTGTGCTTGGAGTGAGGAAAATTCTGATATAAGGTATGTTGATACGAGTGAATTATATCAACTCTAATAAATGCAACATTTATTCAAACTATTAATATGATATGTGTTACCATATACAATTCTGTTTCAGGATTACAAAACAGTTTGAACTTCATTTTTAAGGTATCGATATACTTATTTCAATGTAATCAATGAGTTATATCTACTTAACTGACTATTGTTGTCTTTAATTTTACAAATTATGATTAATTATATACATTTGTGATTTTATATAGCATTTTGTTGAGGTAACCAAAAAGTTAATTCTGTATCTGCAGAGGCTAACATTGAAGATCTTGGATTGAACAGAACGATTCTTGGTATAGTAACATTTGAAGTATTATTGATTAATTTGGTAATTGGTTTCAAGCCCAATACTTGACCAAATTGAATATTTTGAATTTCTTTCAAATCCCAAATCAATATTGATCCATCTCCATTACCAGCATACACAAATCTTGAATCAGGCGATATTGTTAAATTTCCTGTATCTGGATAATCTCTTTCTTTTAAAGGTACCTGTCTTAATAAATAACCCAATAAGTTTAAATTATAGGCATCCAATATGTAATGTCTATTATCATTTGATGTTGATAATATTATAAATTTTTTATCATTCGTGAATTCCAATTTCTTTATTTGAATATATTCATTTGATAATTTACTTGATAAATCAGTTGATATTATATAAGTTGAATTGAATTTATTTAATGAGTGTAGCTTTAATATTTTTGTAGTGTCATTATAGATTGCCACTATTGTATTATCGGGATCTAAACTAATTAAATTCGGCGAATTATTGAATTGAACTAATGATTGACAATTATTACTTCTTAAATCCCAGATACGAACTGTATTATCATATGAACTACTTATAAACATGTCGTTCAAATATCCTATTTCCAAATTATGGACCTGTTTCGTATGCCCTTTGAAATATCGGATAAATGAATTATCATTTAAGGATAACAACCTAATAGTATCATTTTCTTTAGTCGATACGAATATACAACTCCTTGTACTACTACCACTTCCACCAGTGTTATTGATTGATGAAGAATTTGTAAATTTTGATAAATGACAGCCATACTTCTTGGAGTAGATCGATTTCAAATGTTTACCTTTCGAAACATCATATAGTTGGATACTTTCGTCAATTCCGGAAGAAATTAAAAACTGGCCACTTTGATCATAGTCTAACGAAGTTATAGAGGAATTAATCTTGTGGTGGTTATTGAATACTTTAGTTGGTTTAAAGGAAGATACCAGCTCAATTGTGGAGAGAACAGCCGAGCTCATAATATTTCAACGGTTGAAATTGTGAGTGGTTTGATTGTTGGTTATCAGTCCTATAATATTTGCGTGTACAATTAATGAATGAAACCCATTTGTTTTTTGATCAAAATGGTACACTATCTATCTATCTATCTATCTATCTATTTATCTATCTATTCATATATGTGCTGAAAATAAAAGTCACGCCAATAACAAGGCAGTGAAGGTTTTTTTGCATTAGCCGATCGACGAAGGGTTTTAAGCGACGATAACACCACCTCTGGACGCGACGACGACGCGTGCTACTTATATATGTGGCATCTCTACTAAACGGAAGCCCAACCCCTTCATATCCCGACAAGCGAGCCAAAATAACACCTTTTCTATCAGGTCATCACCCCTCTACTAATCCTAAATGCCAGCGTGTCCATTGTTTACATAATCCATGACACTAGTGCAGAACCTTCTCGATTCTCCCCGATCTTTACGCAATTACAATTTTAAAGTATTGACACTCTTTAAATTATCAAACAAATTGTAAGAAAAAAAAAAAAAGCGACACGTATCTCGAGAAATCTCTTGCATTTTTCAACATGCTTATTTATATATAGAGATCATTGTTTTGTTTTGTTTTGTTTAGTTTATTCTCATTCAATAGTTTATTTTTCTTTTATTTATCCTTGATTTTCATAACTTATATAGACATTACAATCAATAAACAAGTTTTTAAAACAAAAATGTTTAAATTGAATCGTTCTATATTGTCTCTAGCGACAATATTATACGCTGTTTTATTAATCATTATACCTTTAGTTTCCCAAAATCAATTTGTTGACGCTGAAAGTAATGATAGTTACGGTACTGTTATTGGTATTGATTTAGGTACCACATATTCATGTGTTGGTGTTATGAAGGCAGGTAGAGTTGAAATCTTGGCTAATGATCAAGGTAATAGAATTACTCCTTCTTATGTTGCGTTCACAGATGGAGAAAGATTAGTTGGTGATGCTGCAAAGAATCAAGTTGCTGCCAATCCTAAAAATACCATTTTTGATATTAAAAGATTAATTGGTCATAGATTCGATGATAAAGATGTTCAAAAAGAAATCAAGCATTTGCCATTCAATATCATCAATCAAGAAGGTAGACCAGTTGTTGAAGCTGTGGTCAATGGTGATTCAAAAACTTTTACAGCTGAAGAAATCTCAGCAATGATCTTGGGTAAGATGAAACAAATTGCTGAAGATTATCTAGGTAAGAAAGTTACTCATGCTGTTGTGACAGTTCCAGCATATTTCAATGATGCTCAAAGACAAGCTACTAAAGATGCAGGTACCATTGCTGGTTTAGAAGTTTTGAGAATTGTTAATGAACCAACTGCTGCTGCCATTGCTTATGGTTTAGATAAAGGTGAAGAAGAAAAACAAATCATTGTTTATGATTTAGGTGGAGGTACTTTTGATGTTTCATTATTAACTATTGCAGGTGGTGCATTTGAAGTTTTAGCAACTGCAGGTGATACTCATTTAGGTGGTGAAGATTTCGATTACAGAGTTGTTAGACATTTCATTAAAGTTTTCAAAAAGAAGCATGGAATTGATATTACTGATAATGCTAAAGCTTTAGCCAAATTGAAAAGAGAAGTTGAAAAAGCTAAAAGAACTTTATCATCACAAATGTCAACTAGAATTGAGATTGATTCATTTGCTGAAGGTATTGATTTCTCAGAACAATTATCAAGAGCCAAGTTTGAAGAATTGAATATCGAATTATTCAAAAAGACTTTGAAACCTGTTAAACAAGTGTTAGAAGATGCTAAAGTCAAGGTTTCAGAAATTGATGATATTGTTTTAGTTGGTGGTTCAACTAGAATTCCTAAAGTTCAAGAATTATTACAAGAATATTTCAATGGTAAACAAATTTCAAAAGGTATTAATCCAGATGAAGCTGTTGCATATGGTGCAGCAGTTCAAGCCGGTGTTTTATCTGGAGAAGAAGGTGTTGAGGATATTGTTTTAATTGATGTTAATCCATTAACTTTAGGTATTGAAACTTCAGGAGGTGTTATGACAACATTAATTAAAAGAAATACAGCTATTCCAACTAAGAAATCACAAATTTTCTCAACAGCTGCTGATAATCAACCAACAGTTCTGATTCAAGTCTTTGAAGGTGAAAGAGCATTAGCTAAGGATAACAATAGATTAGGTAAATTTGAATTAACAGGTATTCCTCCAGCACCAAGAGGTGTTCCACAGATTGAAGTTACATTTACATTAGATTCTAATGGTATTTTGAAAGTTGCTGCAACTGATAAAGGTACAGGTAAATCTAATTCTATAACTATATCCAATGATAAAGATAGATTATCAAAAGATGAAATTGAAAAGAAGGTTGAAGAAGCTGAAAAATATGCTAAACAAGATCAAGAATTAAGAGAAAAGATTGAAAGTAGAAATGGATTAGAAAACTATGCACATTTATTGAAAAATCAAATTAATGATGATTCTGAAGTTGGATTTGGATCAAAAATTGATGAAGATGATAAAGAAACATTAACTGATGCAATTAATGAAGCTTTAGAATATTTAGATGATAATTTTGATACTGCTACAAAGGAAGAATTTGAAGAACAAAAAGAAAAATTAAGTAAAGTTGCATATCCAATAACATCAAAATTATATGAACAACCGCCATCAGGTGATGGAGATGATGAAGATGATGAAGATGATTGGGATCACGATGAGTTGTAAATAATTTTGAACTTGAAAGAATACATTGATTTAATACATTGATTTTTTTGAAAACCCATTTCTACTTTAACTAATTAATTTATAATATATATATATAGCTAGCGAAAAATTCAGATAAAAAAAATTAACATAAATAAGATAATATAAAAATATTTAATTATAAATTTAACAACATTTTACAAAATTTACAACAAAAATCAAAAAAAAAAAAAAAAACCCCGGATAATTGAAGAAAAGACAAATAAAAACCCCACATTACGTAACAGCATAGTTTATACTAAGAGAGTGATTACATAAACATTCAAAAAATAGGCTAATAAAGAGATAGGCTAAAGGAGATAAAATAAAATATCCAACAAACAAACCGTACCCCCTTTTTTGGGTTGGTTGGTTGGTTGGCTGGGCCTTTAAATAAACATTGTGTGTAATTGAATAGGGAGGGATGTTATAGATGATATATATATATATATATCTGTTAGTATAAATACCATATTGGATCCGTGAATGTTTTTTTTTTCGTTTTATTAAGTTTTCCTGAACCTGTTCTTCTTTTGTACAAGGATTAGATAAAAGTTTTTTTTATACACTTTTCTCATTGGATTGATTATTTGCATTATATATCACCAATTCATTCATTCTATAAAATCAAAACAAAATTATGTCAACTTCATTAGATTATTTGAAATTAACAGGTACTACTATAGTTACCGATACTGGAGAATTTGAGCAAATTTCCAAGTTCAAGCCACAAGATGCAACCACCAATCCATCATTAATCTTAGCAGCAGCTAAGAAAATCGAATATAGTAAATTAATTGATCGTGCAATTGATTCAGCTATTGAAAATGATAAGAAATCCAGAAAGAAAGGTGGATTATTTGGAATTGTAGGAAATAAATCATCATCATCAAAAGATGAAAGTTCCGGAATTGATGTTGATGATGTATTAGATAGATTATTAGTTGAATTTGGTAAAGAAATTTTGAACATTATTCCAGGACGTGTTTCAACAGAAGTTGATGCAAGATTATCATTTGATAAGAAAGCTACTATTGAAAAGGCTTTAAAATTGATTAATTTGTATGAATCCATAGGTATCCCAAAAGAACGTATTTTAATCAAGATTGCATCAACATGGGAAGGTATTCAAGCTGCATATGAATTGGAAAGTATTTATGGAATTAATGTCAATTTAACATTATTATTTAGTTTTGTTCAAGCTGTTGCATCTGCAGAAGCGGGTGTCACTTTAATTTCACCATTTGTTGGTAGAATATTAGATTGGCATAAATCAAAATCACCTGGTGTTGAATATAAAGGAATTGAAGATCCTGGTGTCATTTCAGTGAAGAGAATTTTCAATTATTATAAGAAATTTGGATATGGTACTATTGTTATGGGAGCAAGTTTTAGAAATATTAGTGAGATTGAAGAATTAGCAGGAGTTGATTATTTAACAATATCACCAGGATTATTAGAACAATTAAATAATAGTGATAATAAGATTGAAAAAAAATTAGATTCTATTAAAAGTGTTGAAATTAGTGAAGATGAATTTAATAGTTATTTAAATGATGAAGCTAAATTTAGATTTGAATTTAATGAAGATGCAATGAGTACTGATAAATTAAGTGAAGGTATTAGAAAATTTTCAAAAGATACTAATGAATTATTAGAATATTTAAGAAGAAGAGTTCAAGAAAAGAAAAGAAGTAACAAGTTATAAGTTACATACATCATGAAGAAGAAGTCAAGTCACTTTTAAGAGTTGTATATGTGTCTTTTATTGGTTTATCCTACTACATTTACTTACTTTAACTAAATTAAACTAAACTAAATTAAACTAAACTAAACTAAATCACCCTTCCCCGGAAAATACTTAAAACAGCCATTCCTAAAATTAAAAAATCCCTTGAAAATTAAGACTTCCCAATCCGGACATCGGAGAGCAGTAGTCCACAAAATTTTGTGTGTGAGTGTAAGTTGATTATATAATTGATTAGATAATAGTATTATTTAACATAATAAATTATTTAGTTTAGTTTTTTATATATAAGCATCCCGATATCCATTTGTGCCCGGTAAGTCAAGTTTAATTAAGTTTTCTTTTTGCTTCTTTTAATTTGTTTTGAACTAATAACTTTTTAAAAGATCATTTTATCTATCTTTAAAATTTACTAATCTATAATATCATCCAATAATGTCCAACTCTTTAGAACAATTGAAAGCTACAGGTACTGTTGTTGTTACCGACACTGGTGAATTTGAATGTAAGTTGTTTTGTTCTCTCTCTTTTTTTTTGCGCCTCAGTTGATTTGATCCACAATTATACTAACTAACTAATCACATATATATGTATATGTATATGTCTTCTTACAGCCATTGCTAAATATACCCCACAAGATGCCACCACTAACCCATCATTAATCTTGGCTGCTTCTAAAAAACCAGAATACGCCAAGTTGATTGATATTGCTGTTGATTACGCTAAATCAAACGCTTCTAACTTGGAAGAACAAGCTAATTTAGCTTTAGACAGATTATTAGTTGAATTTGGTAAAGAAATCTTGAAAATTGTTCCAGGACGTGTTTCAACTGAAGTTGATGCAAGATTATCTTTTGATAAAGCTGGTACTATCAAGAAGGCTTTAGAATTGATTGAATTATATAAATCTGTTGGTATTGAAAAGGAAAGAGTCTTAATCAAGGTTGCTTCCACTTGGGAAGGTATTCAAGCTGCAAGAGAATTAGAAGCTAAATATGGTATTCATACCAATTTAACTCTATTATTCAGTTTTGCTCAAGCTGTTGCATCCGCTGAAGCCGGTGTCACTTTAATTTCACCATTTGTTGGTAGAATTTTAGATTACTACAAGGCTACCACTGGTGAAACTTTTACCGGTGAAACCGATCCTGGTGTCATTTCAGTTAGAGCTATTTACAACTATTATAAGAAATTTGGTTACAAGACTATTGTTATGGGTGCAAGTTTCAGAAATACTGGTGAAATTGTTGCCTTAGCTGGTGTTGATTTCTTAACTATTGCTCCTAAATTATTAGAAGAATTAGTTAATTCAACTGAACCAGTTCCAAAAGTTTTAAAAGCTGAAGATGCTCAAGCTTTAGATTTGAAGAAAGTTTCATTTGTTGATGATGAAGCTGCTTTCAGATTTGCATTAAATGAAGATCCAATGGCTACTGAAAAATTATCTCAAGGTATCAGACAATTCTCAAAAGATTGTGTTACTTTAGTTGATCAATTAAAAGCTAAATTATCTGCTTAAATCATCATATAATATTACTTAAGAAAAAAAAATCAATCATTTATAATTATTCTATTATTCTGTCATAAAGCGATAAACAAACAAAAAAAAAAACACAAAAAACAAAAGACAAGATTCAAATTTAATAGTATAATAAGTAATACTTGTCCAATCCATGAATTTTCTTTCTTTTTCTGTTATAATGTCTTTAATGGTGTAATTGAATCAATTAAACCATCCATAGAATTTAGTTAAGTAAAAAAAAAAGTAGAAAGTAAGTAATTAATAAATAAATAACCATTCATTCATTCATCCATTCATCGAGACTAAAAGACGGGGTTTCCTATTGTTCTAAAAAGTGGCAGTGGCTGACATAATCATTCATAACCCTTCCCTCCCCCCCCTGGATGATGACTTGAAAGATGATTGATTGATTGTTTGAATCTTTTGTTGTCTTGTTTGTTTGTTTGTTTGTTTGTTTGTGTTGATGATGGTTATGTTATGTTATGTTATGTTATTGTATCTACATATCACTACTCAATATATACAAGTTACATTCATCCATTGACTCACTAACAATCTTATTACTGTTCTGTTTACTGGTATATATAATATATCTTTCTCTCTTTCTTTCTTTCTCATATCTCCAGCCGTTTCGTTTCAATTGGTACACTGGGTTTCACCAAAGCAACTAAGATTACACTTCCTCCCTTCCCCCCCACCACCACTCAAACTTAGATTGAACATCTATCAATATATCCTTTTAAAAAATTCCAACTTAATTTTTTTATTTATTTATAATGGATCCAAATAATAGTCAGGTACAAACCTTTGAAGAAGAAGTCAAAGAAGGTCATTCTGATAATGTTTACAAATTGAAGTATACTCAAAAATCAATGGTTGGTCATGGTTCATTTGGTTATGTTTATCAAATTAATATTTTACCCAATAATGAAAAAGCTGCTATCAAAAGAGTATTACAAGATAAAAGATTTAAAAATAGAGAATTAGAAATAATGAGATTGATTCAACATAAAAATATTGTTGATTTATTATCTTTTTTTTATAAATCAAATGAAAAAGATGAATTATATTTACATTTAATTTTAGAGTTCATACCTGAAACTTTATACAAATCAAGTCATTATTATATTTCTAAAAATTTAAAGATGCCTCTATTTGAAATTAAATTATATTCTTATCAATTATTAAGATCATTAAATTATATTCATTCATTAGGTATCTGTCATAGAGATATTAAACCTCAAAATTTATTAATTGATCCAGTTAATGGAATATTGAAATTATGTGATTTTGGTTCTGCCAAAATATTGAATCCTCAAGAACCAAATGTTTCATATATTTGTTCAAGATATTATAGAGCACCTGAATTAATATTTGGAGCTAGAAATTATACAACAAAAATTGATTTATGGTCAGCAGGTTGTGTAATTGCTGAATTAATATTAGGTCAACCTTTATTCCCTGGTGATTCAGGTATTGATCAATTAGTTGAAATCATTAAAATTTTAGGTACTCCTTCAAAAGATGAGATTAAATCAATGAATCCAAATTATATGGATCATAAATTCCCATCCATTAAACCAATACCACTATACAAAATCTTTAAAAATGTTGAAAGTGATTGTATAGAATTGTTACAATTGATTTTAAATTACTCTCCAATTAAAAGAATAAGTGCAATTGATTCATTAACATGTAAATTTTTTCAAGAATTTAAAAATGAAAAATTTATCAAATTACCAAATTTTAGAAATTTTAAATACCAAAATAATAGTGAAAATAATGAAGTGAATCAAATCTATATACCTGATCTGTTTGATTTTACTAAAAGAGAATTAAGTATCAAACCTGAATTGAATCATTTATTAGTACCAGATTGGAAGAAAAATGAATTAGGTTTTGATTTGGATAACTTTCAACCGTATTCAAATGAAGAGTTAATAAATCCATTGATCAATTGAATATTTTCTTATTTATAAATCATCTATCATGTATTATCCATTATCCATTATCCATTTTCTATTGTCCATTATTTATTATCTATCTTTTTTTTTTTTCTTTTGTCAATTTTTCAATTTTCAATTATCCATTATTACTCTTCTTACTTATCTTTAATGAATGAATGCTTATCCCTACCTATTATTAAATAACGAATAAAAAAAATCATGAAGTTATCCATCATAGTGACCATCCACCATCACAATGTAAGAATATTGTCACTTAATTAAATTCAATTTTTAGTACTTTTGCTGCTGCACGTTGTAAGCCATCGTTGAACATTTGCCCTTTTTTTTTTTGTCCTACTATTACTCTCTTCCAAAAATCAATTCTCTATTTTGGTGTCTATGCGTGATTGAATTGAGTTGAGTTGAATTGAGCTGAATTGAATTAAAATGAATTTAGTTGATTTTGATTGAGTTGTATTGTTCTGTTTGATTTTTCAAAATGTTCCAATTTGTTTACCTTACATGTACATCACATTTATTATATCAATATATTATTCATAAATCACTTCTGTGTTGATTGGAGTATAATATATATGTGGGTATCACCATTGTTAATTTATCTTCATGTCTTCCTCGAGGCTTATCTTGTTTTCTTCTTTTTTTGCTCGTTTGATATTTTCATTGTCACTGTTTTAATACTGTTCATCAATCACTTACTGTTCTGTCTTTGTTATCATTCCTTTAATTGTTGTTTATTTGTGTAGCTTAGTAGTATGTATACCTTAACTGAAACTGCTCTTCCATTCCAACTGATCATCTACTGTATCTGACTTATCAATTTGAATCATCAGTTGTGACCCACATTAATTCACAAACAGTTTGTATTTTTTTTGTAATTCTCCATAAATATGTGTGGTGGTAAGTGACTTTTCTAAGCCAAGTCTCTCTTTCTGATTGGCTACTGTCTATCTATGTGTACATGTAGCTTGGTACAACTCTCAAAATCAGAAAAGCCTTTTACTGAAAGAAGGAGAAAGTTACCAAGAAACTTGAGAAGAATTAAAAAATGGAAAGCTTTCGAGTGGCTTTTATTTTTTGTCTATTCTGTTTTTTTTTTTTTTTTCTTTTCAAGCTTGGGGGATTTAGAGTAGGTTCAAAAGTTCACATTTACTTTAGTACCCTGCAAATTGGGTTCCGGATTGGATCTATAGGCTCAGAAGAGTGAAAAGAGGCAAAAAAAAAAGGTTGAAGAGTTAAGCAAGACATTGGGTCTAGCAAGAGGGACACAAGTTATACCAGACGAAAACAACAACAGGAGAACATATAAGAAGGACCAGATAAGATCAGATAAGATAAGATAAAGCAAGATAACATATCAACTTTTCACTTGATATAATATATTTTACTGTCAATATTGATGTCTGTTAAAGATAATACGTTATTGAAGAGTTTCCATTTTATAAAATTATCATACAATGACATCAAAAAAAAGAATTCTTGGAGTGTCTTCCAAATCAAATAATTCTGTTACAACGATACCCACATACCAAAACATAAGTCAAGATGCACCATACATACAAGATAAACATCGACAGTCATCATCATCATCATCATCTCCAAGCAAGAAAGTAAACGGTGTTGATCAAGAGGATGAAGGACTGGATTTTGAATCGCTGAATTGTCCGATTTGTTCAGAGACAATGGTTACATTGTCACAGTTAAATAGACACTTGGATGATGAGCATTCATTTGGAAAATCAACCAATGGCTATCACGACGAAGATGACGACAGTTATGATCACAAAAATACACAGGTTTCATTAGATACGGATAATTCACAGATTGAAAAGGATTTTAAGAATTGGTTCAAAAAGCAAGTTGTTGAAAAAGCTAATGATTTAGTCTCACAAAAACAGAAGAAATTGAAATTAGATTTATTTGATTCTAGTTTCACTTTCAGCGAGTCAACTGGGTCAACCGGATCAAATGATTTTAATAGCTCCTCTGTGACGAATTCAAGTAAAAAAGACTCTTCCAGTTCGGACAATGATAAAAATAAACAACAATATCAACAGCAACAACAAGTAATTGTTATACCTAGGAAGCATTGGAAGAAACCAACAGGTAACGATAAATGCCATTTTGCTCAATGTACTAAGCCATTGAATATTAAAAATGGAGTTGTCAATTGTAGAAAATGTGGATTACTTTATTGTAATTTACATACAATGTTTAGACTCAAATTAAATACTGAATTAGACTATGATTCAATGAATGGAGTTTGGTGTCGATCTTGTCAAGATTGTTTTATCAAGAAACCTAATTGGTTATTCAGTAACGAGACAGGAAACTTTTCTATTGATTTAAGTCAAAAATTCAAGAGAAAACGATCAGTTCAGATAAATCAGATAAAATTAGAAAGCTTATCATTAGAGAGAAGAATTATTAAAATTATTGATTTTTTGCATGATTGTGAATTAACTCCGAATAAATTAAGAAACTTTTCGAACTTCCAAAAAAATATAGTACTTTGGCAAGATGATAAATTAGTTAATAGCTGCAATAAATGTGATTACAAATTCAATTTTTGGAATAGGAAACATCATTGTCGAATATGTGGATTAATCACCTGTGGTGATCTATCAAGGGGCTGTTCAATGGATGTTCCAATCAATTTGATTGTTGATCTGATCAATATCAACTCGGAAAATGGTGAAACCAGTGGCAAAATTCCAAGCTTTACCAATACTAATATTGCTGAAATTTGCATTAGGATTTGTGTTGATTGTAAGAAGAAATTATTTAGTAAAAGAATATTATTGAAAGATATCAAACAAGCTAATAGCGAGAAATTCATACAATTTTATAAACAGTTCAAATTGATTAGTTTCAAAATTCATAAAGAGTTGAACGATTTGAAAGAGAATCAAAGTGATGATAATAAAGTGAAATTAATTGAATTATTTGGGAAATTAGAAAAACTAGGAAAGGTTATTACTATTACGTTGAAAGAATTAGAATCTAAGCTATCAAAACAGAACAATCCACAACTTGAAACAGAAACAGATACGGAACAACAAGTTGTTATCAAACTTGATGAATATAAGATATATAAATCATTAAATCAAGCAATATTAAGTTACTTACAAAGCAATCTACCAATCTTAAGAAAATCACAACAATTGAAGTTAGAAAACGAAAGAAACCAATTGAAAATTGAAGAACAAGAACAGCAAAAGAAGTTGTCCATAAGTTCTACACGCATTGATATAACACCATCATCATCACCACAACCTCTGCTTACTCAATCTACTCCAATTAAACAACAAGAACAACAAGAACAGGAACGACCTAAGACCAAACTATTCAAGAAGGAAATAAGACAACTACGTGAAAAATTAATGGTTTTGAATGAACAAAAATTCCTTATTGAGAAGTTGTATCAAGATTCTAAAAGACAAAGAAAATTAGATGATTGTAAAAGTTTGGAGATTAACTTACTTGATCTAAGCAATGAAATTGATTTGATTCAAGTAAAATTAGGTGAAAATGCATTTTAATCAAAACTGTTACTAAAAACCTTTATCCTTTCAATCTTTTTTTTTTCTTTTTCTCGTTTAGAGTTTTGAAGATACGCTAGATGATTGGTTTACTTTGATCCAACCTGAAAAAAATTAAGGTGACATGGTAATATTTAATCTTACTAACTGTATTGTGATAACTTGGTCAATTTATCATTCATTGAGGATATTATACATATTGATTGATCAATAATTGAAACAAAAAAAAAAAAAAGGGGAATTCATTTAAATGATGGTTTTCACTTTGGATTTATGAGTAATCTAAGAAATTAAATGCGAAAAAAGATGCTAGTAAGATTCAATGTAATAGTTATTTAATATATGCGAGAGATAAAGAGTTCATCAAACGAATTGATTAAAGAATTCCATAGTAATTAATGTATAACAATAGTTCGATCAATGAAACATTAATTTTAAAAGATTTGATCACCGACTGATGAATTCTTCTTAGCTAATTGTTTCTTATTTTTTTTATTATGTTTTTTACCATTTCCATTAACCATAGCAATTGATTTATGGAAAGGATCTTGATAAACACCCCTAACGTTATTCAATTTGAAGAAATCATCATCTAATTCTGCAGCAGAGTTAATCAAAGCTGCTTGTTTACCACCGTAAGTTCTTGAATGTTTATTTTTATTCAATGGATCATTTTGGGCAAGATGGGAAGAAAATGTTAATTTATTTAAATCAGTTGCTAAATTGAATTCATCAACAGATAATCCCTTTTCTTTTATAGCTGTTATCAATTGATCTCTTCTTTGTTCTGGTAAATTGTTCAATGTATATAGATTAGAATTGAATTCAGCACATAAATCAGATGACTTTTTCGATCCATTTGCATTAGGTGGTGGTTCAACATATAATAATTTTCCTTTCACATAATCTTTCAAAATATATCTAGCTGCTCTACTTTCATCAGCAGATCCAAACCCTTGAGTCATATAACCTCTTGCTCTGGCATAAGCAGTAAGTAGTTCTTGTGAAGTTGGAACACCTGTTCCACCTTCATCTATTGGAACAGTTGAAATGGTTATACCATATATTGCTTCAAGGAAATACTTTGGTATTCTTTGAGAGACTAATTGACAAGGCCCCGTGATTTCTCGAAGTTGATCGATTGGTAACACACCATTACAAACCAATTCACCATTAGTATATGCGAAATTTGGGAAAACTAAGCCTGGACAATCACAAAGGATAACCTTATCAGATAATAAAATAGTTTGGAAATGTTTTGTTTTTCCTGGTGTTGATGAAACGGAAACTTTTTTAGAACCAACTAATGCGTTAATAGTTGATGATTTACCAACGTTTGGATAACCAACCAAACCGATTTGAAGTCTTTTAGGTTGGCCTGCTGGTGGTTCAGTTAGTGGTTCTGGAGCAACTCTTAAACATAATTCTTCTAATTCATCAACTGTTGCAATTTTTGTCATATTAATTATATCATCTTCATCTTCATCTTCATCTTCATCTTCCTCATCATCATCAGTTTCATTATTATCATGGCTTTTTTCATTAGTTTGTAAATTATCTATCTTGTTTTCTAATTCTGCTAATTCTTTATTTAATTTTTCCATCTCTGCTAATTCTTCATCGTCTAATTCATCTTCAGTATCATAATCTTCTAAATCTTGAGAATCTTCACTTTCTTCATCCAAATCTTCCTCTTCAACTTGTTTCTTCACTTGTTGTTTTGGTGTTGGTCTTGGGTTTTGCCCTTGAGATGGATTATTGGCCAATTCTTCTTGTTCTAATTTTTGTAATTCTATAATTTCATTAGCTTGAGAAGCACTGAAGAAAGTATATTTGATTCCATTTTTTTTGAAATATCTTGCCCATTGTAATCTTTGATCGAATGTTAATAAATCAGCTTTGTTAACTAACAATAGATTCTTTTTCAATGGATTTAATTCTTTGACATATTTTTCTAAATCAATTGATCTAAATAATAAAGGATTTCTAGCGTCAACAATTTGAATGATTAAATCAGATCTTTCGACAACTCTCCATAATTGTTTCCAAACCATTATATTTCTTTCAAATGGGGTTAGTAATAAATCATGACTTTCTTGTAACATTGCTAATTTTCTTCTCCATGATAAGAATGCTTCACTTTCTGCTCTTTCCAATTCAAATTTACTATTGAATTTTGTCCAATCTGGTCTTCTTGGAACAATTAATTCATTTTGATGTTCTTGTTGCTTAGTGAATTTTTCAATTTGTTGTTCATTAGTTAATAAATAAGGATTATAATTTCCTGTATCAACACCTTGATTATTAACTTTAATGATTTTAACATTTGAACCTTTTTCAGCTGTAAAATCTGTATCTGCTAAAGCTGCAGTATTTAAAAATTCATCAAGTGCATTTTCTTGTGTAACAGATCTTAATTTGACCCAACTATCTTCATGTTTTGTTGTTGTGAATCTCATTTCACCATCAGGCAAATAATACACTTCATCTGCTTTATTTTTAATATTTTTGATTGTTCTACCTAATCCAATTGTATTTTTATTTTTATGTGGTGTATTTTTTGGACCTTTTGGGGCTTTCCATTTTTTTGGCTCAGGGTGTAATGGCATGATGGTAGAACTATAGAATTGATGTTAGTGATGCACCTAGAATGAATATAATCAACCACTTATTATAATTAAAATTGAGACAAAACAATACAATCGAACAATTTACATAAGAATCTTTTCAGATTAATAATAAAAACTTATTAAAAAATTACTTAAAATCACAAAAAAAAAAAAAAAAATTTTAAAAGTCGTGCGCAGAGCACATTTATATGTGCCACAAAATATATGTGGCTTATATAAATATAAATATAATTTTAGTGGCTTGTGTCTCCCTTTTTTCGATTTATGAGAAGAATAAGAAAAGGGGAATTTGTTTTTATGGTTGGTAAACTGGATTAAATTAATTAACAACAACATCAACTTTTATGATAACAGCTTACCCAATTCAGTGATTTACACGGTAACAAAAAGCTTGATCGCATGTGTTTTACGAGTTAAGTGTTTGAAACATGAAAAAAAAGTATATTATATTATTGTGATGTAAGTTACGATAATATTTATAAAAAACAACTATGAAATTATACCCCCTGTAATACGTATGCATTAAGGTATAAATCATAAGTCAACAAAACACACAAGTATGACATAATAATAAAATGTTAAATATAATAAGACAACTTTGATGATGGACAAAAATAACTTAACTAATATTAGCAATTGAATATCAAAACACAATTGAAATTTTCCAATATGATATAAAAAAAAAAAAAACCACACATACACCACCACCATACATGATGGTCAACATCCTATTCCAAACCAATATTGATAACAAAAAAGAGATAACAAATACAAACCAAGTAAGAGAGAAAGAAAAGAAAAAAAGAAACACACGCTAATGAGAAACTATTGCCAAGTGGTGAACCTAAATTGATTGATAACTTTTTCTTTTCTTTTTTTTTCTAATTCCATTGAAAAAACAATAGATATTTAAATAGAAGTTGCTAAACCAACAGCATCTCTACCTAAATCATAAATGGAATAATATTTTCTCAAGAATGCATCACCAATAATAGCTAAAGGACCAATTGGAGCCGGGAAATCAATTGGAGTGAATGCAGAAATACAAGAGCCTGAAACTTCCAAGGTATAATCATAAGGAGTTATGGTAAAATTGTAACCATTGAAGTTAAAGGTTAAATCAGGTAATGATTCTCTTTTTTCACACTCAATTTGATATTGACCAGACCATGATTTTGTAGCGCCAATTTCTGCATTTAAAATTTCAGCTAATTGAGAAGGTAATGCAATCAATGAAGTACCAGTATCAATTGCAGCACCATAACCTTCTAAAGGAGCATACTCATCACCTAATGATAAACCATCTAATTTGACTTCCCAATAGGCCTTTCTTCTAACTGGTAACCATGTGATTTTACCAGTGAATTTTGATTCATCATAACCACCAAAAGTGGCAACTCCACCATCATCAGGTGTCTTATCAGCGTCACCTAAATAAAATGAAAATTGAGGTTCATCTAACAAACCAAGATTTAAAGCATTATAAACCGGTGGAACGATTTTATCAACAGATATGGTATCATAAGCTAAACCTAAGATTCCATCAAATTTACCAAATGCAAATGCTAAACCTGGCTCACTTGTAGCTTCAGCAAAATCTTGTTTTGGAATAATCAAATCACCTAAAGTTAAAGTATCTTGAGAAACAAAACCTTCTAAAGAACCAGAACCGTATTGAATTGCAAATTCAGTACCATTTGGTTTATAAGTTGAAGAAGAAGAAGAATCATACTTAGAATGTAAAAAGCAAGCTAACGATGAACATTCAGAGCCTGGAACCCATAAGTTAGATGAACCTGTATCTAGAATAACTTTAAAAGGTTGACCTGGAGTACCTAATTGAATTTCAGTGAAATACTGAGCATTCAAATAATTAGTTAATGGAGCATCATGACCTGATGAGATATCAATAACCTTTTGTTCTTCAACTTCAATAATTGGGGTTTCAATAAATGGAACAAATGGAGAATGCTTTGAAGCTGCTGCTTGCTTAGCTTGATGTTTAGCGAATAAATTGATATATTTATTCTTTAAAGATTCTGTATATTCACCAAAAGTAACATCTTTATAAGTATCAGACATTGGATGTTTTTGAATTTTTGCAGAATGAACTTTAGCATCTGATAAAGGAGCATTAATTAGCATTAAAGCAACTGTGGTTAAAGTGGCTAAAGATAATTGCATTTTGTTATTGAATTGATGTATGTGTGTTATGTGTCAAAACTTGTATCAAAATGTAGTATAAGTATGTTTTTGTGTGTGTGTGTGTGTGTGATGAAAGGATTTAGTTAATTGAATTGTCTTAAAAATCGATAAAATTCTTTCTGTTGTGTATAGGACAAAGCAATCAAATTTATTGTAAAATTGATGATGATACACAGTTCTTTTTTTTAGAATTACACACTATCTATTAGTAGGACAAATTAGCAGCAATTGAATACAATTAACAAAGAAAGATAGAAAGTAAAGTAACCCTTTCCATTCCTCCCTCCCACCAAAGAAAAACAGACTCACAATTAAAACAACAGAAATAGGAAACACAAATAGATTCGCCACCTTTCTTCCTTGTTGTTGCTTTGGGAAATTAAGTTTGTTAATAGCAAGGAGAAGACAAGAGGCTTAGTGACACATTGGGAAACAGTTGACAGACAGGGATTTCCGTTTTGGTGATGAGAGTGTTCCAAATATGTGAGTAATTTGTCTGTTTTAGGTAAAAACGGGTGAGTGCTGCGGCTCTATCTTTTTCTTTATTTTTTATTTGGAATATTTTGAGTATTTTTTTCTATCTATTTAGTATTTACTATTATTTATTTGTAACAGATCCAT
Organism: Ogataea nitratoaversa; assembly: GCA_030579435.1. Taxonomy (NCBI): domain Eukaryota; kingdom Fungi; phylum Ascomycota; class Pichiomycetes; order Pichiales; family Pichiaceae; genus Ogataea; species Ogataea nitratoaversa. The sequence continues at coordinate 40,583 of JAKTQZ010000028.1, forward strand.
AATTATAACAACTGGATCCCCTTCTAACAACATAATTATCATTACATGACTCATCATCATCTGTTATATTATTACTTCCACTCTCACTTCTACTTCCAATTAATTCTATATTATTCAAATTGATCCGACTGCCACTATTATTATTATTATTATTATTAATCCTATGATATATAGATGATAAACCACCTTCAATACTTCCTGTCTTTTGATGATGATGATGATGATGTTGTTGTTGTTTGAATTGTTGTTGAGTATGATTATGATTATGGTTATGGTTATGGTTATTATTGGGGTTCTGCATGAATTCGAACCTACTTTTGATTGATTCAGTGCCAAATAAATAATCATCTTCTTGATGATGATGATATTCGTTCTCATTTTCATCTTCATGTTCTTGTTCATCATCTGAGGATGAAACAACTGTTGATTGAATTGTATTTGATTTCATCTTTTTAGAATGGCCATTGCTGTTGTTAGAAGTGTGTTGAAATGATGACGATGTTAATGACTGGGTTCCTGATCCAAATGAAGATGTGTTTGTTTTATTTTTCTGTGTTGATTGATTACTTGTTGACGAGGTTAACTTACTCAACTTCAAATTTTTTTTAGCCGTCGATATAATCAATGGTGTCACACTCTGATGATGATGATTATTATGATTATTATTATTATTATTATTATGTGATTGCTTTATTGGTAGTTTTTGTTTTTGAATTTGATTTTGATTATTAATATGACTATGATGTATGTTAGTTGATTTTTCTAATTTGTATGAATGAGCAGTAGTCATATAATCATCTAATAGAAAATCAATTGGTGATAATGGTGTAAATTCACTCAATTTTCTAGCATGCGATGGAGATAAAGGAGTCTTAAAATTGATCGGTGATGAAGATGCATTGATTTGGTCACTATAATCTCCAATGATATTATTATTATTATTATTGGTTATTGAATTAGGTGATCTATACTTCAGAATATTTGTTGATTGTAAATTGGTGTGATTATGTTGACCAATTATTGAATACATTGAATCACCATGATTTGATAATGATGATGTTGATCCTTTATAATCCCAATGATACCATTGCAATAAGACAATGAAATCAAACATAACTGTACCTATTGCACCAATCAGATAACTAGATTCTGCTTCCCAAAATATTTTAGATTCTTCCCCTCCAGTCAATGAAGATTTACAAGTTATTAACGAAGTTGAATAGAATAAATTTCCAAGTAATGCACACAAAATTAATTTAATTGATACACCACTAGTGGAGTGTTTCTTATAATTCGTAACGATCTGAGGTATCCGAGATGATAAATAAAGTAATGCACATGTCCATGCTAATAACTTACCAAATTGATATTCATTCATTGATAATATAGCATGAATAATTTTGAAAATTGCTGAATTATTTTCTTGTTTAATTGTTGATGAACCTATTATTGGTAATCCATGAACCTTGCTAAAACCAACAATAAAACTTGAGCTAATCAACTGGGTTATGCTATTATTTGTTTGCTTATAAATATTTCCTTTCAATAGTGGTTCATTCTCTAAAGCAGTTGATGCTCCTTGTAGTTGTTCTTCATCTATTTCTTCATTGATTTTGCTGGTCTTTCTATTTAGTTTTGGAGTTATTTGAATGGGAGCAACATTATTTCCCTTGACCATTGGGGTAACTTCAGTGGAGTGAACTTGATCATATTCTAAAGTTTGAGCATGATTCAATAAAGTATCTCTTAATACAGTTTTTGGACTTTTGAAGATTTTCATTTTTTGACTTTTAATCTTATGATAAAATCTTGAATTTGGATTATGATATAATCTATCATAATAATAATATTGACAACTTAATATTAGATCTATTATGATGTAGTAAGAACTTAATAATAATTGGAAAAACATTGCATCAGTTAATAAACAACTTGTAAAATTCAAAAAATCACCAAGAAACCAGCAAGTTAAAAAGCCTAGAGATAAACCATCAACAGATTTGTCAGAATAATTTTTGATAACTTGAGGTATCTGAGCAAATAACCAAGTTATTATAGATAAATAACCTGAATATTTTGAAATTGGACCCAAAAAGTTTATTATTTGATCTCTTGATAAATTTAATTCACAATCACCTGTAAAAATTAATAATAATCTAACAAAGAAGTCCAAATTTGAGCAATATTCATCCGATGACGAAGGGGTAGGAAGAAGATGGGGATGATTGATTTGAAGTAATAAATCTATAATGGGAGTAGATGTGATTGAGGAAAATGATGATGAGGATGATGATGGTATGATTGTTGCATTAATGGAGGAGGAGATGTTGGATGCAAGAAAGAAATCTATTATGGGTATCTTCATATATGATAAAAAATATGTATGTATTGAGATGAATAAGGTGGCATTAATAGATATGATGATATGAGTGGGTATAATTTATTAGATACAAGAGATGAAAGGGGATGTAGAAATGCTATGATAAGAAATGATAAGGAATTTTGAAATGCGTCTATCGCTGATATTTGGCAAGTCTTATGATATTAATGAGATATGAGTTATAGCATGGATTAACTATCAAGACACACAACGATTAATAAGTATGAAAACAAGTACAACCTTCTTAAGAAAAGGTAAAAAAAAAAAACAAAAAATTGTGTCAAAACAAATCAGTCAAACGCAAAAGAACAAAAGAACAAAAGAACAAAGGAAATAGATGCAAAAATGTTAAAAAAAAACTGCTATTATATAAAATATTAATAACAGGTCAATCGACGTATCACGTGCAAATACCCACAGAATCGACGTTTCCCATTTCTGCAAACAACAAAATTTTTTTTTTTTTTTTTTTTTTTGATAAATATTGAAATATTATCAAAAATATTTAAAGATCAGTAGTCAGTGTTCTAAGATTTCAATAATTGATTCTAATTTGAAGGCTAAAGAAGAGTTCCATTAAACTGCAAGACTCATTTCTCACATTATAATGGTTTCCAAGGTTAAGTCAAAGAAAGTTAAATCTCAATCAAAGAGTTCAGGAGATTCATCTAAGAGTCCAAAGAAACTTCTCAATGATTTTGTGTTGACCATTTCGGACAGTGAAGAAGACGTTCCTGATTATGAAGAAGAATCTACAGATGAAGAATCAAAACAACAGGAACAAGTAACAGTCACAAAGACCAAGAAATTGAGCAAAAAACAGAAAAAATCCACAAAACAAGATCAAAATATTGATCAAGATGACGAGGATGAAGAAGGTGTTAAAGCTAAAGATTTAAACCCTGATTTCATTTTCAACGTCGGTGATGATCTTTCTTCAAATGTTGCCTTTGATGGTTGGGATTTTGATGTTGATGGTAAAAACGTTCACGGTGATCAATTCTTAAAAAGAAACGATGTTGATCTTGACGGAATTATAAGGCGTAAAGGAGGGTTGACCGGTCAACGACTTGTTAACGACGAATCAGATGCTGAAGAAGAAGAAGAAGAAGAAGAAGAAGAAGAAAACAATGATGATGATAATGATGATGACGAAGCAGAGGAAGTTGATGTTGGTGACGAAGATGAATTGGCAATGGATGGGTTTGGTATGGGTGCACCAGAGCTCAAATTGGAAGGAGAACAAGAGGACCAAGAGGAAGAAGAAGAAGAGGAAGATGTGGTGGAGGATGAGGAAGAGGAAGAAGCAGAAGAAGAAGAAGAAGAAGCATCTAAGAAAGACCTCGCAGAATTCTCCGACTCAGAACAACCAAAAGAAGATGAAGATTCAGCAGAAGCATTAGCAGAATTTTATGCTCCAATAGAAGAAGATTTAGATCTTCCAAAAATAACACACACAGATTTCCAATCTTTACAACTCTCAAGACCATTATTGAAAGGTCTATCAGCATTAGGTTACACGAAACCATCTCCCATTCAAAGTGCATCTATCCCGATTGCATTATTAGGTAAAGATATTGTTGCTGGTGCAGTGACTGGATCTGGTAAGACAGCAGCATATTTAATTCCAATAATTGAAAGATTATTATATAAGCCATCCAAAATCCCATCTACCAAAGTTATAGTACTAGCACCAACGAGAGAATTAGCAATTCAAGTTGCTGATGTTGGTAGAAAGATAGGACAATATATCAATGGATTAAGTTTTGGATTAGCTGTTGGTGGTTTGAATTTAAGACAACAAGAACAAGAATTGAAAAAAAGACCAGATATTGTTATTGCTACACCGGGTCGTTTTATTGATCATATTAGAAATTCACCTTCTTTCAATGTTGATTCAGTTGAAGTGTTGGTGTTTGATGAAGCTGATAGAATGTTAGAAGAAGGGTTCCAACAGGAAATTACAGAAATTTTATCATTAGTTCCCGGCAAGAGACAAACTATGTTGTTTTCAGCAACAATGAACTCTAATATAAAGTCATTGATTCAATTATCATTAAGAAGACCAGTTAGAATTATGATTGGTGCTCCAAAGGCAGCTGCTAGTGGATTAATGCAAGAATTCGTTAGAGTTAGAAAAAGAGAATCATCTAAACCTGCTTTGCTATATAATATCTTGTCAAAATTAGATTCAAAACAACAGATAAGAATCATTGTTTTCGTTTCAAGAAAAGAAATGGCGCATCGTTTAAGAATTATTTTAGGGTTATTAGGTATAAAAGTTTCCGAATTACATGGATCATTGACTCAAGAACAACGTTTGAGAAGTATTACTGACTTTAAAAAATTGGCCGTGCCTGTTTTAATATGTACTGATTTAGCAGCTAGAGGTTTAGATATTCCTAAGATTGAAGTTGTTGTTAATTTTGATATGCCGAAGACCCATGAAATTTATTTACATAGAGTTGGTAGAACTGCAAGAGCAGGTCGTGAAGGTGTTTCTATTTCATTTGTTGGTGAGTCAACACAAGATCGTAATATTGTGAAAGAAGCAATAAAACAAGTTGAATCTGAGAAATCTGGGAAAGCAATTGGTAAAAATGTTGATTGGATAGAAGTTGAGAAAATTAATAAAGTAGTTAATGAGAAGTTATTAACAGTTGATGAAATTTTAGATGAAGAAAAACAAGAAAAAGAAATAATTAGAGCAGAAATGGAATTGAAAAAAGGTGAAAATTTATTGAATTTCCAAGATGAGATTAATTCTAGACCGAAAAGAACATGGTTCCAGTCGGAAAAAGATAAAAAAGAAGGCAAAAATAAAAGTGTTGGAGCACTATTATCTAAGGATAAATTAAAGCCAAATAGCAAGAAACGGAAAGCAATGGAAGCTAAAGAAGAAAATGGTAGATCTTACAAGAAGACTAAAGCTGATAGAACTCAAGATAAATCTAGAGGAATAGCTGTTAAGAATGCAAAGAAAGCAAGTAAGAAAAGATCCAAGTCTAAGAAATGAATATAGTTGATTTATAATATATAATTAATATCATACACTTATATAAACTTCAACTATAATAAAACTCACTAGTAATTAGAGATTCCAAATCTGCTTTATCGAACTTAACATCAAAATTATTATCATTATTTTTTACATCTAACTCATCATTTAAATCAATCAATTGAATATCTTTTCTAATCTTAGTTAATGAATCAATTTGGAATTTAGTATCACTTGATAAATCTAAATTATCTTGAATTAACATTTTCAAACCATCTAACCAAACATATAATTGTTCTTTTGTATCAACATAGAATTCAAACTGTTTTGAATGGGCTGATTTTAAAGTAAGTATGATTTTATTTATACTTAATCGAGAATCAATACTAATTAAGTTATTAGTAATGGTTGTAATTTCTTGATTTTGAGGAATAAATTCAATTTTAAGAACTTGATTAAAATCAATTTTTGTACCATCTTTATCTATATTAGGTGATTTCTCTGATTTAGTTTTAAATTCTTTATAAATCAATGATTGATTATTTGAAGATAAAATAACAAAATAATAATTCGATTTTTTACCTAATTTATTTGATTCAGTTGGATTATTTACATAAACCCAAGAACCTTTTGATAACTCTAAAAATCTTGAATCTTTAACGAAATTTAAAACTTGTCTTGAAATATCAGAATTGAATTGACTTGTTGCTGTTGACCAGTTTGACTGTTTGAATAATTTCAATTTATTCAATTGATATGTTTTCAATGAATTATAATCTGATTCGTTGATTATTTCTAAGATATCATCTAATGTAGAGTTAGTATTTTCTGACAAGTATTGATCTATTTGTGAGATCACCGTATCTAAACACTTCAACATCTTTGGATAATCTTCAATCTGGGCATGAGATGAGATCCAAATTTGTAAAGATTTTAGCATCAATGTGTAGAAGAAATCATTATTAAATAAGAAGTAAAATTCAAATAGTGATGGGATTTCTGATTTAGTTAATGATTTTAATTTTGATGAGATTGAATTTGAAAATTCAATCAATGGATAATATGAATTAGTAGTGGCAAACATTGTATGATCAAACAATTTTTTATTGAAAGTCAATATATTAGAAGATTTTAAAAAATTTATTAAATGAATGGATTGTAATAAAGAATAATTCTCAATGATTGAATTTTTCAAATTTGATACATCAATGTGTTTTTTATTATTTGTTAAGAATTTATTGGATTCATCAATTGAATGATTAATTAATGTAATTAATTCATCTAAAGTTTGTTGATGGATTTTCAAATTCAAATTGAATTTTAAATTATTTAAATAGTTAAGAAATAAATCAATTGAATTATTTAAATTTTGCCAGAATCCTAATCTTTTCAATTCTAATCTTGTATTTGAATAAATATTTGATAAATTAGAAAAAAATTGAAATTTTATTAAATTATCAGTCAATGTGATTATTAAATTATCATCTTTCAATTCAATTGATCTATAGAGTATTTTAGTTATGAAATCAACTATATTGGAAACAATTCTTAGATCTTGATCGAATATCCGACTCGATAAAGAGTCTAGTAGTTGAGTATCGTTATAAACATGATATAATAATGCATTGAAAGTATCTGGAGATCTAGTCACTGGTAATACACCAGATAAGAAAGTTAAAGAAATTCTTAAGATAGATCTTAATGATTCACTAGCGACATTTTCAGAAGATGCAACTTGAAATAATTCAGTGAACAAATTTAAATCAAATAATGAATTGATCTGGTTTGATTGTGGTAGGTAATCTAAAGATTTAGCTAAAACCACTATGGAATTGATCTTGTCTTGTTTGTTTGAACTTGATATTGATAATTTAAGAATCTCTATGTAGTTGACACTGGATTGTTCATCAAGCTTTAATGATTTGGAATGAAGATCTTTGATGTGAAGGTTAATTGAGTTGTAATCTGTCATTGTGATGATAGATTACACTACAATTATAATGTACTCTACTTTTCTATAACATATAAAGAAACACTCTTATAATTCTTCCATTATTTATAACTTTCTATACACTTTTTTTTGAAGATCCTTTTCTTTTCTCCCAATTTCAAGAAATATGAAATTTCTGAGAGAGATATAGACAATACACAGCCTGGAAAATTAATTATAGAAATATTTCCTTTTTCGGTTTAATTAAAAATTTTATTAGTAATTTTATTAAGGCGATTTTAAGGCGATTTTAATAGTGAATGATATAGTTTAATAGGTTATTTATTGGTTTGTTTGTAAAAGCTATTTATTAGTTTCATGACTATATTAAAATCAGACTGACATGCAAATCGTATTATCAGACAATCATAACGTGTCTGTATATCACAAACACACTCTTGCTGAGTTCGGTTTAGTAATTCATCAACTTTTAATATTGTCCTAAGTAATAACTGTAGTAAACTAGTAGATGATATGGGGGGTGGTTTCCAACTATATGGTTGTTGAACTAGACTTAGTTCGACAATCATACACTTGTTGTTGATAATGGAAAAATTCATATCATATCATCGATTCAAATAGACCAGAACAAAGGAAAAAAAAGTAACGATAAAATTTTCAGTGGCACGGCTAGTCACAGCCGTATATCATCAAATATCCAACGATTTTAACAAATTTAGTGTTGGATAACAGTTGACCGTCGTGAGTTGTGCAAAATCATCATATACGTTATCGTTACTTATCCTTCATTCCAGTATGACAAGAAAGAGGAAAAAAAAGATACTTCTTTTTTTGTTCGTTCTAGTCGAAGGATGGATGGATGAGTGGATTTGTGATTAGTTAACAAAGGTAATAGGAATAGGAAATGAAGAATGAAACAAATTGAAACCCATCAGACAGGTAAATTTATCTTCAAATAGATCAGACATATGCTTGTCAATTTTTGAAATTATCTTCATCGTATGGAATTAATTAATTTAATCAATCAATCAACTATCCAAAACCTTACTCCCTATTGTTAACTTCATGTAAAAACAAAAACCCTTTTTTTTTTCGAAATTCCAATCTCTATTGAAAGAAGAAAATACAATTGAAAAAAAAAAAAAAGTTCTAAACCAACTGGTTCAAAAAATCAGGAAATAACCAAAAAAAAACAGTAAATTAAACTCACAAAATTCCCATCAATTATAATAGTTTCATCAAGTCATCAGCTTTGCATGAATGGTTATAAAAAAAGGTTGTCATCAGCGTGAAGCACGAAATCTGACTCGTCATCTAAATTGCTCATCAATTGAATCAACAAAAACTTATTATAATTGATTGAATAGAGTGATAGAAACAATGAAAAGTAAAACATTTCCTGTGGATGGATTCGTTTCAAGATCTATTATTTGAATCCATTAAAATAAAACTTTATTGAGTAATGAATTCAAAACAAAAAGAAAGAAAAAAAAATAAAAAACACGAGTTGTAATAATATTCAAATCAGTTAAAGTAGGTTTCTGAGGCCTACAAAAAAAAGCATTGTCACTCATATGAAAATTAAGAAATTAATCGGTGCCCAGTGCATGATTCTTCATGTTGAATCTTATACAACTTGTGAACAAGAAAAGAGAAAGATAACTCAAACAAAAGACTTTTTGAATTTCAATTATCTGTTAAAAAAAACATAAGTAAAAGGGCCATGTTAGTACAATTGATGTAATTGGTATAGATAACAGTAAAATATACAAGACATCATGATACATCAATTCGATTAGTAAATATCAGTGAGTGCAAAAACTTATCAACATAATTTTGTTTCAGCCAGTAATTCCAGCTTTGTTTTTGTTATAGTCATCATGTAAATGGAGAAAATTGAATATGATGTTATGATTTTTTTGTATAATTTGATTTTCTTAAACAGGACAACATACCATTCAACAAAAAGAGAAAGAATAAGTTATAACCAGCATAACACAAAGAAAGAAAAAACAAAAAAAACACGAAAAACTAAATGAGTCGATTAACTAAGGTAACAAACAAATAGGCAATCAGTTAGTAAACAAGTCATGAAAACTTAAAACAGATCAATAAAAAGGTTAATCAATAAAAAACACCCAATCAATGTATTTCAAAATATCAGTGAACAGTTTTAGATCATTCAAATAGTCATAAACTCTAGTTTGAAAATTTTTACGTTTGTGATCATCAGTTGTTGGTTACAAAAAATGGGTGATTTGATTGATTGAATTGATGAGACATAATAATGGAAACTTACTATTTCAATGGTTATTTAACTGATGTAGAACAAGTTGAATAAGAAACAATTATAAACTAATAAAAAAGAACAAAAAACACAAAATTTAAATAGGTTGGACACAAAGAAAAAACAACGAAAATTTTTTGTGAGGAAATTTGAAATATTCGGGAGGGTAATTTTGAATTTTTGAATTTTTGTGTGTTTTTTTTTTGAATTTATTTTGTTATTTGATTAAGAGAGAAAGGGTTGTTTTTTGTTTGATTTGTTGTTGTACGTTATTATTTGCTTGTTTGCTTGTTTGATAAGTGTCTCACTATTCAAGAGTAGTTTATTGTTGCTGATCAGGTACCAGCCAACATGTCGTTGTTGTCTTCCGCTCATTCATCCTTGGCGATTTCGGTCGATTCCTCTTTATCCACAACATCAATCATTCTGCCGACAGATATATCAACTACCATCAAATCACTATCTTTATCTTCAAGTGATCTTTTAATTCTTCCTGATAATTCCTTATCAACTCAATTGACTTGGTTTGGAGGGTTTTTCAAAATATCAGACAAAAATGCAATTTTCAATAAGTTGTCCTATAGAATCTTGAATGATAAACAAACTATTGTTTTAACTCCATTAATTTTAAATAATTCATTAAATTTGAATTATCGGAAATTATCGTTTAAATTACCTGATTCACTAAGATTCAATTGTTTTTCAATTGTGTCTTCGATTGAGCAAGAAGATTTTATTTTGATTGATTTGCTAACTGAAATCAACGTCTTTATTACAATTAAATTGAATTTGAAATATTTTATCATTGATTCAAACCAGTTGGAGATTTCAACATCTAATTTCTATCAATGGTGTAAATATTCGATTCCTTATTCATTTGATTTGAGGAAACCTTTATTCATCAAATCTATCAATGAATTTCTATCAATAGCATCTCTGAATGACGGTGGTTTATTAAAATTAACAAGATCTTCTTCATTAGATAATTTCTTAATTGTACCATTCAGTGACAATTCCTATTTAAGTTCTTTAACATTCAATAGGTTTTTTAATAGGGCAAAGGGAGGCTTGAAATCTTCAATACCTGAAACTATTGAGTTTTTTCAAAATGAGAAATTATCAACTAAATCAGTATTAGACTTGATTGTTTTCAATGAAAATCAATCGTTGATTACTTTATCAATCGATAAAAAATTGAAAGTTTGGTCAATTGATTCATTATTAATATTGAAAGAGTTTGATTTAAAAGATTATTTGCCAATTGATTTGGCTGATTCTTTTATCAATAGTCCTCCTTCGAATTATTTAAAATTCAATCAAAAAACCAATCAATTATCAATATTTTTACCATTATCATCTAAAAATTATTTAAAATTATTCAAATTGAATGACAATTATTCAATTGATTTGATTACAACTTTAGAACCTCCAATTTCAAATAATAATTGGGTTTTCAAGAATTATAAGTTTGTTAATAATAATATTTGGATATCATGGCATTTCAATACATTAAAGTTAGTTCAGTATGGTGAAGGGCTACCAAACAACGAATATAATTGGTTGAATGTTTCCGACGATGAATCTAAGTTGAATGAATTGATCGAAAGTCAATTCATTCCAAAGATAAAATCCATTGAATCACTTGATGAATTGAATGAATTTGCATTAAATCATTTGTTCAATCCTTTCAATTATAACAATTCAATACTAGAAACTGTTGTTTCATTGTTCAATAAACATTATCAAATCAATTTATCGAAACTATCGTTAAGAAAACAAATTGAAAAAATTATAACTTATAATCTATCAGACTTTGATTATATAAATAATGTGAAAAATCAATGGATCAAATTTGACAATGCATGTAGAGAGATTTCAAAACAATATGAAGAACTAATTTCAATTGATGATAACGAAGATGATGATGAAGATGAAGATAATTTTTTAATTATTATGAAAAGTTTGGAATATTCAGTTATCAAACAATCATCACCTTTTGAAACATTAAATAATGAGTTAATCCCTTCGAACAAATCATTACAAAATTCTAAAATTGATTCAATTGATTTATTAAATTTGATCAAATTACTCGAATCATTCAAATTGAATTTTAAAACTGAAACATTACAAAAAATTGATAATTATTTGCAATCTGATATCACCACCACAACTCTTCGAGATCAAATGACTAATATTTTTGAAAACATTATAGTCAATTCAATAAACGAATCGATTACATCAAATTTATTATTATCATTGAATAGTATCCCAAATATCTTGAACGTTATTGAATTTTTCATCAATTTACCAATTTTGAATAATGTTGATTATAATCCAATTTTGAATATTGAATTTGGTAAATTAGGAGAATCGATTTGTTTATCCAATTTATTCAATAATGTTCAATTACAAAAAAAATTCATATTTGGTCTAATATTAATCGTAATAACGGTTGATATTAACGATGATTTGATTTTAATATATTCTAAATTAATCAAACTTTATAAAAGTTATTCATTATCACTAGAAATTATTTCAATTAGTTTGAATAACTCGTATAATGGTATTGAGTTAGATTACATTAATTCAATTGATAAAAATCTATTATTATATTTTTTAAAAGATCATTATCAAGGTGGTGTTTTAATTAGAAACAATAACTTGAACTATTTATTAAATAATTCAATTGAGTATTTAATCAACGATTTATTTATATATACAATTATATCCAAATTAATTTCATTAGATTTATTTACAAAAGCTGAAAAGTTGTTGAAATATTTACCAATAAATTCACCAATTTCAAAAGTTTTAATAAATTTAACGTTAATAAATATTCCAGACAAACAAACTGAGTCATACAATAATTTTATCAATGATTCAGATTTAATAACTCAATATTCTAAAAACATTACACAACAAGAAAGAAAGTCATTGAAGCCAATAAATAATTTAGTTACCTTGATTATGACTGATTCTAAAACTGATTATTTCTATGATTTAAGTACATTGTATCAATCTAAAAATCAAGATGAATTAGCATTACAATTAGCATTAAAATCATTATCATCCAAGAATGAATTAAATGATTTATCTGATGATTCATCAATTTTAAATAAAATTTTCCAATTATCATTGAAGTTGAATGAATTTAAATTAAGTCATGAAACGATTCTAAAATTAAATAAAAAGAACAGATCATTACCAATAAAACAATTTATCTATAAATTATTTCAAATCAATCAAATTAACAGAATATTAGATTTTAAATTCAATGAAGATTTCGATCAGGTTGATGATTTGATTTATCAACTTGGTGAACAAACAGCATTGAATTATGATGCATCGAGTGCATTGAAATATTATAAAACATGTTATTCAATTAGATTACAAAATGGTGATTTTAGAAAATCCGTTGAATCATTATATAGATTCAATTGTATTGCCATAGAATTGATAAAGAAGGATAAATACAACGACATTAAAACTGTACTCGATAATTATTTGATTGTTTTAAATCTATTGAGTACGCTGGAAGAAGATGATCAATGGGTCATAAAAAAAGTTGTTAAATTGATCGATTCTGACGATTTAGAGATGAATGGTGGTGATGGTGATGGTGATGGGAAAGATGAAGATGGAGGAGAAGGAGATAAGTTGATTGATTATGAAGAGTTAGAGAAGGAGTATGAGGAACTTAAAGAGGGTAGATTATGATAGATAATGGTGTATTACATAGCTTATATAGACGATAAAAATTGTATAAAAAAGAACAAAACAAAAAAAAGCAACTGACAAATCAAAAGAGGGATAAATTTAAAATCAAATCACAGGGCTGTGTACAATAATTAAATAAATAAAAAATAGAACGAACCATTTTTTCATTGCGAAATGGATATAAGAAAGAGAATAGGAGTTATTTAGTGATGATAAAGAAGTTTTGATAACTGATGGTGGTGAGATACTACCAAGAAGAAGAAGGAGAGAATGTCACTCTCACTTATAAAGACATCAATTCCTAAAGCAACAAATGGCTCTGTCTCCGTTGGAGTCATAGGTTCAGGAATCTCTGGGTTAACGTTTGCATATTACTTAGCTAAATTACGACCAGATATTCAAATTAAGATCTTTGAAAAATCAAGTAGATCAGGAGGTTATATCAGATCCGAAAAACTACGAGCACAATCATTTGACTCTAGATCCAATCAAGATTATACAATTTTGGAAAAAGGTCCTAGAACTTTAAGAGGTGTCAGTTCAGGAACATTATTACTTATTGATTTATTACATAAATTTAAAAAACAAGGTGAAATATTGGGAGTACATAAAGGAAATGAAGCCAATAAGAAATATTTACTTAGTCCATATGTTGACACTGCTGGGAATTCAGGTAAGTTGATTCAAGCTCCAGATTCAATACCAACATTTCTCAATTTTTTACTAGATCCATTAGGTAGATCTTTGTTATTAGGAACTTTAAAAGAACCATTTGTTAGATCTCGTCTGTTGGAAAATGAAGATGAATCAGTTGAACAATTTATTTCAAGACGGTTTAATAGAAATTTATCTCAGAATGTTATCAGTGCTATGATACATGGAATTTATGCAGGTGATGTTTCCAAATTGAGTGTTAGATCTATCTTTCCAAGATTAGTTGAGATTGAATCCCACCATGGATCCATAGTCATTTATGGTTTGAAACAAATATTCAATTCGTTGATTAATAATAATAATAGGGTGAATAAAAATGAGACGGGAAAACAAGCTGATTTGGATATACTGTTGATGAAATATATCAAATTGTTCAAACCAACGTTTGATTTCAAAACAACATCACAATTTTTGAAAAATTTCCCGGTTTTGTCAATCAATGGAGGACTAGAAACTGTTCCTGAATTGATCAAAGAAAATTTACCAAAGAATGTGGAGATTATTTATAATAGTACAATCCAATCGATTGAATATGATAATGTCAACAACAAAGTGAATGTTAGTACAGAAACCCAAGGAGTTTATCAATTTGATCATTTAAGATCAACAATTAATAGCAATACACTAAGTAATTTACTATTAACACCATCTACACAACTATCTTCCAAATTAGAACAGTTGAAGTATGCCAATATGGTCGTAATCAACGTACTAATCCCACATTTGAAAGAAATTTCCACACCTGGTTTCGGATTCTTAGTTCCTAAAAGGATGATTGATAATACTCAACTATTGGGAGTCATATTTGATTCGGATGTGGAACAAAACACAAGAAGATTATTTTTTTATAATGATGTACAAGAAGCTTTATCTAACAACAACAACAACAACAACAACAAAAAAAAAATTGTGAATGATAAACAATTAAATGAATTAGCTGTCAAAGTCAGTAAAAGAGGAAATGCAATTACTGATTCTTATACCAAATTAACATTGATCATTGGAGGATATCAGATTCAAAAACCTGATGATTTTCCTACAAACTCCCGTATTACGAAAATTGTTAAAGATGTACTAGATTCAAAAATGAATATCGATTTGGATAAATACAATGGAGAATACACTATCGAAGTGGCCATGATTCCAGAATCAATTCCACAGTATGAAGTTGGCTACACACAATTGAAAAAAGGAGTTTGGGAATTGGCTGGAACTGAATTCGATGGGAAGTTGTCATTTGGTGGGATGAGTTTTGCTGATGGAGTTGGTGTTCCAGATTGTATTTTGAATTCATTCAAAGATGCAGATAAATTGTCGGGGATTAGTTAACAAAGAGAAATAAACTTGTTCATAATATATATATATATTTATAATAGAATTAACAAAAATTAAAATTAACAAAAACATATTTTAACGCCCAAAAAAAACATAAAATTACTAATTCTCGGCATTTAATTCGATGTAATTTTGTTTTAATTAATTGCTTATATAATCACCGATTGTCGGCTCTTTTCATAATTTCAAAAAAATAAAATTTGGATGATCTCTTCTTCATTAAAATAAAATATATTTGACTTTTATATATTATAAATATATTATAGATCCTTTCTATTCAAAGTTGACTACTTGTTTATTATTATTCATAAAATATATATATATAATATCTCATATATAAAATATTCAATACGTTGTGATCATGTTTGCTAGAAGATTTATAACCAGTATAACGACACCAAAGATACGCACTTATCATCATCCTTCTTCTTATCTATTAAATAAAAGATTTATATCATTACAAACAATTTCAACACCAAATGAA
This sequence comes from Ogataea nitratoaversa, assembly GCA_030579435.1. Taxonomy (NCBI): domain Eukaryota; kingdom Fungi; phylum Ascomycota; class Pichiomycetes; order Pichiales; family Pichiaceae; genus Ogataea; species Ogataea nitratoaversa. Next base: position 56,449 of record JAKTQZ010000028.1, read on the forward strand.
AATGCATTGAAATTTGTTTCAAAAGATTTCAAATTCTTACCTGAAAACATAACAAATGCAGTTGAGATTGATGATTTACCAGATGCGAATTATAAATCTAAATTAGCTCAAGAATTATTCAAATTGAATGGAGTCATGTCTTTGATGATTGGTTGTAATTTCATAACAGTTAGTAAAGTTGATTCATCCATTTCTCATAATCCTGAATTAGAATGGAACTCATTATCTAACAAAGTTATCAACGTGATAACTAACGCAATCGATTCCAAAATACCTGTCTTAACAGAAGAATACAAAACTCAATTGAATAAAAAGTTGGATGAGCCACAGGATGAAGACGATGATATAGTTTACGAAATAAAAGAATTAATAAATACAAGAATTAGACCTGCGTTGCAAGACGATGGAGGAGATATTCATTTCAGATCATTTGACGAAGAGAATGGTGTTGTTTATATCAAATTACAAGGTGCGTGTAAATCTTGTTCATTAAGTGAAGATACTTTAAAAAATGGAATTGAAAGTATGTTGAAACATTATATTGAAGAAGTTGAAGAAGTTAGAGCAATGTTGGATCCAGAAGAAGAAATCGCTTTACAAGAATTTGAAAAATTGGAAAAGAAACTGAAAGAACAACAAAGAGCTTGATTGACTCTTCACTAATGAAACTCTGCATCTTTTTTTTCTCTTTTTTGTTTCTTATTATTATCAATGTTCCCTATCATCGTATCATATCCTCATTTAATCCATTCATATATAATATTCTTTACGTACGTTAATGAAAAATTTCACTCCGCTTTGAATTAAAACAGTAATCTAATCTAATCTAATGTAATCCATTCATGCTTTCTCACCGATTTGACTAGCATACTTCTCAAACCGCTCTGCTAACTTGAGATCTTTCTCAGTCAACCCATTAACATCATGTGTAGTCAATTCAATAGTAACCTTATTATACAAGGTTGTTATCTTGGGATGATGACTAGATAAATGGGATCTCAATGACACTTTAGTCAAGAATGCCCATGTGTCTTCGAAAGTATTAAATGTGAAGGACCTCCAGATTGAATCTGACTGTTGATGAAGTGGGTCTGCTGACGTTGACGTGGGCGTGGGTGTTGAGTTGGAGAAAGCAATAAATTTCCATTTACTTATTGGATTTGTGGGTGAAGTTATGGATTTGACAAGAGATTGGATTTGATCTTTTGAGAGTTTGACGTGTCTGGCCTTTGACATGATTAACTGACTGCTGAATTAATTTGTTATCTATTTGTCCATTAACTCTTACATACGAAAACTATCACACCCATTAATAAACCATCAAATTAACCCAGATCAAACACAACAGATTCTTCTTCCCTTCATCTTTATTACTTGTGAAATCTAAATTTCCACGTTACGAGGCTGTGCAAACACCAAATTGAAGATCATTTCCTCAGAAGAAGATGAAGAAGAAGAGTTTGATAGAATTGACTTGATGGTGAAGGTGTTTTGGTGGAAGGGGGAGAGGAGGAGTAGACTTGAAACCGTGTTTAGTTGGGGGGTAGATTGGAGAACTAGAGGAAAGCAAGGCAAGGCAAGGATAAGGACTAGTACAAGGGCCCACCAATTGCATTGCACGTACGTACAAAGCGCACAAACAAACTAGAGAACCATTAATCATCACATCAGACACAACATGGCCTCAGCCATATACATCCTAGACAAGGACCTTAGCATTTTAATCCAGCGACAATACAAACACGATTTAAATAACGAACGAATAATACATAATTTCCAAAAAGGTCTTTCACAACAACGATCTGGTTTTTCAAAACCACCCATTTTTCAATACAATGGAATAAATTTTATTTATATTCAATATGATGAAATTTATTTAATGTCTCCTTCATTTGATGATTTGAATGTATTGGGTCATGTTACATTTTTAACTAAGTTTGGGGACTTACTAAGTGGATATTTTCAGGATTGGGAGTTAAATGGAGAGGGATCTACTGACGATGGAACTAATCTTGTTAACGGCGGTATCAATAAACAATCTAATGATTCGACTTCATTAAATTCTTCAAATCATGAAACTGGCCAAAAAGATAAACATTTAAAGATCAATTCAGATATGATTAAAGACCATTATGTTCTAATATACGAATTATTTGATGAAGTTTTCGACTTTGGTATTCCTCAATTAACAGAGTTTAACATTTTAAAAGAATACATCAAAATAATAAATCATGATTCAAATCAACAACATTCAGGTGGCTCGAACTCAAATCCAACATCAAATCATACGTATGAATTACCATCGATCAATTCGAGTATATCAAGAACTTCAACAAATAAAATATCTTGGAGACCTAAAGGTATTTTTTATAATAAAAATGAAATCTTCATTAATTTTAATGAATTTTTGAAGTTTAGGTATAATTTCAATAGTAAGAAGATTATGATGAATTTGATTAATGGAGATATAGATTGTAAAAGTTATCTAAGTGGAATGCCTATTTTGAAATTAGGTTTGAATGAATCATTTGATGAACATGATGGGGTCACCATTTTTAGTAACTTGAATTTCCATCAATGTGTTGAGTTAGATGAGATTGATAAAAATACAATCAGATTTGTCCCTCCTGATGGATCATTCAAATTATTATCTTACCAAATAATAGAAACGTCAAAATTGAAACCACTGTTAATGATCAAACCACATTATAGGTTATATAAGAATAAACATGATAAACTCAAATTAAGAATAGAAATAGAAGTATCAACATACTTCAGAAAGAAATTTCACATGACAAATCTTCATTTGAACATACCATTGATCATTTTGGTCAAAAATTTAAATATTGATTTTAATAATCCATTGAAGTATAAAACTAAGTTAGGATCAGTGATTCATAATTTAAATAAGGATTCAATAACTTGGATAATTCCAAAACTTGATGGTAATTCAAGTGGTGAAATGGTAAGTGAATTTGATTTGATTAAATCGGAAGAAATCCACAAAAATTATATTTCTAATGTATATCATGGGAAACAAGACAGAAATGATTTGATTTATTATGAATTAAAGAATGAAATGGAAACAATAAAACAATCTGAAGAAGATGGTAAGGCAATAAAAGAAACTTTAAAACTGGATGAAAAGGCTAAAATATTAAAAGTTATAACTGTTCAATTTCAACTAAATTCAATGCTTTATAGTGATTTGAAGGTTGATTATTTAAAAATAAATGAACCACAATTCCAGTTCCAAAGTTTCCCATGGGTGAAATACTGTCTTGTTTGTCAAAATGATGATTATTGTTTTAACTTATCAGACAACCAATTTTCAATGGAGTTATCCAAGGATGAAGTTGATGAGATTGAGAAAGACGAAGAAAATAAAAATACACAACCAACTAATGAAGATGACGATTTATCTAATGAGGAGCATAAAATCGACTCCAATAATTTACAGTCTCATGAAGGGAAAACAATCGTTGATAATCAACAACCGATGGCTAAGTATAAATACGGAGACAGACTGATTCCTTTTGAAGAATATATTGTGGACGAGATTGAAAAGAAAGATGAAGATGAGAATAAAAATAATACTAAGGAGGATAAGAAGGATTTAAAAGAAATGAGGAATGAAAGTGGTGATCAACTAGAAGGACGACCTTTTGATCAAAATGAGGAGAAATCTTGTGACACTGATCCAATAGAAGAGGATACCAAAGCATAAAGTATGGTCACAGATTAAACGATGATCTATGTATTAATCGTAGGTACAAGTTAAAAGTACGGAAGTACAATGTACAAATAAATCAACAAAAAAGGGGGTTTCCAAACAACTTACCCGAAATTAATAAATTTTAAATTATATAATATATATATAGTAGACGATTTTTATTTTATTAAATTAACTTAAATATTTGTCTATAATTATTTTCTGTAAGACGGCGCGGTCGATGATTCTATTCAATTATTGTAGGACATGTAGGACATGTGTACATATAAGAATCAAGACACGTTTATACCTTAACTAAACGGTTGATTGTTACATTATTGCTTAATTATTCTACTTGATAGTCAACGGATAATTTTATTAATTAGACAAGTTGTGAAATGGCGAAATTAAAGAACTACACTTTAGACATTGGATACCCAGTCTATGGTGCTAAATTTGTCAACAACAACACTTTGATAGTTGCTGGTGGTGGTGGAGAAGGTAATAATGGTATACCAAATAAGATAACAGCTTTACTAATACAACCAGATCATCCGAAAAAACCAATAAAAAGATTCAGAGAGTTAGTTTTGAATGAAAATGAAGATTGTCCAATGTCTCTTGATGTTAGTAATAATATTATTTTAGTTGGTATCAATGAGAATTCAAATTCAATCAAGAAAGGAATTAATAAACATTTGAGAAAATTTAAGTATCATAATGAACACCTGAAATTTGTTGAAAGTGTTCAAATTCATCCTAGTAATAACACTCAAATTTATCAAAAATTGACATATTTATCAAAAGATGGTACATTAGGTGTTATTGCAATTAGTGACAATCCTTCTTCTTTATATATAGTTGGGATTCAAGATGATTTAGAAGAGAAATCTAAAATCTTTACCACAGGGGATGTCAAAGATATTAGTATATCACCAGATGGGAAGATGATGTGTTATATTACATCAACTCATTTTGAAGCAATTTCAACCATCACCGGAAGATCTGTTTTCAAAACTGAAGTTAAATTTACAATGTCTAAAATAGAATTTTATGATAATAATACAGTTGTTATTGCAGGTTCAAATAAAGGTGGTATTGTAATTGGTGAATTTTCAGTTACAAAATCAGTTGTCACGAATACATCTATAGTTGCTAGAAATTTAAAAGGTATTACATCAATGGATGTTAATCCAACTAATGGATTGATTTCGTTAGCAGGTTCGGATTGTTCAGTTTTATTGATAAGAGCTAAAGATTTGAAATTAATGAAAAAGATAGAAAAAGTTCATGGATTCGCTATAACCAAATTAACATCATCAAATGATGGGAAATATTTGGCTTCTGTTTCGGCTGCAAATACGATTAGTATCATTGAAATTCCACCAAATTACTCAAATTCAAAATCTTTCTTTGCTTCTCTATTGAATTACATCATTTGGGCTATCTTATTTGCCTTGTTAGCAATCTTATCTCAATTCTTATACTCTAATGGATACATTGGAATAATACAAAACAAGATAACTCAGTATTATAAGTCTAAAAGACCTGCTGACTCTTCATCATACTTCACGATTCAACCAATCGAATCAAGTGATGTTTTTATTAAGGGCCCACCTGATACAACTTCTTATTTACCTGCCGATGCCACTATTAGTGATGATTATATTACCATAAGTAGCGAGACTAGTCAATATCCTTCTATCACTTATTTGTCCTCATCGTTAGATGAATCAACTGCGACAATTGATCCTATTGTTAGTGAAACTGAGTCTTTATCGACCACTTTCGCAAATAGTGAATCAGTTATTAAGAGTAGTAGTAACGGTAGTGGTAGTACTAGTGGTAGTACTAGTAGTAGTACTAGTAGTAGTGTCACTACATCTGTTGTTCTGACTGTCGAGAGTAATAGTGACAGCAGCAGTGCCAGTACCACTACGTCTATTCCTGATGATAACACTATTGAAACCTTCGCAGTTACAAGTTCTGGTGTCACTAATGATACAGAACCCGTTGAACTGATGAACAAAAAAGAGAAAGAAGGAAGAGACAAGTCTGATAGAAGTGACGAAGAGGAGTTGTTCTTTGGTGACTTGGCAAGTAATTCAACCACCACCAATACCACTACTTCCAAAATAGAAATTCAGGGACATAGTTCAAACAAAGAAGCTTCACCGACCACTTCTTTGACGTCAACGGCGCTTGAAACAACAACTGTTTTGGAGACACTTATTGAAACGTTGATTGAGACAATTATTCAAACTGCAACTTTGACTTCCACTTCGGTTGAAACAGTTTTGAGAACGTCAACTGCTATTGAAACTGCTATTGAAACCATTATTGAAAGAGTCACTGTCACCGAAAATGTTACTGCCACTGCCACTGCCACTTTCACTTTCACTTCCACTTCCACACCAGATGTGCCTATTCCTAGCTCTGAATCTGTCAGCGAAGCAACTGTTGAAAAAACATCCTCTTCTTCTGATACTACTCCTACTGATAAATATTTCGGTGAGCTATCTCCCTCGGATAGTAGCTCTTCCATTTCCTCATCTTCATCCTCATCCTCATCCTCATCCTCATCCTCATCCTCATCCTCATTAACTACTTCTTTATCTACTACAACACCAGATACTCCTCTATTTGGAGGCATACTAGCTAATGCTGAACCTGTGGAGGATGAAGAAATTGAGACTGTCACAACCACTATATCTGAGACAGTTTCTGAGACGGTCACCTCTACTAATACAATTTCTGTTGAAAATATTACCAACGAGTTTGAATCTGTCAGTGCAATCCCTGTTGCTGTCACTGTTTCCGAAAAGCCAGTTACTGTCACTGTTTCCAAAGAGGCACCTACAACTACTGTGTCCAAAGAGGCACCTACAACTACTGTTTTCGAAAAAGCAGACACAAGTACGTTATTGAAACCCGTCCCTGTTGTTGAATCTGTGGGATTTGCCCCTGATGTTGATGTGGAGATCGATGATTCCATTGTTGAAGATACAAAAGAAGACGGCACAGTATTGGAGGATGATTCTCAAAAAGTTATTATTGAAGACTCAATTGAGGATGTCGATGAATTGTTGCGTGACGAGCTTTGATCTTGTTTATATTTTATGAATCTTTTATCTACGTTTATAGTGTTTTTTGTCTTTTTGTCCATTGTTTTGAAGTAATTGTAACATAGTCAAAACTAACAATTGAATAATAAATAATTATCAAGATTCGTCTTATTCGACCTATATATATATATAATATATGATACAATTTGAGGTAATGACAAAACAAAAGTAAACAAGTGGATATAGCAATTAAACCAGAATTAGAAACACGAAATCAAACAAAAATTCAGTAAATCCCAACAAAGCAAAAACATAAAGAGAAAACAAAAAACCGAAAGAAAAACAAGACAAACAATTTGTTCACATATAATTATTATCGTAAAGTGATCAACCGATGAACGACGAAATTATGTCTCACCGGCTTTCTTACTATTACAAGCAACAATCTTAAGTCTATCAACATTGACAACCTCCCCGTCTTCAAGTTTCACATCAACATCTTTAATAACAAAAGTCCAAACATCATCACAGAACCGATACGTATGTAAATGTCCTTTAAAAGTTAACTTCGATCTAACTGTATCTCTCAAAAGGTCTGAAGTGACCCTATCAAAATTGGATAGCACCTTCATAGCTAGCTGTGGTTGGATTCTCTGATCCACTATCAATGCATCTAATGCTTCAAATAACGAAGTTCCTATACTGTAAATAATGGTGCAAGATTTATAAATTCAACATGTTAGTATTATTGCCTTGATTTAATCAAAATCATATAATGAGTGTTTATATAGTTAAACAAAAACTGTACTCACGTGCTTCTTCTATAGAATTCATAATATGATGGTCCATTCATTGTTCTATTGCGATGTTTAATGCTTATGAATTGCAATTGCCCAAAGTATCCCTTGAAACAGAAGTAAATTACATTTATTTAACTATGTGAAATGTGTGAACTTTTGTATTTTCAAATCTCGCTTCCCAAAAAAAAAAAAATACAGAATCACTGGATATTACAATGAAAGACACTTGATTAATTGATTGCCTTTTGCTATAGAATATCGTTTACAAATATTTCATAGAAATCGATATATACAGAGGTCAACTTCCATCTGGAATAAAACATACAAAGCTAACTTTACAACCAAGATGGCGGTGATGTACTATAGATTTAGGTCTCAACGAGCCGATCACATATCAACTATTAAATTCGACGGAACAGGTTTAACTGTGTTTGAATTGAAACGTGAAATAATACAAGCCAACAGGTTAACCAACTCTCAAGACACCGATATCTTTCTTTATCATGCTGAAGATGGAGATAACGAGTATGATGATGATAATGAAGTGATACAAAGATCGTCTACTGTTATTGTGAGGAGAACTGCAGCTGCTAGGAAAGGTAGAGGTAATACATCACGTTATATTGCTGGTAAACCAAGAGTCTCAAAGAATTTTACTCAACAACAACAGCCATCATACCAGCAACAATTATCAACCCCCGTTGTTTATGGTGCCTCGGGATCGGGGTCTGGTACTGGAAATGAAGATGATATGATTAAACAGATGTTCAACCAGCAAGATGACCAATGGAGTCAACAACAAGCTGTATTGGCTACTGCTCAAAGAATTGATTCGTCTAGATTGAATAGTAAGCTTGAAGAAAATATCCCCGATTATTACATATGCTACAAATGTGGTGAAAAAGGAAAACATCATATTAGAAACTGTCCAAAGAATAATGATCCAAATTGGGAAGGAATTAGAGTGAAAAAGACAACAGGTATACCTAAATCGCAGTTGAAAACAATCGACAATCCAGCTGACATAAGTTCGGATTCCCATATGAACTACATGATTAATGATGAAGGTAAATATGTGGTTGCAGTCGCCGACTCCAAAGCATGGGCTAATTATCAACACATTCAACAATCGAAACAACAGAAAGGAGACGACCTAGATGGAATCCCAGTCGATGATCCAACTTTAAAAGATACAGAGACAGGAAAACTTTGGAGAGATCCGGTTAAGACGAAATGTTGTGAAAAGATTTATTCCCGTCAAATAATTGAAGATCAGTTACTTGATTCGGACTTCAAGTGCCCTAACTGTGGACAAGAAGATGTTTACTTGGATTCCCTAGAAGAAGATAAAGAGTTGAAAGAGAAGGTAGATAACTACGTATCTGAGTATAGGAAAAATTCTTCCACTGATAATGATGACGGACAGCAACATAAACGTCAAAAGATGAATAATGGGAACAACAATAATGGTTTACCTTTACCACCTCCAACATTACCAAATCCATCTTCATTCCCTCCACTTCCACCAATGATGCCATTTATGCCCTTTCCTCCTGCCCCATTACCTATAGGTCTGCCTTTCAATATGGGCCCTCCTCCACCATCTATTAATAACAATAACAACCAAGGAAATCAGAATAACAATAATAATCTTTAGTTTATATTACAAATTTGGATATTTTTATACCTCTATATTATTTATAAACTTCTAAGTAAATGTAATATTTTAATCTGAATTGAAATCAAATCAATTATTACCATTGCTATAAGATATAACTGCCCATTTACCACTAGCACACCACAATTCTCCAATTTCGTTACCTAAGCTCTGCCAGTAACGAATCAGTTCTTCATCTTTTCCATCGGGTAAACCAGCACAAACGTCAGCTTTACAGGTTCTCAATGCTAGAATATGGATTCCAGAACTAGCAAGTTTGTTAATAGCAGTAACAAATGGTGTATTACGTGGCCAGTGTCTATCACCTGTTAATTTTCTATAATTTAGGTCCCCTTTCACAATCACTAAGGTTGAATCTTGGAAATATTCAAATAGTTCAGAGCCACCGTATTTGGTCTCTTGAGGGGTCAAATTCCAGTAATCTAAAGATGAAGTCCAAAATTCAGAATCTTGCAATTCGAATTTGCCTTCTTTTTTATATGCTTCAGTTGAATTGACTAAGAATTTCAATTCTTCGTTATGGTCAGGGAATATAGATTTATCAAGAATATCATCAATAAAAATATCATAATCCTTGATCATTGTATCACTCACCATCCATGGTCTTGTCTTACAATGGAAGACAACTTTGTTAACCAGTTTAGAGTCTAATAGGAACAACGACAACACCAAGTCAGTATAGAATTCAAAGCCAGCATTATCTAATACAAAATCAATTCTTCTTTGTTCAAATGGGACAGATAACAATCTTTCCCAAGCAAAAGGCAAGTCATTAGCTAAGATGTTTTTGGCTGATTTAGCTCTTGCTTCTTTACCTTGAAGTGATTTAATATCATCTAACGAAGCGTTAGCTAATAATGATAAATCAGTAGCATTACCCCATAATGAAATATCTATGAATTCCTCAAATAATAGTTTCAACGTATCGGTGTCCAGTTCACCAGCTTTCTTAATTTCAGAGTTTAATTGCTTGTATCTAATAGCTAATTCATAAATACCTAAGGCAGATGATTTAAAGGTATCTCTTTTCAATCTATTAAAAATATCAAACTGAGTCCATTCAGATCTGGATTTGAAAAATAGGTCTAGTTTACGGTATAGGTAACATTCACAAAATAACCAAGGACCAGTTAACCAAGTATAATCATGTTCTACTAAAATGTCATCGTATGATGATAGACATGGAATTGAATCATTATCAAAAAGTGTCAATTTGGCATCATCTCCAAGTTCTTTCGAAAATAGTTCAATCAACTTCACAATTTCTTCACCTTGGGAAATTTTCTGTTTGTTATCTGATTGAGAATATTCTAATTTAGTATCTTCGATTGCAGTTTGTAAGATTTTTGGCCATCTTGATCTAGCTGTTGAAAAACCAAAAGAGTGTTTGTCATTGTTATAGTAAAATGGTGGAACTTGTTCGGCAGCCATAATGTTGTTGGTACTGTTGTATGAAACTTAGATGGATAACCACTATAGATATTTATCAAAAGAATGTTAAAAAATTCAATATTTATTAACCAATATATCAACTCACTAGTTACAATAAGTGTTCAATTAGTATTCACTATCTAGTATTAAGTCGTAAACGGAAATCCACAAAAAATGATATGCTATAGCATTATAAATATGGACCAGTGTAGATCGAAAGTCAGAACTGCAGATTTGGAGATCTTCCCCCGGGACGCGGAGTAATTTAATATGAGTGTTAGCTTTAAACATTCAAGCATTTGATTATTCTTCTTTTACTTTTATATGATTGAAATATAACTATGTATAGCAATATATTATACAGTTTACAAAGGTAGTTGGTATATATATATATATTTACAACTATGCAAATGGCACTCTTTCATCGGTAGGATCAATTTTAAAAATGTGATCAGGGTTTAATATACCCTTTTTATCCAAAGCAAATTTGATAGTTCTCATTAAATCAATGGTATCAACACCTAATTCAATCTCTAACAATTCCCTTTTATCACTGACTCCAATGCCATGCTCTCCAGAAACTGTTCCATCCAACTCAATAGCCAACTTTGACATCTCATTGATCAAATCATGAGCCGTTTTAACCTGATCAGGTTCAAATATAACCAAAACATGTACATTACCATCTCCAGCATGTCCTGCTGCCGTAGCCAACAAATCAGCATTGCTTAATCTTGTCATCGTTTTCGTGATTAATTCAGGAAGTTTGGACACAGGAACGCAAACATCTGTTGGTAAAATAATGGCATTTGGTTTGATTTTCTTAGCCCATTGTAAGGAGTTCCAAAGTAAGGTTTTACGAACTCTCCATATATCTTCTTTACTTTCTTCATCTTTAGCGATTTCAATGTTGAATCCGTTATTTTTCGTTCCTATATCACGAACGGATTTCACAACACTTTTCAAAGAGTTTGGATCTAAAGCACTTAATTTGATTAGTAACAAATGATGAGGAGACCAATTTCGACTTCCACCGGAACCCATTTCACCGATTGCCGTCATTTGTTTATTATCCATAAATTCTAAAGCGTTACAACTGATCCCACTTTTAAACAAGTCACTGACGGTTTTTGTAGCATCACTAATTGTTTTGAAATTAATCAAGGCTATTATTTCATTCTTTGGTTTCACGTGTAATTTCAAAGTAGCTTCCACTATAACCCCTAATGTTCCTTCACTACCAACAAATAAGTTAGTTAAATTATAACCATTAGATGATTTTCTAGGTCTATTCTTGGTCTTTATGATGGTCCCATCCGCCAATACAACCTTCATTGACAAAACGTTATCTTTGGCAGCACCAAATCTAACTGCATTAGTCCCTGATGCGTTAGTAGCTAGTATCCCGCCTATCATAGCACCTGGACCAGGATCTGGTCCATACATAAGTCCATAAGGTTCTAAATAATCATTCAATTCCGTCCATTCAACACCAGGCTGAACAACAACATCAAGATCATTTTCATGAAGTTCTACGATTTTATTCATTTTGCTCAAATCAAGAGAAATTCCACGTCTTGTGGGTATAAAATGTCCTTCAATTGATGTACCACCGGAGTATGGAATCACTGGGATGACATTATCATGACATATTTTAATAACTTGTGAGACTTGTTCAATTGTTGTTGGATATACTATACAATGAGGTCTTTCTGTGGCCTTCGGTGGAACGAAATTAGAAGAATCTACTGAATGATTATCTAGTTCACCTTTGGAGTTTGTAATATTTTCAGTACCTACTATTTTTTCAATGAGTTTGATTGATCCAATAATCGCATCTTCTGATGCGAACGAAAGTGGTTTCAAGTTTGCTAGTTGGGTTGTTGTCTTAAATGATGGTTGAATCGATGATTTGTTCCATATAGAGAATAAAATTGCTCCATTGACCAAGAGTAATGAACCAAATATTAAATATTTTTTAGCGGAACCATTGTTTTCATTCCCGCTCGAATAATTATGTCTTTGTTGTTGTAAATGATGGTTGAGAAGTTGAATATCTTTCGTGAACAATCCCCTTAAAGGTTTCTTTCCCTGGTTCAAAGAAACCTTTCTAAGTTGGGAAATAAAAAACATTTGAGAAGCTAGGTAACTCTCATATATGTTACAGCTGAATATACCAACGTCATCTTGTTTATAGAATCGGCTTACAACTAGAAAATACAGCAAATGAATTGGTAGTACTTTATAGAACAGTTTCAGATCTCTTGGGGTGTGTGTCTTTGAGATCTGAGATTTTGAGCTAATTTCCTCGTGCCTGGTGCAAGTCTCAAGAGTGCCCAGTGCCCAGTGGTGCACCCCATTCCGGGGAATGGGCCGCAGTGACTCCACAGTCCATGAAGCAGTTTTGAGGTTAAATTAATGCTTTGATTGGATCGATTCACAATGAAACATTATTGTAAAATTGATATGTCAAATAGTAATTAAATAAATAGATTAATAAATAAATAAATAAATAAATAAATAAATAAATATGGATGTCTATATATAAATAGTTATCTGTATGCTAGAAAAGCGGGTATATACTATATATGAAATGAAACTACTTAGCATTAAAATATAGTCAAGAAGAATAGAAATCACGTTTTCTTTATTTATTTCAAGCAGCACCAGCTGTTCCACCGTATCCTTTATTATAAGTTGCTTGAGCACCACTTCTAACGATCCTATTACCATCTGAATCATTATCTATCGGAACAGATTTATTTTCAACTCTTTGTTGCTTCCAGAACAATTGTTCAGATCCACCCAACACTCCGATTCGCATGGTAGCTAATAAATTTCTTGCAGCATTAGAATGTTGATACACAGCACCATTGAATGCAGTGGTGGCATCTTTACCATGTGAGCTCTTAATTAAAGGTAGTCCACCCGGATGATCTTTAGCAAATGGTGTAACGTCATGAATTATTCCTGAGACAACAACTAAATATTTTTTCTTGTCTTGAGATTCTTCAGATAATTCACGAAATTGTTGAGGAGTTATCACTGGAAGTCTTTCAATTGGGATTCCCCAATTAAGACGGGATCGTTTATTGTCTATTAATTTTTGTTGTTGCTGGACTATCGATTTGTCAATCATTGATTGTGAAGCTTGCTTCAAGTCGGTGATCAGTCCAAAGAATGATAATGTAGTGATGACCCATTTAGTTGGATCAAAATCGTACCATTTATAACCATTTCTGTAATCCATAGGGAATTCATGATGAAAATTCAAATTTCCTTCTCCTAAAGTGATTAGACTGAGTAAGATATTATTCCTTGGTGATTTATTATCACTGAATGGTCTTGTTCCAATAGTATGACCCAATGAATTAACCGAAAATATTGAATGTTGAACAAGAATGGTTTTCATAAATCCAGCATAAATTAAACCACCTAGATAATCATCCCAAAACCATCCACATATCAAACTAGGTATCAATAAACCAACGGTTATAAATAAAACAAAATAATTTTCTAATTGCCACTTAACAATATCTTCATTTGGTAATTCATCAAGTTTAGATTTATGAATTAGTTGAGATACTGTTGAATTATGGATTATAATCATCCATCCAATGTGACTGAAAAGAAATCCTCTTCTTATATTATGAGGATCTTTATCTGCTATATCACAAAACCTATGATGGACCCTATGTGAAGAACACCAATTTTTGGATGACGTGACTCCACCACCAGAGCTTAATATGGCCAATAATAATACTAATTTGCTATTTTGTATTTCGAAAGAATGATGAGATAAGTATCGATGATAGAACATATTTATTGATAGTACAAGTAATAAATAATTGATAACAGCAAAATAAAAAGTTTGTTTTATTAATGGTATTTCAAATAAACCAATCAATAAGATCCCAATGAATGGTATCAATATCACTATAGTGAAATTTTTCCAATGAATATGTCTATACCAATTCTTCAAAGTCCATGATCTTTCAGATATATGCCTCCTAATCAAAGCAGCTGTTCTATTAGAGGTCCGGATCTTATAACTAACTTTACCTGATCTCTTCTTAAGCCTCACTGTTTGTACTGAAGGATCTTTAACTTTCTTCAAAGGTGTCGTTTCAAGAATTGGTACAGGTATTGCAGTTTGTACACCTGATGAAAGGTAATCACTGGGAAGAGATGGTTCGGTAGGATCAATGTGTTCTATAGGGCTTCGAGAAGATGGATTGATGCTATATTTAGTTAATTCATCTTCTGGATACTCTGCTTCTGGAATACTCATACCGATGAGGGGGGAAGGGAAGGGAAGTGTGCAGTAATAAATAGATGGGTACTAACTACTAAGCACGAACCAATATTATTGTATAGCAGCTATACAAACGTGTGTATGTCTGTCTGTCTGTCTGGGTTTATGTAATGAAATACAGAGTTGTAAGAGATGATTTATGGGGTCAAGTTTAAGGTGGGTGGGTGACTGGTCTAGTGAAGATAAGTAATGATAATTATATATAAATTACTAAGTTGAATGAATCAGATCATCAATCAACTATAAGAATCATGTGAGTTGAATATTGATGCATATGTAAATTATTGAGATTTTTTTTTAAAGGTCGCGCCGTTTGTTTGAAATGTTCAGTTTTTGTAGGACGAAATGAGATTAAGCTAGAGCTAGCTCAACAGTTTTTAGTGGGCTTTGATAAGAGTAATTTGGTTGGAGTTGTTAAATGTGGTTTCAACAAACACGTATGTATGTAAAACATAGAGTTACACTGAATGAGTGAAGTCGATCCACGATTTGGTGAAGTCAAGAGAACGGAATAGAGTTATTTGATATATAATCGATGATTTTATAAATATGTGATAGATGATATATATTGTAGTACTATGATGATAACGGGAAAGATAAATAGATATATATATATATATATATATAAATAAAGAAACAAACAGGGGTAAACGACAATAAAGAACAGAACAGACAGAACACAGTTGGAGTGGTCATCAATATATGCATCCGATAATCATCAATCAAATGATTCATCAACGCATATATATATGTAATATATGATATGTATCGTATAATACAACATATTAAGGTCTGTATCTAGATAACAAAAAAAATATGACATGAGATAACTGATAACTGTAATTTTGTGTTTTTTTAAAATGGTAAGAACAATTGTAGATCATGAATTAATTTGAAGAGAGATTAATATGTAATTCAGGTTTTGGTTTAGTAACAGCGCCAATTAATAAATTAATGACTTCTGATTTTTTAGATTCAGCTGTTTTTTTGATCTTGTTCAATTCATCTTGAACTTGAGCAGTAGCTTCATCTTCCAATTGTTGGTTGGAACTAGAAAATTCAGATTCAAAAGCTTTTAATTCACCATCCTTTTTGGATTTATAACTATCAATTTCCTTTTGTGCATCTAATTTAGCAGCCTTTAACTTTTGTGCACGATCTATATTTAAATTTATAAGTATATAAATTTGTTTGTTAGTATAACATGTTTCCAAAAAAAATAACTCTAAGAATTAAACAGGACAGGTTACCCTTAATGATGTGATGAATCAAAACTACTTACATTGTCTAGCCTGAGAAACAATTTCTTGAGCTTCTTTTTCAGTCTATATTAAGATGATTGGCAAGAATTTTGATGAATGTTAGTATTAGATTAATGGGGGGAGGGGGGGCGATAATTGACATTCAGTAATAGTGATAGTGTGGTCCGAAGAAAGGTCAATAAACTTACTTTTAACAAGCTTTGAATTCCTGACTAAAATATGATAAATTAAAACACACATTAGGAGTGAAAATTAGAGAGATGTTAGTAATCAAAGAGTATATATGACAAGACAAGATGCGAGAGAGAACAAGAGAACAACAGGTCAGACACATACCATGCTGTACTAATATATGGTTGGGTGGATGAGTGAGTGAGTGAGTGAGTGAGTGATAAGGTAAGACAATTGCGTATATAGTATATCAAAGGTCCCAAGAGAATATTGTTTAATTATATGTATGTATAGAGAGATAAATCAATTAACATATCAATAACTTAATTGATATATGTTAATCTATTCTAAGATTCAAGATTCAGTTAGCAGATGTTGAGAAGAAGAAGAAGAAGAAGAAGGCAGCCATTATATACACTGTGTAAGGATGTTTGTTTGTTTTAAGAGCGTTTATTATTTGATTTAGGGGGTAATAATGTCTTATTATTATTCGTATATATTACATATATATATATAATATATTTGTCATTCTATAAACAGTTCATCACATTCATTAGTATTCTCAATTTGTTGATATATCAACGGACATTTTATAAATCATCTTCTTCATCTTCAACAAAATGATGGTTTTGATTATATCGTTTGATCAAACTATTTTGACCCGGTAATATCCCAGTATCAACAATACTGAATATGAAATCTTTCGGATATCCATGTTTATCAATCAAATGTAATCTTCTTTTCTTGTGTGAAGAGCATAATTTCCCACAACCAGTAACAAAGCACTGATACAATTTATCATTCTGATGTTGTTGTTGATCACCTTCCTTCAATTTTGCTTTCTCTAATTGAATCTTGAAAAATGGATTATGATTCTCGTTTATGTGAATGTTCAATAGAAGATCATTGGGGAAATTCTTTTGACATTCATGACAGTTGTTAGTGTGTTGTGAAATATAATGAATTTCAAATTTTTCTTGGTTTGGGAATAAACAAGGAGTTTTTGAACATGTTGGTGGCAATGAACATACTATTGGTTTGTTTTGAAAAGTTTTCATTATTCTTGGATCAGAAGGGGTGGATGGATAATCGGTGTAAGTATCGAGATCATCTTGATCTGAATCTCGATGCCGTTTGGCCATATTTTCTAATGTGTTGTTGATTGTTATGATCCAATTTAACAATAACTTTGAAGGATCTCTACCATCACCTTTACTAACTCTACCTATGAGTAATAAGTATCACCAACAGTGTCTCTGTCAATTATTAGTAATTATCACTAGAGATCAATAATTCTGGAGTAAAATCATAAATTTCAAACGAATAATTTCAATTAATTAATTAAATAATAGATTTGTTGCGTCGCGAATATATATATCAAGGTCGATCGACCCTCCCAAGCACACGTCTTTCTAGTGCGGCTCAGTTTATATAACTAGAAATAAATAAATTGTTTAAATTTTAACTTGACTACTTTTTTAGAAAATTCTAATCATTGAAAGACTTTAATTCGATGTGATGTCCATTTTCCGGTATTAATTAATTATTATGAACCGTTTAAAATAATACAAAGGAATAAGTAGTAAATAAATAAATGAAAAGATCTGCTTTTGACCGTTCTCAGGGAGGAGCAAATACCTTACCCAATCCAATACCCTACCCAGTCCATCTTCTCCGAAACAGTAGTCTTCAGACTACTACACCAAACAAAAAACAAAAGTTACACAATTCTACATTTCCAATTGCTCATTCAATTGAAGATCATAACAACAGTAACAGCAACAGCAACGGCCACGGCAACAAGGAACAAGAACAAGAACAACAAGAGGATGATGAAGATGATGAAGTACTCGTTTCATCACCTTCTGATGGGATTGGAAAAGGAATAAATAATATAATTGAAGTATCAATTAAGAGCTCTAACCAAAAATCATACAATCAAGGCCCTTTAGATCCTATTTTTGGTCAAAGGAGAGCGTTTCCGGTGACTATAGATTTGGAATCCGTTGATTTGAATAAGACTCCTACTGATGTGAATGAATATTTAGCTATGGTGAGACTTCAAGCTCAACAAGTTGATGATGGTAATATAGGTAAATCGAGATACGAAAAAGAGAAAAAAATCAAGGAAGAAGATGAAGATATGACTAAAGATGTAATTAAACATGAATCGGTTGATAATACATTGATAGAGAAAACAGGCATAATAATAGACAGTGAATACTTGGAAACTTATAAAGAACAAAGAAAGCAATATTCAGAGTATAGATCAACTTTGATTGAATTAGACGCAATTGACCTCCCACCATCACATAAGGCATGGAAATATTTCATATTTAATAATGAACCCACCAGAGATATGATTATTCAAGTTGCTGAAGAGAATCAACATATGAAACTTATAGTTTATTTCACGAAATGGTTGAATATAAAAGTAAATAAGAATTTTGCTGATTGGATTTTTGAAACTTTAGTTTGTATCGATGATTTATTAGATGGATCAGATTTATCAGTCATGAGATCTCTTGGTAAAAAAGCTAAAAAACAGATGGATAATGAATTAGACGAGGAAAGTAAGTTGGTTATGAGTAAGATATTGACAGTTGTTGGTGGATTTTACGGACAACAAGATTTACTTAATTAAAAAACTTTTACTTAAATTTCAATGAAAATCGTACATAAAATATTGTGACAAAATGAGGCAAAAAAGAAAAAGAAAAAAAAGAAAAAAAAGATAACTATTAATTAACGTTTATTTTATGTATATTATTTTTATTATTATTATTATTAAATGTATGTTAGTACCACAATTATTTAATACTTAACAATTTGACATCAAAAGTCAATTCAGAGTTTGATGGAATACCAGGTAATTTCTTTGATCCGTAAGCCATTGCTGGAGGAATAACAATTCTTCTTTCACCACCAACGGCCATACCAGCAACACCAATATCCCAACCTTTGATAACTTCACCTTTTCCTAAACCAAAAATAAATGGTTTTCCTGAAGTGTTCTTATCGAATGATTTACCATTCTTTAATTTTCCAATGTATCTAACACCAACTTTTTGTCCTTTCTTACAAACTGGACCTGTTCCAACCGTTTTATCTTCAATTGTGACACCACCTGTTAAAGTCTTGGTTGGATATTTCTTCTTTGGTTCTTCTTCTTCCTTTTTAGCTGTTGTTGCTTTTTCCTTTTTAGCATCTTTTTTAGTTTCCTTTTTAGTATCCTTTTTAGTTTCTTTATTGGATTCTTCTTTTGGAGTTGTAGTGGTTGGTCCTTGTTCTAACTCTTTGTTGAATTTAACGGATTTTTCCTTCTTTTGCTTCTTAGATTTCTTAGTATCTTTTTCTTCTTCAACTTCGGCATCTTCTTCATCTTGTTCTTCAGCTGCTCTCTTTTTATTGTTTTCATCTTCTTCGACTAATTCTTCAATTTTGTTTTCGATATCTTCAACATCTTCTAATTGATCTAAATCAAATTCTTCACCATCAAGAATTTCATCTTCATCTGGGGTTAAATCGTAATCAGAATCATCGGACTCAGAATCATCTTCAGAGTCATAATCATCTTCTTCTAAATCATATGGGTGTTCCACATAGTTACCAGTCAAGTGAATGATGTAAGAACCGGTAACGACGAAGTAAACTTCTTCATCTGGTAAGATGGTTAAATCTAAAGTTTGTTGATATTGGAATTTTGGAGACAAGGTACAAATGATGTGTTCTTCGACACCATCTTCAAAATCATCTTCATCAGAATCTTCATCAGAATCTTCATCAGAATCGGATCCAGACTCAGATTCAGAATCTTTCTTACCTGATTTTTTTTCTTCTTCTTGAATTCTTTTAATTTCTGCAACAGCGGCAGCTTCTTCTTCGGAATCAACATCTGAATCAACTTCAGAGTCATCTTCGTAGAATTCATCATCATCTTCATCTTCATCTTCAGAGTCGGAACCAAAGACAGAAGAGATTGGTCTCTTCACGATAGTTAAAGTAGATGGTTCTTCTTTATCATCGACTGATTCTGGGTTGATGGCAGCTAAAGTTAATCTAATGGTAACTGGGAAACCTTCAGGTTGACAGTGTTCCGGTTGGAATGGCTGTAATTCTAAATTGAAGGAGGCTAATGGAAGTAAACTGGACATCACTATGGTTTTATGATTGATATATATATATTACTGATAATTGTAATGGTAAATAGAATTCGATACAGAATGGAATAGCAAAAAAAGGGAGAGAGAGTTAGTTATAAATGCCTTCCTTTAACTAAATTTAATTTTTTCAAAAAGATAAAAAAAAAAAAAAAAAAATTTTCAAATTTCTTTCTTTTTAAGCAGGTGGCGACGCGCGTCGATCGGTCAAATATATAATTAAAATTAATTAATTAGGCGCTTGTTGGAGGTTCAATTTATTTTCAATATTTTATCCATCCCTCTATATATAATATATATATAATATATATATATATGCTAAGGTATATAGAAGAAACCATATAACCGAAATAAGTTATTAGGCGTTTAAACATATTTCAATTTGATTGATAAAATAACGGATATCAATTCCACAGTAAAGCTTTAATATGGAAAGAAGAAGTCTTCATACAAATAGTTTTCTGAGTTTAGGTTTTAATTTTAATTTTTTAGTATTTTGTTTTAATTTTTAACATATAAATCCTGTGGTGTAATCTTTTTTCAAAAGTTTCAATTGGGTAAGCGTTTTTATAATTTTATAAAACATACATATAAATAATTATAAATTTGATTAATATTCATCTTTCTTTTCATATAATACTAACGACAAAAAACACTTAAAAAGCCATAGCATGAGGTCTATCACCACTCTTTAAAGAGAATGAAGAAGCTAAATATTGTTTTAATAATGGGGTCTTCTTGATTTCAGAAATCAAAGCTTTATCAACAATTTTTTGATCTTCAACTCTTTCAGTCTTAACTTCTTTCTTTGCTGAACCTTCTTCAAAGAATTCTTTTTCTGACTTGGTTGATTTAGTTGATTTTTCTTTAGCGAAATAGGTAACATTAAATTTACCTAATTCTAAAGCTGAAACATCAACAGTTGTTGAAGTAGCAATGACATATCTAGCATTAACTCTTCTTAATGGAACACCATTGACTTTGAATGGACCAGAGACTAACAAAGTGTTGTCTTCTAAGTTCTTTAAGTAGACAACTCTCTTACCTCTGAATCTACCAGCCAATAAAATTAAGACAGTACCTGGGACTAAGGTAGCTCTTAACTTTTGTGGTCTGGCGGTCTTTCTAGTTTGTTTAGCAACTGGAACTTGTTCAGCTGGGTACCACTTTTGGTTCTATATTAATGAAAATTATAATTTGATTATAATTGAAGCATGTTAGTATAAATTGGTTCATGGATAAACAAAATTTTGATATATTAAATAAATCATAGAGAGATCAAGAGAATAAATGGATTGAAAATAAATGGGATATATGTCCATTCGATTTAATGTGTCATATTATAATGGAAATGGTAAACCAACATACACAAAGTAGTAGTTGAACTTATGATGGCTATGAAACTAACAGAAATGAGTGGAGATTCAATCTCCGTTGTTGAATCATTAAGTGGCGGTAAGAGTGAGGTGAGATACATTGGCAACCAATATGATAAATCATTGATAATTGATAAACGGATCAATCTCCTTGAAACTTTTTGGACTCTTATGTACTGTCTCAGCTTAGCTCAAAAATCAGATTAATTAATAAATAAATCAATCAATGGAAAAGAAAGCATGAGTTTTCCAAATTACGATGTGTTTTTTTGAATTTCATATCAGACAGTTATAAGTCAAGTAAAAAAAAGTCATATATTGAACAATGATGTGGGCTTGCTAGTCATGAGATATTCTAAAAATTGATTTAGTTTCTGTATGTATTTTCTGATTAAGGAAATGACAGTCATAGATTGGAGATTGGTGGCTATTGTTTGTATCATATGATCAAAATTGTTATATCTACAATTTCCTTTCAACTATTCTATCATTATGTTTGAAGTTCCACTCGATATCGATGTTGATTATTTATTTGGAGTTGTATTGTTTAGTTTCCCAAGTATAGTCGTCGACATTTAAATCTTCATGTTATCATTCATTCATTCATTCAAATCTTTCTCTATTATAATTTAATTTCTATATCATAATTGAAATTTATTATCACATACAGCAACCATTTTGAATATATATAATTATTAAACTGGAGTGTTGATTAAAACCTAAAACCTTTTGTTAAATCTTACACTATAGAAGTTGATAAAATGTTTTAATATTGTTTGTATATACTATCTTGAATACCATAAAACCAATGCTGTCAAGGTACTAACAAAGGAGTTGTCTCCAAAGTCCACACTGATGCCCATAGTAGAGTCACCAAACCATACCATAGTAAGTGGACTATACAACGTTGAACTGGAGCGCACTATTCATTACTCAGAGATCCAATTACCTGTAAACTTTTCAAAGGCAGTGTGGTTGCGAGATAAATAATTATTAGCGGTGCGAGGTGGACTTTACAAGTCACTCCTGGCACCGGCCTGTCCCAAAACAAAACCACAGTCACAATAATAAGTTACATAATCTTGTATTATGTAATCTTTGAAGAGTATCAATTCCGTGTGTAAAGGTGTTTTGTTGTATCTGCAGCATTGCAGGGCTGTGTATAGCGTAGCATAGTTTATAATATTAATATATGTATAGTTAACGTTATGATGACTAATATTCTGAACTATTTGACGTTAAATCGACTTTTGAATCTACCATGTCAAATGGTATGGTATCAAATAGTAGCTACATTCATATTGTATTTGTTGTAGTTGAGGACCGAAACCCGTCTGTTGACCCTTATTTGATTATTAATCTTCTTAATTACTATTAGGTATTTGAAAAAAAAGCTCTTATGAAACCATGCAGGTATCATCAGTACAAGCGTTCAGATATGAAACTCAATTTAGCCATTACATGATTATAATACAAGGAGATAGCAACCTAAAACCAAAAACAAAAACAAAAACAAGGTGGTTGTTCAACGCAACTTAATTCAATCTATTGCCGACCAAGATTCAGTACCGTCAATGCCCCAGGTTCAAGCCCTTTGAAAAGTGTGAAACCTACATTTTTGTTTTTGTTGTGCATTATTAGCTCCGATTATTACAAATACAATTTGCATAGTATAATGTAGAAGTATCGATATTGAGTAATTGTAAATAGTACCAAACACATATCAAATACTATAAATTTCATCCCATTTTCCCCCAATAGTATGAAAGCTGGTTATTCGCTTTAGTTCTCTTTATCCACAAAAGAGTCAATCTCAATAACAAAATCGTCTAAACTTACATCAAGATTCCTTCAACTATTTAAAATGTCTTCCAAAACCACATATTTTGTCGCCGGTGCCAATCGTGGTATTGGATTTGAACTAGTCAAACAATTGAGTGCTTCTTCCGAAAATTATGTCGTTGCTTCTTATAGATCAGCTGCAACTGCTGATGCTTTATTAGACTTGGCAAAGCAGCAAAACGTTGACACTGTTGTTTTAGACACAAGTAGTGAAGAATCCATTAACAAATTACCAGAACAACTTTCTGCTCTAACTGATGGTATTGATGTTGCTGTCTTGAACGCGGGTATCTGTAGACCTGAAAACACCTTATTAAACTCAGATACAAAACAATACGTTGACCATTATATTACTAACACAGTTGGTCCCCTCTTAACCTTCCAGAAAATCAAAGCCTTTTTAGAAAAGAGAGAAACAAAAAAGGCCTTCTTTGTTTCAAGTTATGCCGGTTCCATTGCTGAGGTCCTGCCTTTCGATGTCGGACCATATGGAGTGTCTAAAGCAGCTCTCAACTTTGGTGTTAAAAAAATCAGTGACCAGTTAGCAGCTGATAAGTTTATTGCTGTTTCGATTCATCCAGGTTTTGTCTTAAGTGATATGGGTAATAATGCTATTGATCTTCTCCCAGATGAAGATATAGCTGGATTCAAGGAATATGCTATCACTCCTGAACAAAGTGTCAAACTCATCGTTGAACTTATTAATAAAGCAACTACTGAATATAATGGTAAGTTCATCGATGTTCCAAATGGAAATGAAATCCCATATTGATGATTTTGTGATGGAAGTGCATAGTTCTCATTTTGGGGGATGGGGAAGAAAGTACCTTTTCTTCATACCCAAGTGGTTACTCTCTTTTTTTTCTCTCTTTCTCTCTTCTATGTAATGTTAAATAAATCAAACTTCCCATTTATCTAAAAGCACAGTGGCTCATTTAATGTGATCATGTATTCAAAAGCGTATAAAGGTGGAATATGCAGCATGCAGTAATCCAAACAACGTTTCGTCGCAGTTTGAACACTATTAATCAGTTGAAGCTGAGTGGTTAAGTGCAGCCCACTCTATTTGAAGTTGGGAATCGTTACTGTTAAGTAACTATCTTATAGAAGCAAAAGCATACTCAAATACTTGATAAATTCAACCTACCTTGCTGATATTCATTCATTTCGCCGCAGAATTACAAAGCAAGCACAGCTAGATTTTATTTTGAGAATCGTTCATGAAGAAAGTATTTAAATCATGATCTTTATGCTGCCCATTTTTATCCATACTAACCAACAAATCGCTCCAAAATTCATCGTTTAATGCCCAGTATTGATATTCTAGATTACCTGACTGTTCAGTTGTCATATTAGAAGGGGTGACGTTTTGATTAGGAAGAAGCAACTGGGATGGGTATTCAAATTGTTGTTGCTGTTGGGATATATATGGTGTGCCATTAGATATAGAAGCCTGACGCTGGTTGAAAGATAAAAGACTTTGTGCCGTAGGACTAGCCAAATTTCCAAGTTGAGATGCACTTGATTGGAATGATTGTTGTTTTTGTTCTTGTGGCATAATATCAGTAGTAGAACTAGGTGTATCTAAAGGTGAAGGTCCATGGAAAGATGGGTTAGGATTGTATGGTAGTGCTGAAGGTGGATATGGATGTGGCGACACTTGCGGTAAGGATTGAATAGGTGGTAGTTCCACAGTATTAGGTTGTGATTGTTGTTGTTTTGATTGAACTTGCTCTTGACGTTGTTTTTCAGCCTGATTGGTATAGTTTTGATATTGATCAAGTGCATCAAAAGCATACGGTGTTAGGGGTAAAATACCAGATCGAATCTTCTCGCATGGGTCGGTAGAAACTATTGATGAGGCAAAGGCAGCTTTGAACTGGGCAGTTGGTGGTTCCATCTTAGTTGCTTTTGTGTAACCATTCGTATTACTATTAGTATTAGTAGCAGGTGTTGAAGTAATTCTACCACCAAATAATGCCTTATATGTTGCTTTACATTGACTTAAAAACGTTTGTGTGAAAAGGGATAACACTAGTCGCATCTTACTCAAGAAATGGTTTTTAGGATATTTCAATGATGTTATGTAAACTTTCGATATGACATTTTTAATAACTGTCATGGTTTCCTCAGACATGTAACCGTATGGTTCTAAAGATGGAACGGTTATACTTAAGTAACGTAGTCGAAGTAACATTCCAGCGGTGTAAACTATTCTCGAAGAGTGGAATAATGGATTTATTGTGATTGCTTCGTCACTTTGTTTTAGAAAGTATTTTAATGTTAATACACAGGATTCTAAAGAGCGTTCAATTGATTCTGCAAGAAATGGTGGGAGTCCAGGATTTTTTTGATCGCATGGTTTTGTTGTGTATGAATCATTCCCAAAAATGTTATGCAGTGATGGTTCGTAAAGATATGCTTGAACTGAGAAGTAATAAGCCATTAAAGAATTAAATTGTTGCTCGCTATGTTTAGTTAAAACTTGAATTTTTTGTTTTAATAGATTCAAGGTTTCTTGAATATCATTGACTGTGAATCTATATCTACTACTTGCTAATTCCAACATTGTTATTTGATCAGATGGGGAATGAACAACGTAATGAATCTTTTCAAGTGCTCTATTCAATCTTGCATATATTGCAAGTAATCTTAAATTATAACTTTCAGCATTTTCCATTGCAGTACAATACGTTTCACAATGATCACTCCATCTGACAGGAATTCTTCTTCTCAAAAACAAAGAAGTCGACACTGATAATAGATAAACAACCATTAGTAACGACTGACTACTCAATCCACCTAAATCGTCCATAATGACAGCTTTCTTGACTGATCCTTCTTCTTTGTTATAAAAAAAGTAAGGACGACCAGTAAGACCCAAGTCATGTGCCATTGAAACACATAAAGAAGTAAACATGTGATATCTTCTATGATGAAAAAGTTCAGGAGGAATGTACCAAATACAATATAATAGCATGGATCTTAATAGTGGTAGTGATTTATTGCCTATAGATAACACTTCCTCCGATAATGTTCTTGAAGCTAGATTTTCCAATTTCAATTGAGTATCTAAAGTGGTTGAAGAATCATCAGTATCTAATATTGTTGAGATGTAAACCATTAGTAAAAGCATATAAGGTTCATTTTGTCTCAAATTTTTCAAAGTTAAATCTTTGGGTAATTCAATCAGTGGATAAAGAGAATGTATCTTCGTAACGTATAGATTCAACATTTCTTGACATTTCTCTTCGGTAACAAGCTTTCTATCTATTAGATCGTTGGAAAGATAATCAAAATTTTCTTGACACAAGTTTATTCTTTTTTCAGAAACTTGGACAACATCTGAAGTGGGAGTCATTGCATTATCTTTAAATATTTCATTAAGGAATTTAATTTCATTTTGGAACCGCGATAATTGTGAGTGTGTTGAATTTGGACTTAATGTTGATGATGAACCTCCTTCTTCTGATAGTGTATCCTTGAAACCTTTAGGAGATATGCCAGTTGAATTCAACGTTGATAATTTTTGATTCTCAATCAGCTTAGTCTGTTGAATAATGATATCATCTTTATTATGTAATTGATTCTTCAATTCTAAAACTTGTTTCTCTAAATTTTCAATTCTGGTTAGTGGCAAAGATGATTTAGTATCACCTTGATCTAATGGTTTTATTGATTGATTATTGGAATCATCAGAATTTCTCTTTCTTTTCCGTATTTGAGTTATATCATACTCACAATTTCTTTTGGCCTTAGCACATCGCACACAGGTACCATATTTCTCAGAAGGATCTTGAGGTATACATTTCACTTTCAAAGAATGACATGTCTTACAAGCTATAGCTCTTCTCTTATTAGGCTCTGGACCGTTTGTAGGTGGGGTTTGAGTGAGATCAGATTGATCAGAAGATGTTGTTATAGCTCTTATATTTAAAGAGTCGATGGATTTGGATGGTCCATCCGGTACCGATCCAACTTGCTGTTTCTTTCTGGAAGGCATGCCTATATAGGTGTAGCGTTTGTTTTTTTTTTTTCCTTGAACAGGAAAAAAATAATCTCTACTGTATGAATAGAATATCTTCTTGAAATCAAAGAATAACAAACTGGGAAAACAGTATAAATTTAATGATTTTGATCCTACTCTAGTAGACTCTTTTAGTATAAACTCGAAATTCCAAGTTACCCCCGAAATTATTTATAATATTCATGCTCGCTCGCTCTATGTATTATTATAATATGTGTACGTTTCTCGGCCGGTGGAAATTTAAATTAAAAATATATTATATAATCATTGCACAGCCTCCTTTTGAATAAATAAAGATTACCTAATTGATTATCAAAGAATGAAGGCAGATTCTGTCGCATTCCGCTCCTCCAAAAAATTCCATATATTGATTGATGGATATTTGAAAGAGCTGATTTGGAAATTGGGATGATTCCACAGGTGCACACACTCAGAACAGAAACCTCATACAATTCACTATTATCAAGTGGTAAGAATAGGTAGGTAGCTAATTTGATTTAATTTGATACTATACTTATATATAATAATAATAGAATATATATAATTACCTATCTTTTTATTCAACAGCTATTGTTTGTGATAACAAATAAATCCAGTCGTCAGTCTGTCTTACTAGTGATCTTTACTTCGTTGCCATTTCAATCCCGCTCAAGATCTGATACTATTTATCTAATTCTATTAGTCTTTTTTGTGTCATATATAGATCATTTGCATCGACAGTCAATTTGTCCTAGTTCACACTCCTATAAATACAAACATACATCTATATCAATTTTTTTTTTGTGTTTTTTGGCCCGCTGTTAACAATATGGATAATTTAGGAAAGACTTTGAATAATCTTTCACTTTACGAAGTCAAAGCTTATGTTCGTAAAGCGCAAAATGCTGTTTTAAATTTAAGTGAAATGGAAGCTAAAGTGAGAGAGGCAACTAATAATGAACCATGGGGTGTTTCAACTTCAAAAATGTCGGAAATTGCAAGAGGTACTTTTAATTATAAAGATAGAGAAGAAATTTGCTCAATGATTTTTAGAAGATTTACTGAAAAATCGGCACATGAATGGAGACAAATTTATAAATCTTTACAATTGATGGAATATTTAGTCAAAAATGGATCGGAAAGATTTGTTGATGATGCTAGAGCCAATGTTAGTTTAATCACAATGTTAAAATCATTTCATTATATTGATTCAAAAGGTGTCGATCAAGGTATAAATGTTAGAAATAGAGCAAGAGAATTAACCACTTTATTAAATGATGAAGTGAAAATTAGACAAGAAAGAAAGAAATCTAAAGAAAATGCTAAAAAATTCGGTGCTGTGTCATCTAACGGATACTCTGGATTTTCTTCTTCTTCTTCTTCAAGTAGGAGAGCAACTAATACCGGTTCTTCTTCTTTAGGCAATTATGATTATGAAGAAGATGCCGGATATTCAGGTAGAGTATTTGGTGACGGTGGTGTCTTTGGTGAAAGATTTGAAGAACAAAGACCTACTAGTACATCCCAACAATTCGAAGAATATGATGTTGAACCTACCCATTCAACCAATGCTAAGAAAACAGGCAAACCAACAACTCAAACTTCATCAGTTCATGCATCAAGTCAACCACAAGTTGATTTATTTTCATTTGGTGATGATCAACCAACCGCATCTATCAATACCAACAATAATAATAATAATGATGATGATGATGATGATGACTTTGATGATTTCCAAAGCGCAAGTCAAACCCCTCAACCTACTCAACCTGTCCAACAACAGTCCAATAATCTTGCCAATTTGCTCAATTCATCATACTCACAACCATCTCAACAACAACAATTCTATCAACCTCCCCAACAACAACAGCAATTCTACCAACCTTCTCAAAATCAAGCCCCTGCTTTCCAGCCTGCTATTTCGCAACCAAAGAAAAAGGATGACATTTTTGGTTCTTTGTTAGTCTCAGCAAAGACAACTTCTAAATCTTCTTTCGCTGCCCATGCACAAACATCAACGACTTCAATGGCTCAAAAGAAACCATCTCAAGATGATATATTTGGATCTTTCAGCTCACCAACCCCTGCCCCACAACAATCTCAACAATCTCAACAGCAAAATACAGCAACTAATGGCACATCCGGTGGTGTTATTGATTTATTATCGTTTTAATGGGATCTGATCTTTTTTTGTATGTTTTTTTCTTTTTTTGAAATTAATAGATCCCATTCTTTCTTCGTTTTACTTTAAGGGTTGCTGTATCATATGGCTGCATGTTTATAGAGAGATTCTTATTAAGGACTTTCCCGCCTTCTTCTCCTTGGCAGCATCCTCTTATCAAAATTTTGTTTCTGTTCGTCAACACGTATACTATTTTGATCATACTTCCTTTCAAGTTCCCTCTCATTGTTATTTTGTTGTTGTATTTCTCTGTTTTTGATTATTGTATGCCTAAGTTTTTTGTTGTATTCTTCGATTGTTTTTTGTGTTCTTTGTGTTGTTTTACATCCCGTTTGTTATCTCGTGTTGTTACCATATTCGATTTTTGTTTTGTAAATTCGAGATGATGTCAAATATATTTTTTACTTGCATTTCTTCCTTTTTTATTCAAAGTACAATTCATTATATAACTTAAAATTCCAGCGTTTAGTTTTCGTTATATCAAAATCTCTTTCACTTGAAAGACTCGTAATCATTGATAAATCATATTGAATTTTAATTATTAATTTAACAGATCTTGATTAATCATTTAATTTCTATTTTTATTAACAAAACATAATACTGATGTAGTTTGAATATTTATATAGTTCATCTGATAGTGTTTGTATACCTTGTCTCACACTAATATTCAAAACAGAAAAAGATTCAAAGGAAGAATTAAACACTAAAATCAAGCCTACATACATCTTTCAAATTACAACGAATGACATATGACAATGTTATTGTTGTAAAAGGTAAACATATGAACAGAGCACACCAATAAAGAAAACCCATACACCAACAAGATTTCTTGTATATTATGTACGCTACATGAAAAAAAACCACACAACTTGCAGTCAGAGTACGCGGTGATAGCTGAATTTGATTTAGGGGATATCATATTAATTCAAAAATTGGCATTTACTATTTACTCTTCCGAAAAGCATATAGTATCCTATCTATTACAGTCACATAATCCAGTGGGTTGTTAGTTAATACTATAGATTATTTGCTATATTAATATTTATTAGTAAAGCCCAATCATGGCGATTTACTCATTTTGGATATATGACAGACACTGTAATTGTATATATCAACGAGAATACAGTTCATCACAAAATGCAGGTACGGCATCTCCTCGAGTCAATATTGGAACACCAAATTTACAAAGATCACAACAACAACAACAACAGAATTTACCATCCGGTTCTCAATTGAATACCAGTAGTGCGCAATTGTCATCGACATCGACTTTAACGGGGAACAATGAATCAGGATCGGTATCTGCATCATCATCTTTGAATAGTACTCCGACTGCTTCTAAGAATCCTAAAGTTCAAGAACTATTACTCAATGGGTCTGTGAATTTGAAAAACAATGATAATGTGTCCAAATTACTTTTTGGTACTTTATTCTCATTGAAGAAAATATCAACATCTTTGGTGACGACAAGTAATTCTGATAGTAAACAAGATGATGATGATGATGATGATGATGATGATAATTTAGTTAATTTTAATAATAATTCCAATTTGAATAAGTTCAATGAATTGAAAACATTTCAAACATTGAATTACAAAGTTCATTTTTATGAGACTTTAAATGGATTGAAACTTTTAGTGTTGAGTGATCCATTTACTAGAGATTTACAAAATGATTTGATTACTGTGTATCAGACGATATATCTAGATAATGTTATTAGAAATCAACTAATGCCAGTGGAATTCAAAGAAGGTGAGTTCATTAATAACGAACGATTTATTCAAGATGTTGATTCATACTGGAGTGCATTACCCGAATTCGTTACATGAGCCTTACCGAAACTAAATACCCTTCGTCAATTCGGGATATACATTACATTCCAAGCAATCAGTCTTGGACATGGTTTTATAATAGCGGTGTTTTTTTTGTGTGTGTGTGTGTGTGTGTGTGTGTGTACACAAACTTTGTTTTCACTAACAGAGACCTATCTGGTCGATTGAAAACCAGACATTATACTAATGTGTGAGTTGAATGAATCTAAGGCACAAACAACCTAGTACTATAAACAAATCAATCAAAAACACTATTCGTAGTGTATAGATAATAGAAAACAGTTAATGATAATGACGAGGCCTGACCTGTATGATTTATTTATTATCAGAAGAAGAATAATAAATATTTCTGTAAAGATGTGAAGAACATGGATTGCATTACAAAGGTTTTTTGGTCGAGAATCGGGTGCAATTAAGTTTGTAGTGTTAATTATTTATCTTCAAGCGGATCCCCCCGCTTGATTAAAATTCTTATTTAATAAGACATATTCAAATCGGTGTCTTCAATTAAATCTTATCACTTTTATTCTATATAGTATAAAATAATGAAAATTATATTTTATTATTCAAGAACAAATCTTGCAAATAATGAATAAAGTCTCCTTGATCATCAAATAGATACAAATTGAATTTAAAGTTTCTAAATATGTGCATATAATAAATATAATATGCACTGTGGCACGCACCTGTTTCAATTGTTAAACTTTTTAATTTTCTACAATTATTTTGGGCAGAAATAAAACCTTAATAATTCCAAAATTAGTCTCGTAAATAACAGAAATTTCATTTGGTTCCTGAGATGGATGGAATATATATATAGTATATACATATATAATATATAATATATATAATTCCGTTCTGCAAACCGTTTTACTTTTCTTTTTTTTTTGTTTCAAAAACTTGCTAAACTTGGTTTTACATAAAATTTCTGATTCCTAATTTGATAAATTGATAAATCATACTTAAGTATGGAACCTATGCAATATGTATTATATATTTCCAATAGAAACCACTCACTCACAAAGACAATCTGCACTGTGCATGTGCTGTGTGATTGATTGATTGATTGATTTATTGACTGATTAATCAATTGATTGCAACTATTATTTAATGTAATTTATTTCAAAATAAGTGTACACGTACAATAGTAAAGTGTCAAGATCAGTTTGATGATTATACAATATTGATTGGTATTGTTGTTTTAATACTTTAGGTAAATCACAAATTACCACAAACAATATAGTTTCCTTGTTTGCTAAGAGCCTTTAAACGCATTTGAGCAGTGTACATTGCACAAAAATGTACACTGCTCAAATTCGGGTTAGACAAAAAAACTTTTTCTATTGTTTTACAGTATATGAATCATGATGAGACTTTTCTATTATCTCATAATAACTGAAACTTGCTCAATTGCAACAGAAACACATCGACTGATTGGTTCAAAAACAATGTGTATTGTTGATCGATCCATCAGAGAGATGGTGTATAATTTTTTTTAACGTTAAGCGTATGTAAAACGACGTACGAGCCGATAAACCGAGAGTGTAGATTAGCAATTAGCAAATTTCCGAAACCCCATTCAATCTTGTATATTATTTTTCAACTCTAATCACACCAATTTGTTTAAGATATTAATTTATATTGTAAATACTACTAAATAATATTACAAATTTATTCAGAATTATTTATTGCAATAGTAGGAAGAAACAAACTAACTGTGATTCTTACTTGATGTAACATGTTTCAGACTTTAAACACCATTAGTTATTGTCAAAAGACATATAGTATATACATATATTTCAATCTCCGAATTTTTGTTGAATATTCTCCTTCACGCCTAGACTAGTAATTAATGTATTATTTTACTACTTTTTGTTGAATAGAATCCTACTAAATTTACCAAGATCTTTTGACCCAACTAGTTTCAGAAAGGGTAAGGGGTAAAGGGGTGCGCAGTTCATTTCTATTGAAATAGGCTGTTTGGTCCGATATATTATATATCTATTATATGAGTTTTGGGCAAAACTATAGATTTACAAAAAAAGAGTTTTTCCAAGCCATATTGTTTATCCAATTTCACAATAATTATACTGCTCAGTGCTGACCGACTCCTCTTAATGAAAAATGTATATACTAAGTGAAATTTGTCCCAAACAAACATGCATCTCAATAGACAATTTGTTAACAAACAAACAAACAAGCAAACCCGTACCCTTTATAACTTTTGCTGGTTGTGTGTGTAATTTTTTTAAGTAAAAGTACATATACATCTTTCAAAGAACAAAATTTTAAGGCATTTTTAATTAAGGCAAGGCACTTGAATCCGGATAAGGCTGATAACAAAAAAGAAAAAAAAAATGATTAAGTGAGTGTGTGGGTGGTTTATTTAATGACTTTTCCTTACTAAAGGATAAATATACTGCACAACACACACACATAACTTGAACTGAAATGAAATTCAATAACTGTTGAGATGTACTTCTTCTATTTAAAGTGTAATAGGTTTTAATCATCCATATTATAAACACATTTAAAAAATTTAGCAATACAATTTTTTATGTTTGCCAAAAGGAAAATCAGAAAATCCAGTGGCACTGCAATTCGGTTGAACGTGCATGGAAGACACAATATGCAACCCACTTGCAGTACATTTGCCTTCCAAATAAAATTCTAAAGTTGCGTTAGAATTTTCTTGGAACAAATAACAGCGGCTGATAACTGGTATATATAAGCAGTAGTTGGATTAATAGATTATTTGTATGATATTATATTAATATTTAATATTTATATTTAAGTTATACCGTTCATTTCCGTTTGAAAGCTACGTAAGTTATGAATCGCCAGTTATATCAGACACGGAGTGGAACAGGCAATCACCAAGCACTCAACTCACCAGCCACTTGCTCCCCCCCCTCCCCACTCTTCAAAAATCCCAAAATCCAGACTCTCTCCAAGGGGCTAGCTATATATTTGATTCTTTTATACGTACATATTATCATATACAGTGCAGTGTGCAGTGTGCAGTCCATGCTGTTCTTACGTAAGATTCAAACTAGTGACATAACATACATTCTTCTCTCATAGTTATTACTATTCTCCATCTGATTGATTGATGATGATGTAAACACTTATTATCAAATAACATAAATGGATCCCTTTTTTTTATATTCTTTTTACAACTACATGACAACTTAAACTGTATATAGACCGGACCACCTACCAACCAACAATTTAGTGCCCAAATTCGGAAACAGCACTGCACCATTTTCATATACCAATTGATCAAAATTTAATAAACTTTATTATCTGATGTTCATGTTTTCTTGTGCAGCGAGTGCGTGCGTGCGCCACTGAAGTGCTTTTTTGTTTTAAAGAGTAATTTAAGTTTTAAAGTTAAGTACTAACTGGGTGAGTGGCGCAAGAATCTAATTTGTACGTATGTGATATGCAATCAATATTAATTGTCGAAGATCTTCTTTATCTTTGTGTCTTGTTCAATGCCGGGAGCTTTGGGGCGTGGCGAGTAAGTGGCCTGCTTAAATTGTTTTTTTTTTTTTTTTTCACGTAGAGAACAAGAGAAATAGAAGACTATAGGTGAGTCCGTGACTAGTGACCAGTCTAATGGGTGGTGCCATGGAAATTTGCATATATCAATCAATTATATACTAAACAATTTTTACATCTTTAAAACAACTATATCTCTTTGTTTGTTTCTACTTAGTTATTCCAAATCATATGATTTATAAAGGAATACTAGGAATTCACAATAACATATACATATACAGGGCTATTAGTATTTCGACAAATTATAACTGAATTTAACACAGTCAACCACCTACATACATAGATCTTTGCTCTCCTTCTTTTCCGCTCCCCCCCACCATATACATCTTCATTTGTAAATATTATCATCCTTTATCAGTTTACTATACACATACACATACACATACACATACACATACTCATACACATACACATATAACCAGAGTAATGAAGACACATAAGATCTCTATGAGATCCAACAGTCTCAATAATTTCATACCTTCAAGGAGATCCCCATTATCCGATGACGAAGGAGATTTATATATCTATAAAAATGAAAAGATATCTACTAAAACTGAAAGTGGCAGAAGACGGAAAATGAACAGTTTACCTATCAATCAGCTACGGCATTCTATTTCAGCAACTACAGATGATATGATAATTAAAGACGAAGATCATCAAGATATATCACTTTTACAGATACAACCTCCGAAACAATCGAAACTATCACACTCACTTTCACCTCAACCTTCGCCCTCATATTTACAATCAAATTCAACAACTAGAATACGAACTCCAGGGAAAGTATTTGAAGAAGCAGACGAAGTTGAGGCAGATAACGAAACCGATCATGAACATGAACATAACAAAGAAATACTCACACATAAGATAATAAAGAAAAGAAAATTACAATCAACAAATTCCGATTCGAAACTTGAAATTACAAATATATCCAATACAAATAATAAATTAATCAATAATCATCTACCCAAAGCTCGAAATCATAACTACAATAACATTAATAATACCACCAGTGATGATACATCTACCAACAATACTGACGATAGTTCAAGTGAAGAAGATTATTCAAATAGTTCAGCAATCCCACCTGAATTATTAAACAGATTCAAAAATTTTCCTTTGTTTCAAAATGCACCAAACGCTTTCTTTGCAGCTTTAGCTAGATCATTAAGACTCATGCAATATAATCCACAAGAATATATTGTTAAAGCTGGAGAACAAGCAAAATCCATGTATTGGATTTTAAGAGGTACAGTTGCTGTTACTTCCACCGATGGTGAATCAATATATGCTGAATTGGCAGCAGGCTCATTTTTCGGAGAAATTGGAATCTTATTCAATAGACCAAGAACAGCCACCGTTGTGGCAAGAACTAAAGTCTTATTAGGAGTATTGACTAAAGATGCTTTAAGTATTGTATTATATGATTATCCAACAATCGAAAGATTAATTAGAGACGAAGGTCAAGAAAGATTAGCAATGCAAGAGAAAAGAAAAAGAATGACTAAAATTTCAGCTATCAATAGATTACAACCAAGAAATGATATTTATTACATATCAAAAGAAAATAATAATGGTTTGATGTCTTCAAATGTAGCACTAGATAATGATCGAGTTCCAGGCCCTGCTTTGCCTCCTTTATCATCTATTATATCTACGTCTACTTCTCAACAACATGAATCTGGAGATCAATTCACTAATCCGAGCCCTTTTGCCACTCATTTTCAATTTGCAACTCGCCAACAACATCCTTCACCTTCACCTCCACAACAACAACAACAACAACAACAACAACAACTGATTATGACCCCAGGTCAACGACTACCATCACCTTCTACGATATCCCCTTTTGATTTCTTCCAACAACAACAACAACAACAACACCAACCACAGTATCAAACAAACAATAGTACATATCCAGCGCTCAGATCAACGATCTTACCTTCAATTAATCTACAGCAACATCAATATCCACCAAGTATTTCATTGTTTGATAATGTCGATAACTCTATATCTACTAGAGAATTTCTAAGAAGTTTATCAATCTTCAAGACACTACCATCAGATGTTTTCCATGAATTAGCATTGAGTGTTGAAATCAAACAATTTAGAACAATGGAATATATTTTCAAAAAAGGTAGTGCTGGTAAAGATATTTATTTTGTTGTCTATGGAGAAGTTGAAGTTTTGAATCCTGATTTGCCTAATAGAATATTTGCTAGATTGGGATCTGGCAAATATTTTGGAGAAATGGCATTCTTAGCATCATTGAGAGATGGTAATAAAAATAATAGAGATACAGAGGTTAGATCAGCTGATATTAGAGCTGTTTCTGATTGTGAGGTTTTAATTGTTAAAGGAAACACATTGAAGGAATTATGTTTAAGATACCCTATAGTTTTCGAAGATATGAAAACTACAGCTGGTGAAAGATTGAGAAATAATGATTCTGTTGGTAATCTAATACATTCTACTGAAATAACTCCAAAAGATAGATTGACCGTTGACTCATTGATCGCATGCCATGAAACATCTAATGAATTTCATGGTCCAATGACAAATCCAAATCAGATTCAACTACGACCTCTTGATCCCAAATTCATCAATAGCAATAATAATAATTCATCATCATCATCATCAACAGAAACTGATATTTTTGGCAAACCTTCATTCAAAAGTATTTCATGGTCACCAAAAAATGCAAATGGAGACCATGGAAATTCCTTAGATGATGAAGATCCTTTAAATTCATCAAAATCTACCGGTAAGACATTTGGTTTAGAATCTAGAAATTCTTCGCTGTTTACAAATATGTCTTCAGAAACCGTTATGACATCTGAAGAAAGTGACATGAACAATAATTTCAAACAGCCATTCAATTTTGAATCAAAATCATTTACTCAACAACAACAACAACAACAGCAACAGCAACAATTTTCTGAACCCAATCAAGTTAAACGTTCTATTCAGTTATCCATTCCAACTATGAATCCAGTTGGTGGATCAATTTATAAATTTTCTAATCCACCAAAGCCTTCTTTCCAATATACATCTCATGATCATAGAATTAGATTGAATACAATTAATAATGGTCGTCGTAGATCATCAATGCTCATCAATGGCCCATTACCAGATTCCTTATTTTTGAAAATATTTGGATATTTGAAATTACCAGACTTGATGAGAATGGCATGTGTTTGCCGTAGATGGAAACAATTACTTTATTTAGGATCAAATTTGTTTAAAACTTTAGATTTGACACCATGGAATAGAGATTTAGATGATAAAGGATTGACACAAATTACCAATTTTGTTGGTTCGCGTCCTGAAGTTATTGATATTTCAAATTGTTTCCATATTACTGACGAATCATTCAGTTATTTAATAAATGAAATTGGAATTAGAGGATCAATCAAAAAATTGAAAATGAAGAATAATTGGAATATATCAGCAATGGCAATTATGGATTTAAGTATTGTTGGAAGTGAATTAACAACAATTGATTTATCGAATTGTAGAAAAGTGAAAGATGATGTTATTGAAAGATTAATCAGCTCACAAGCAGATTCTAAATTTGGTTGTCATAAATTGGTTTCATTGAATCTATCATATTGTAAATATCTTACCGATAAGACAATGTTACAATTTGCAATGAATGCAAGTGATAGATTAACAGAATTAAATTTGACTAGATGTACTACTATAACAGACAATGGATATGCTTTTTGGACTCAAACACAATTCCCTAAACTGAAAACGTTAGTTCTTAGAGATTGTACATTTTTATCAGATCATGCTATTAACAGTATTGCATCAGCATGTCCAAATTTAGAAGAATTGGATTTGACTTTTTGTTGTGTATTGACTGATAATTCATTAGCTATATTGTACTTGTGTTGCAAACGTTTGAAAATATTAAACTTATCATTTTGTGGATCGGCAGTTAGTGACAATTCTTTAGTTTCAATATCTCGTTTACCATTTTTAGAAAAACTGTATGTTACAGGTTGTATTAGAGTGACGAGACAAGGTGTTGATATGTTGTTGTCAAATTCACAAAGCATTAAGTATTTGGATTTAAGCCAATGTCCAAGAGCTAATATTTTCCAAGGAACTCCAGTGGAACCATTTGAGAAGAAACCAGGGACTAGAAATGCATATTTGAAAGTTAGTCCTCATGATAGGATCGTTAAGGTTGTCTTATGAGTTATTAACTATCAAATTTATTTATTTAATTATTTACGATTTCTTTTTTTTACTTTTTTACTTGCAGATATATAAGGCAGCTTGTTACGGGTAATATGATGTATCTGTATGAAAATCGTAGGTTGATTGAATTTTGTAAACAGCTCGATATAGTGAAACCCTTAGATGTGATGTAATCTGCACTCATATGACACAAAAAAAAAATCAAAGATGGAAAGAAAGTGAACAAGAATAATTACAAACGTTGAATTATGAATTGAATTAATTTGTTAAAACAGAAGATACATTTTTTATATATTATAAAATAAAACAAAAAAGAACATAATAAGAAGAACCGAATAAAAAATTGGATAGAAAGAAAACAAAGATGGAGAAAGAAATCAAAAAAATGCAACAAATGAACATACGAGTTAGTTAATACAGTAAACACATATATATATATATATATATATTCAATGTTTACTACATGGTATATATAGAATTAAAGAAAAGTTATTAATTTTAGAAAACTCAATAGGCTGAAATATAATTATTAATTCTTTCCTTTTGATTCTGGGCGATACATTCAGCAATCCAAGTAATATTTCTAATTTCTTGTTCTTTTGATCTTATGAATGCCCAAACTGTACTTATTGTAAATTGTTGAGTAAATGCATCTTTACAAAGTCTCATTTCATATTCATAAAAATGATCTTCTAAATTTTTATCATTTGAATCATCAAAGAAATTTTTAAATTCTCCAATTGATGTTATAACAGATTTTAAACTTTCTAAATCTTCAACATTAATTAATTGATTCTTGTATGCTAAGTTAGATAATTTTCCTAAATCTGGTAACATTTTAAGTCTATCTTCAGTCGAAATATCAGTATCTAATGAATTTAATGAGATATTAATTAATCTTTTATCAGCTTCAAAAGAGAGCAATCTATCCATTATTTCATCAGATGGTGATCCTAAATTCTTTGCACAGAACGAATTGAAATCTTCAAGGTAAGCCTTATATAATGTGTTTCTAATGATTTCGATATTTAAATCATCTAAATCATCAACAGATAAACAATTTTGGAAATATGGAGCTAAAGGAGTATCAATTAAAACAGTTTGATATAAAGAATCCAAATCTGTAGCGACTGATAAAGTAGGTAATGTATCGAACCAACCTAATGGATGACATCTTTCTAAGATTTCACTTCTATCACGTTCATGTATAGTTCCTGTGATCATTAATGCAACATTATCAATCATGTATCCATAAGTGATATAATCTAAAAACTTACTTAATGGTTCAGTAGCCTGTGATCTAATGTATTGAAATTCTTCGAATAATCTTTCATTCAATTTAGCTTCGATGATAGATGTTGATAAGGTTCCTGAGACATTTGATAAGAAATTACCATAATCAGTGGATGATAGTTGTAGTTTCAAATCTTCCAATGTGTCACATTGAGTTAAATTGATATATTGAGAAGAAGTTAATAAACCATTTTTATAACCACGAACCAAAGCTTCGATGTAACCGTTATCGATGTTGAAAAACAAACCTTCCATTATGTGTCAACACTACCCGGGAAATAGTTGATAAATGAATCTTTCAAATAGATTAATTGAGAAATTGGGGAAAAGGTATTGTTGAATGATAGATGGTAGATTCAGATATACTATTATCATTATATACATATGTACTTTACAATCATGGATATATATTCAAAAAATGGGTAGAACAGCAGCAGCCATCAAGAGCTTCTTCTTTCTATATATGCTTATCTAATATATAAACGCGACGATCGACGTGAACATGTTGCTAGTACGTGCGCGCGCTCATAACCAGATTAACTGCTCTGTTTGTATTACATAATAAATATTATTAAAGAAAGGGGGATCAACTAATTGATTATAGATAGGGATGGATAGATCAGAAAGATCGATGTCAGGTTAAGAGACGTTGCTGGTTGATGAACGGTACTTTCAATGAACAGAGGTTTGATATCATTAATTGTTTATTTGGATGGATTCCCTACAACAATGGCTGACTTAGTTAACATTGAACTTCTTTTACAAACTCTTTCCAGTGATCTACCCGCAGATACACTCGATCTTCTCAACAATTCTCAAGACACATCATTCAAACAAGAATCGCTACTTTTTCTTAATGACTTATTGAACCAAGCAAATACTTCAGATTTGTTATTATCCACAAGTTTGATACCTTCTTTAAATAATCGGGATGCTCAATTGACTATTATAGAACAGGTTGCTGAGTTGGAATCCAGTCAGAGGCAATTAGAAGATCGTGTTAAGAATGCTTTTTATTCTAATTTAGATAAATCGTTAAATGCTAATAAGACTTTTAATCAATGTTTACATTTGTTTCAAAATGATTTTATTGAATGTTGTGATTTCTTATCAGGTAATTTGAATGATGGTAAGACTTCTAATAGCGATGGTCAAAATGATAATGATGATAATGAACAACAATCTATCAAATCTACAGATGAAAATAATTGGAAAGATCTTTTGAAACAACACCAATTCAACAATTCATCCTATGCAACCACCACCATGTCAAATAAACAATATTTGGATTCAAATCAATCAACATCAATAATATTGAAGAATATGGATAGTATAATGGATATTTTAGAACTACCAGCATTGACAAATGCATGTGTCAAGAGTGGTTATTATTCCGAATGTGTTGAGATTGCTTCACATGTGCGAAGATTATCAATTAGATATTCTGATATTTCTATCATCAAAAAAGTTGAGAAAGATATTCAATTAGAAATCAAAGAAATGATTAATGGATTGATTAGATTGTTGAATACAGATTTGAAACAAAGTTCAATAGTTAAGATTATTACATATTTGAAAAGAATCGGTCCTTTTCAAAATGTTTCTGATAATAATAATAGTAATAATTCATCATTTAATAAAACCAGTATTGCATCCAATGATGAATTACTTGAAAAGATATATTTAAAATCTAGATATCAATTCATCTTGAATGAACTAGATATCTTAATACCTTTGAAAAATTCAAATTCAATCGATAAATATTTAAAACGTTGTCTCGAAGTTGTTAGAGAACATTGTTTTCAAACAATTATGTCATTTGGATCAATTTTTTCAACTGATTCAGAAAATAACAAAACAGTTAAGAATTTATTATTTTCGTTTATCAAATCATTAATCTTGAAATTATGTATAATCTTGAAAGAAAACTTTCTCAAGATTGAAAGTGAGACAATTAAGGATGGATTGTTATTACAATTGATTTACTGCTCCCAAAGTTTGAATAGAATTGGAGGCGATTTCAATTTAATTGTTTTAAATGAATTAGGTGAAAATATAATAGACAAAAAAAAATGGTGTTTGATCTTGAAGAAACAAAAAGAATTGATCAAATCTTTAAATAAAAACATGAATGAAATGAATAGTACTAAAAAAACTTTGGTATCTGAAGAAATGGTTGTATAGGTTTTAAATAATTAATCAAAGTAAAGTCAAACAACTAAAGTAAACATTTCATTATATATAATTACCACCCACCCACCCAACTATATTTCCATGTTCATAATTATTTAAGACCAAAGCACAGCCCATTAAATGCCAGCGAACAAAAATTTGAAATTTCAGTTGTTCGCCGAATTTTATCTGCAGTGCATATCATAT
This sequence comes from Ogataea nitratoaversa, assembly GCA_030579435.1. Classification (NCBI taxonomy): domain Eukaryota; kingdom Fungi; phylum Ascomycota; class Pichiomycetes; order Pichiales; family Pichiaceae; genus Ogataea; species Ogataea nitratoaversa. Next base: position 99,726 of record JAKTQZ010000028.1, read on the forward strand.
ATATATGGCAGTGAGCATTAGAAATAAGGGGGAAAAAAACCAGAAAACCAGCAATCGATCCAAGTTTGCGATCGGATTTTGTAAATCAATTGAATGTTTTTGTTTGTCTTTTTTTCTTTGTTTTGTTTGTTTATTCTTTTCATAAACATCTTTATCTCAATTGTTTATCCTATTTATAACTAATTGTTCAAATTCGTTTTCAAAATTGACAAAAGGCAAAAAAAATGTCTACTGTATGTATATAAATAATCTCTCATTCATCCATCAATCCATTTACTTTTTTTTACCTATCAACATTCAAGATGTGTTAATACATTGACTAACATTTTTGTATTCCACTCAATCGTCTTATTTTAGAATGATACTGGAAAGAAGACACAGTTGTCAAATGGAGACGTGAAAGATTTGAAGGTAGGTTCTACTCCTGCTTCTCCTCCTCCTCCTTCTGATTCAGTTACAACCGATACCAAAAGTTACAAATTAACTGCTCCTCAAAATGGATCTGTTGATTTTCCATGGAAAAAAATAGGTTCTTTCATTGATCCTTTGAATCCACCAGATGGTGAGGAATTACGTTCTTTGAATATGGAGTCTTCATCTACAAAAAAAATTCAATACTATGTCATGGATAAATATTATTCTGATTTATATTGGAATACTTCTCTGATAGTTGGTACTTGTGTCTTTGCATGGATTCAAGCTAGATTAGGTGGTGGGTTCTTTTCACTGTGTTTTGTTTTGATTTGCGCATTTGCCGTGTATCGTACCGAATTCAGAAGATTTAACAGAGATTTACGTGATGATATGACAAGAGAAGAGGCTTTGAAAACTTTGGATGATAGATTAGAAACCATGGATTGGCTAAATAATTTCTTGGCTAAGTTTTGGGTGATTTATATGCCAGCATTATCTGAAATGGTGATCACTCAAGCAAATACCATTTTAAAAGAAGTTGCACCTCCTCCTCCAATTGATAAATTAACTTTAGATGAATTCACTTTAGGTTCAAAAGCTCCAAAAGTTAAAAGTATTAGATCATTTACTAAATTGGGTAAAGATGTTTATCAAATGGATTGGGATTTTGCCTTTGCTCCAAATGATACTAATGATATGACTAAAAATCAATTGAAAAAAAAAATTGATCCAAAAGTTGCTCTTGGTATTAGAGTTGGTAAAGGTTTTGTTGGTGCCACTGTTCCAATTTTAGTGGAAGATATGTCTTTTGTTGGTAGATTAAGAATTACCTTGAGATTTAGTGATAATTTTCCTCACATTAAAATTGTTTCTGTTTCTTTCTTAGAACCTCCTTCAATCGATTATGCATTGAAACCAGTTGGTGGTAACACTTTTGGTATTGATATCATGTCTATTATTCCAGGTTTATCATCATTTGTTAATGGTATTGTTCATTCTACTTTAAGACCAATGTTATATGCACCAAATTCTCTGGATATTGATTTAGAAGAATTACTGGCTCCACCAGAAGCTATAGGTGTTGTTGCCGTCAATATTAGAGGTGTTGACTACAGAAAAAGTTCCAAGATTAATCCATATGTTGAATATTCCACAGATAATGATCCATTAACTACCTATAAAACAGATATTAAATGTCAAACAAATGCTCCAATTTTCAATGAGACTCAATATATCTTGACTACCAGTTTACAACAAAAATTAAATTTGAAATTACTTGATTTTGCAAAAGGTGAATCTAAAGAATTAGGATCAACCTCTTTTGAACTTGCAGATTTAATGCAAAAGGAAATTCGTGAAAAACTTGAAGGTAAATTAGAAATACAAAAGAAAACTATTGGTAAGATTGTTTATGATTTGAAATTTTTCCCTGTTTTAGAAGGTAATACATTACCTGATGGTTCTAAAGAAGCAGCACCAGATTCTGAAGTTGGTATCTTTAAATTTGCATTACATTCAGGTAGAAAATTTGATACAGAAAAATCAATGTTAGGTAGATTATCAACATTTGCTGAAGTTTATATCAATGATGAATTAGTCATTACTTCAAGTGTTATTAAAGGTTCCAATGAACCTGATTTTAAAATCAGATTTGAAAAATTGATCATGTCTAAATCAAGTTCTCCAATCACCATTTTAATTAAAGATACTTCATCTTATGGTACTTCAATAATTGGTGAATTGAAAGCTCATTCATTAAATGATTTAATTTTCCAAGCGTCAGAAGGTAAAGATAAATTTGATTTGACTAAAGGTAAAGGTAGTTTAAGAATCTCTGCAGCTTGGAAACCTTTAGGTACTGTTGGATTTGGTAAACATGCATCATTTGTTCCTCCTTTAGGTACTATCAAATTACTGATTGCTAAATGTGAAAATTTGAAGAATTTGGAAGTGGTTGGAAATATTGATCCATATGTTAGAGTTATTACTGGTGGTAGAGTTAGAGCTTCAACTCCTGTTGTTGAAGATTCTTTAAATCCTATTTTCAATGAAGCTGTTTATATTCCAATCTTATCAGAACATCAAAGTATTGTTTTAGATTGTATGGATGTTGAGAAATCTAATGATGATAGATTGGTTGGATCAACTACATTTTCTATCAATAAATATATCAAGAAGAATGAAAAGGGCAATTATTTGGCATATGAAGGATCATCCAAATTGATTTCCAAACCATTACTTTACAAACAAAAGGAACAAAGAGGTTCTATCACTTATTCTATCTCATTCTATCCAGCTATTCCTGTTTATTCAAATAGTGAATTACAAGAATTGAAGAATAAAATAGATGATGATGAAGAGAATGAATTGGAAGAGTTGAATGAACAAGCCAAGTTATTGGAAGAATACAAGAAAAAACCAGATGATTTTGAATGGTATTCTCCAGATGAAGAAAATTTGAAATCTGCTGATAAGAATAAAAAAGAATTAACATTAGATCAATTAATATCATATAATTCCGGTGTTTTGGGTATAAATCTGTTAGAAGGATCTGTTTTCAAACCTAATTCATATGTTCAAATCTTATTTGATGATAGAACTTATGCCGATTTTATTTCACTTCCAGCTCAAGGTAAAGCATTAGGTTCAAGTGCAGGTGAAGCTTTTATTAGAGATTTATCAAATTCTACTTTTATTTTAAGAATTACAAAGAAGGAAAAAGTTAATAGTAATAAAGATATACTTGGAGAGAAATCATTTCAAGTTATTGATTTATTAAAGAAAGGTTATAATGATCCAATTTCCTTAGAAATTACAGGTAATAGAATCAAATTTCAATTTGAATATGTTCCAGCTGCAATTCAAATGAATGCAGTTGAAAGTATGAATGATACAGGTGTTTTAGATTTAGGTATTGTTAAAGGTGTTAATTTATTAGCTGCTGATAAAAATGGGAAATCTGATCCAATTTGTAAAATTTATATGAATGGAGTTAAGATTTATGAAACTGAAAAAATATCCAAAAATTTGAATCCAATTTGGAATGAACAAGTTTCATTCCCAATTCCATCAAGAAGTAGATCAGAAGTTAAAGTTGTTGTTGTTGATTGGGATTTTGCAGGATCTAATGATTATCTGGGAAGTGCAATATTGGATTTAAATCAATTGAAACCAAATGAACAAGTTCCATTTGAAGTTGAATTAGAAACTCAAGGTTCTATTATATTTACTGGTTTTTTCAAACCTCAATATATAAGACGTGATTTGTCAAATAATGCCGGTATTAATCTGAATAATATTACATCTGCTCCTTTGAAACTGGTTGGTGGTACAGCTAATGCAGTTGGTGCTATTGGAGGAGGAGCAATTGGAGCAGCAGGTGCTGTTGGAGGAGGAGTATTAGGAACAGCAGGTGGATTAATGAAAGGTTTAAGAATTGGTGGTGGTGGTCGTAAGAATTCAACATCTATGGATGTGAATAGAGAACAATTGAAACGTCCTAATGGTCCATTTAGTTCAGATACACAATCGATAAGATCAACAGGAGGAGGAGTAGGAGGAGGAAGAATTGGATCATCATCACAATCTTCATCACCTAATAAATCTGGTTTCAACCATAATAGACAATCATCGGAAGTTACTAGTTTTGCATCAACTAACAATGGAGGAATTGGTGGTGGTGGTATTCCGGGTAGATTAACTATTGTTGGAATTAGTGAATTAAGAACCAATGAGAATTTACAAGTTAAAGCAATTTTAAGTACAACCAAGAAGAATAAAGATTTATATAAGACAAAAGTTGGTAAAGTTTCAGATGGGATGACAAGTTGGAGAGAATCTGTTCCATTTAAAGCAACAGCAGATTCTAAAATAATTTTCCAAATTAAAACACATCATACATTTGGAAAATCAACAGAAATTGGTGAAACTGAAGTTATTTTAAGTGATATAAGTGGTAGTCGAGACGATATTACATTACCATTGAAAGATACTGATGGTAAATTAATTGTTAATTTCAATTATTCATCAAACACTTGAGAGATAATAATAAATACCACCTTCACATGTATTGCGTTTCTTTTTTCTCGTTTGTTTGTTTAAATAATAATGATTTAAATGTTTGTATAAAACTATTTTGTATGTTCCCCCTTTTTTTATTTGTATTTTGTTATAAGTGATTAGTTTTAAATCTAGTGAAATCAAGTTAGCGATTAATTAAGATTAAGTTTTTATTGATACGATACTATAATAATAGCTTATTAATATTATTATGCAAGAAGTACTATGTATGTAGTAGTTACACAATAAATGAATATAAATATACAAACAGCATGAAATTCGGTAATACCATTATATAATATACAAAATATCAATATAAGTAATAGTGCTTTCAACATTTAATAGGTAATAATAATATAGAGTAGGTAGGTAGGTAAGGTACCTTAAAATAATCACACTAAAAATCAATAATAATAATATTATTACCTAAATAAGTAATTGCATATTTTAATACTATAATATTATTACCTAAATAAGTAATTATTAAATTTCAGCCAAAGCAACCCACCACCACCCCCAAAATTAAATATTAAATAATAAAATTGAAAGAAGTATTTATTATATAATATATACAATAATATACCTTAGTTTGATTGATAAAACAATGATGTTTAAATCATACCGATAAAGCATATATAATAAATATACCGATAAATGAAATTACAAAACAAATAAACACACAAACAAACAAACAAATAAACACGTTAATTTCAATTGAAACTGCTTTATATAATCTTTTAGATAAAAAAAAAAGACATAAACTCACGCCACATCTGCATTCGAATGGCGTGGCATGTGCATAATGTGGACACACATGTGCCACATATTAGAGGCGGGCGGCGGACGGCTGTTGGCTGGCGGCTGTTGGCGGGTGTTTTTTTTCCCCTGCCTGCCACGCCACGCCACTGCCACGCCAGCCTTGCGCCAGCCTGGGGAAATTTCCCTTCTTCTCTTCTTCCCCAGGCACAACAAAACAAAATAAAACACGCGTTTCGTTTCATTGTAAAGAAAGAAGACACTTACATAATCCTTACCGTACAAACTAGAGTGTGGTTACGTAAATAAACACAAAGGGGGAAATTACCAAAAAACAAACAAACAAAAGGATTGTCGATCGGTTTGATTTAGTCATCAAATTAATTAATTAAAATGGAACGGGGATCCTTTTGTTTGTTTTGTGTTGTACGTTGTACGTTGTGGGAAATACTTTTATGGAATGAATATATAGATATATATAATGTATTCTTTATTTCCATTCTTTGACTGATTAATTGATTGATGTATATATAATATTAATCCATTTTTTCTGAAACAAATCTAGTTTTAAAACAACATTAACAGGGGGTATCAAGTATCAAAGCTTAACCCCAACCCCAAAGCTAACGCCAAACAAATTCTGAAACATTCCCCATCTTCATCTTCACTAATTACAAACAATAACTATCTAATAATTCATTTATTTCATTTATTTATTTATTTGTTATATCTCAACCTTGAATTATCAATTATCAATTTAATAATATACATTCATCATCACTTGTGTGTGTGTGTGTGTGTTTACTATATTCATTTAAACTCGTTTCCAACCAAAAATAAAGGCCTCTCCTCTCTCCCTTTGAAACACGCTTACACGCTTTTTTTTTGTGTGTTTGTGTGTGTGTTTTTTTTTTTTTTTTTGGTATTCACACTAAATCAATCATACATTCTTAAGTTTGTTTACTTGTGTGTGTTTTATATACATACTTATTGATTTTCCCCTTATTATTATACTTTATTATTTATTATCATAGTCACACCATTGATTCCATTCATTTTAAATTGAGATAAAGAAAAAACCAACTTTGTTGTTGTAATAGTTGTTGTCATTATAATCCCCATTACATATAAGATGGCAACAGTATCAACATCATCAACAACATCATCATCACAGGCATCTGCTATACCAATAGCGCCTAATAGTCATAAACAACAAGATCTAATAATGAAATCTTCTTCAACGGTCACCACCACCACTACCACCCCTACAACAACAACAACGAAAAAACCAGTTTTCAGATCTTTTACGGGTGATAAATTACTTAAAAAATCATCATCATCATCATCCAATCCAACTTTAAAAGTTGATACTAAAGTAGTGATATCTGATCCAATTAATAATTCAAAACGTTCAACAATGATGTTATCTTCAAGTCCATCAATGATTAATATGGGGACTCCAACTTGGTCAGGACTTTTTTATAAATTAGGAAATGAATTGAAAAAAACTCATGTTAAAGTTTCAATTGATAAAGATTTGGATTTATTTATTCCAACTTTAGTTCATAAATGTTGTACTTTTATAAATTCAAGAGATTCTGTTGAAGGAATTTTTAGAATTAATGGATCTTTAAAAAAAATTAAAAAAATTGAAACTAAAATTAGAGAAGAAGGAATTGATAAATTTGAATTTTCAAATTGTTTAATTATTGAAGAAACTTTTGATAAAGTTGAAGAATCAAATGCTAATTCATATGATGCTGCAATAATTTTGAAAAGATGGTTAGCTAATTTAGAAAATGGTTTAATTACTTCTCAAGTTAATCAATATTTGAAAACTGATTTTTCATCTTCATCATCAACTTCCAATTCTTTTATCTCACAAAAAAATTTAAAAGATCCATGTATTAATAGTTGTGAAAGATTGAAAACTTTAAATGTGGAAAATATTCATTTATTTATTTATTTATTAAAATTTTTAAATAATTTATCTGATCCTAAAATTGTTCAAATAACAAAAATGTCATCATCAAATTTATCAAAAATTTTTCAATTAAGTTTTTTCAAAAGTGATGATTTAATAAGTTCTAATCCTTTAATGTCTGGAAATTCATTTAAAAATATAAATAATAGTGCTGATGATCTTTTAGAAAGTTATAAAATTAATGAACAAATTTTAAATTATTGGATAGATTCATATTCAAATATTTATCAAATTTTAAAATCTTCAATAATAGAATTACAACCAATAATGAATAATCTTTTAATATCTCCAATAATCAATGATGATATAATTGAAGAAAAGAAGAATACAAATAATAATAATAATATTAATATTAATATACAATTAAATAATCCAAAACAAAGAAATAGAAGTACATCATCTGAAGAAAAACAACCAAGAAGAAAATCAATGTTTGGTTATAGAACAATATCTAACGCTTTAAGTTCTCGTACTTTATCATATGTTCTTCCAAATAATAATAATAATAATAACATTTCAAATGATGATGAATTACAACAAAGAAGAATAATTTCTGATCCATCTACATCTACATCGTTAAATGATCCAATAGTGACAGAAACTTCTTTATCATCATCATCATCTGTTATAGTATCTCCAAGATCATTTTCGGATGGTTATAATGTCTCTTCTCCTCATTCACTTGATCATTACATTCCAAAACAACAACAACAACAACAACAACAACAACAACAACAACCAACACAAAGGAAAATTAAAAGAAAATCTTTTAGTTGGTTCAATTCAAATACAAGTGAACCTAATCTATCATCATCATCATCATCATCATCATCATCAACAAATCAATTATTACCTAAAAATAAATCAATTTTAATTAATTCACAAACAATTTCTTCAAATGATGTAAGAATATCAAAACCATTAAGTTATTCAGCAGATGATTTAAGAACTAGAAACATATCATTAGAGACATTAGTTACGTATAACAATAATAACGATAATAGACCTGTTATATCTACAATCTATAGTAATAATAGTGACATTGAAATTGATAGTGAAAGTTCAGGAACTCCTCCTCCTCCTCCTACTACTGAAAATGAAACAATTATTAATGTACCAACCACCACTCCTGCTACTGCTGTTGATTCTTCTTTTGAACAACACGTTGGACATTCTTTTAATAATAATTCAACAGTATCAAGTGTTATTGAATCTGTTATTAAGACTACAACAAATGATTTATCTGATAAAGAATATAAATTATCCTCAGTTCCTTCTTCAAAATGTATTAATGATACTATACCTATTGAGAATAATAATGGTGATGATAATTTTACAACAAATTTAAATAATGTTAATAATAATAATGGTGGTGGTGCTGGTATTAAAAGTGGTAAAAAGACTAATAGATTATCAAAGATGTTTTCTGTAAGATTCGGATTATCCAAAATCACATCTTCAAATTGAAATTGAAATTGATTTACTGATTATTCTATTTATTTATTTATTTATATACTATTAATGACATTTTTTAAAAACAACACAAAAAACAACAAAAAAACACAAAAAAACATTAACAAAAACAACAATTCTTTATATTGAAATATTATATAATAAATTATATAATCTTTTGTGTTTTTTTTACTCCGCCAAATAAATAAACGTCACTCACACATAAAAATTATCAAAAACATTCAAATTTAAGCTTAATTAGATTGCAAAGGTTAAATAAATAATGTATGTACCATTTTTGTTATTATTTACACTTTTATTTTCATTATAATAGATATAATAATTTACAACAATTTGATTGAATATTGCATAAAAACTTTCAAAAACACAGACACCAGTTTATTTATTATTTATTATAGCATTACTATCTCGAGAAATTAGATCAAAAAATATATACTTATTTGGTCCACTCGCTAATCGATTTCAATACTTTTTCAATCAATTAATTTGTATTACTATTACTATTACTATTACTTAACGTTCAAATTTACATTAAGATTTTTATTTTCATCTGAATTTATCATTTATAAGACGCCTACAAAGAATCAGATGCCTGGTGAATCATTTAAATACATCGAATTAGAAAGGTAAAGAAAGTATCGATTATCAGCTTATTAGTATAGACTAGTTTTGATAATATAGTATACACAACCAAAATTTTCACACTCTCATACATACATACAAACATAGTAATGCCAACGGCTATAGAACTTCGAAAGTTGAATAATGGTGTACAACCAAGTTCAATCGATCTTGATTCTTATCTTCGAAATACAGATTTCCTTTCAAATAACTTTGGAAACCATCTGACGAATAACGAACAACAACAGATTCAACAACCAATACCACCACAACAACAACAACAATCCAAAGTGCCCATTGGTACTAATAGTGACTATATCGATACAAGTGACACTTCGAATGATAGCAAAATTGATGCAGTGACAGACTCGAATGAAACAAATGAAACAGATCCACCACTACACGATAATGAAATAAAGAACCGATATAAATCTTCATCTTTAGAAAAGGAAATTACGAGGTCGAATCAAGATGAAGTATCTCAACAACAACAACAACAAGAACAACAACAACAAGAACCACCAAGTGGTTTAGAGTTGTCCAGTAAACATAAAACATCAGTGATGGCCATATACGTTGGTCTACTAACTGCTGTCGGTGGATTTTTGTACGGTTATGATACTGGTATCATCAATGGTTTAATGGGAATGGATTATGTCAAACATCAATTTGCATCCAATTCTAGATCTTTCACAGCTAATGAATCCTCATTAGTGACAGCTATCCTTTCAGTGGGGACATTTTTTGGTTCATTATTTGCACCTGTTATATCAGATAGATTTGGTAGACGGATGAGTTTAGTTGCATGTACTAGTATTATATTCTCATTGGGTACAATACTTCAACTAGTTTCTAAAAATATCGCATTGTTAAGTGTTGGTAGATTTATAAGTGGGTTTGGTGTGGGTGTTATATCAGCTATCACTCCTTTATACCAAGCTGAATCTGCACCTAAATGGATCAGAGGTTCCATTATCTCTTTATACCAATGGGCCATCACTTGGGGATTACTTGTTTCAAGTGCTATTACGCAAGCTTCACATCATATAGAAGATCCTAGATGTTATAGAATACCTATTGGTATTCAACTTATTTGGGGTAGTATCTTTTCAATTGGAATGTATTGTTTACCCGAATCACCACGTTTTTATGTGAAAGAAGATAAACTGGAGGCTGCAATTATTTCATTATCAAAATTTCGAAGATTACCTGTTGAAGATGATAGTTTAATTGAAGAATTAATTGAAATTAAAGCTAATCATGATTATGAAATGAGTTTTGGAAATACTTCAATTTTTGATTGTTTCAAAAGTACACCAAGTAGAGCAAGACAAGGAAAAAGAATGGCTACTGGTATGATATTACAAGCTCTTCAACAATGTTCAGGAATCAATTTCATTTTTTATTACGGTGTCAATTTCTTCGTCAAGGTAAATATTGAAAATTCATATCTTATATCATTCATCACTTATGTTGTCAATGTTACTTTCACAGTTCCAGGTATTTTTCTTGTTGAAGTGTTAGGTAGACGTAAATTATTGATCATTGGTGCTGCAGGAATGACAATTTCAAATCTCGTGATTGGAGTAGTTGGTGTTACAACTGATTCTATTATTGCTAACAAGATCATGATTGCATTTGTTTGCTTGTTTATCAGTTTTTATGCTGCAACTTGGGGTCCTTTGGTTTGGGTTTTAGTTGGTGAAATCTATAGTTTGTCTGTTAGACAAAGAGCAGTGTCTATAACTGCTGCAACCAATTGGTTAGTTAATTTCATATTTGCATTTTGTACTCCATTTTTAATTGATACAGGGTCTCATACTGCTGCATTAGGTACAAAGATCTTTTTCATGTGGGGAGCTTTAAATTTTGTTGGTTTCTTATATGCTTATTTTTACGTTTATGAAACCAAAGGATTGATGTTGGAAGAAGTGGATGAATTGTTTAGAGTTTGTAAAAGTGCTAGAAAATCACAATATTTCAAACCAAAAGTTGTTGAATCAATGACAAGAACAGAACAATTACAACAAGTACAACAACAAGTACAACCAGAGACACAGGAAATAGGGAAAGACATTAATTATGATAATCATGATTTATCAACACAGTTACATGACGTTAATAGGAGAATCAGCAGCATTGCTCTTGAATATTCGAATAATCGTGATGATACACATACAGCCACATCAACATCTGTACAAACCGATCATGATCGGATCTCAAGTTATGGATATGGATATCAACAAACCCACAACAACAACAACAACAACACATCATCGGATATTCTGATGAATAATATTTTAAGCATACCTAATAATATGCCTCCTTCAATCCACTCAATGTCTGATGAAGATGATGATGATGATGTGGGTTATGATGATCTTTCAGGTGATCAAGATCCTCAACGTGGTATAAATTTCGAATCTTTTTTCAATGGTGGAGGTCAATCGGAGCCAAACATTGAACTTCGTTCCAGAACTGGTTCTAGTGATACTGGATATTTAGGATCAGGAACAGGAACTGGTGTCGATAGTGATATTTCCGAATACAGTTATTCCAATCAGGATGATTTGATGGATTTGATTCATCGATTGAGTGCTGGTTCTGGAAGTGGTAGTGGAAGTGGTAGTGGTGGGTCTTTAGGACTACATACCGATGATCATTATTTGGATAATGAAGATGTTGGGGTTGAATTGGGACTTTATGGAGATCCTTTATATATTAGCCAAGATGGGCGTCAAGTACAAGGGGATCACAGAGAAAATCAAGAGATTCATAACCTTACAATTAACGAAGAAGATGAGGATGAGGATGAGGATGATTTAATGGACGCGTAACGGTAAAAATCTCTTTTATTTACTGTTTCTTATGTTTACAATATGTAATAATTATAGTTTTACAATGTTTCGAATCCCTTTTTTTTTTTTTGTAAGCTGATTTATTTAGAAAAATTAGGCATCTTTAACAAAACTGAGTGAATTTGATGTCTGTGTATTTATGAAAGAGTTAGTATCTTATTGTATTGTCTTATATTTAATGATTAAAAAAGTGGTATGCTGTATCGATCAATAGAGTATTTAAAGTGAACGTGACGTGGGGATGTGAAAATAGTGTAGGGGCCAAATTCATTTTCACATGTGTCTGTCACTCGTAAATTTTAAAGAGCGATGCCTTTTTAATTAATGGATGCCTCATCGAATTTTGATTTTTTTCCGCCTCAGAATCAATTAATTTCTATTCTTTATCTTCAAAAAAAAAAAAAAAAAACACAAGAACCACAAAAAAAAAACCTTCTTTTTTTATAAAGAACATAAAACGTATTACATTACAAACACGTTTCAATTATAACACTAGTTATCCTGGAACAAAAGCTGAGGACAATATTGATTGACAGTGATTCCTTTTCTCATTTACACATATTATTGTGTTTCACTGTTGATTTGTCATTGACTTAACTATTGTTTCAAACACGTAATACAAGAGGAGAAAAAAAAAAGTTCAAGAGAAGGATTACTGGGGTTAAACGTATTCAACTGATTTTACTACCATCTACAAGTAATACCTCTGAGTCCATTGAATTATCTATTTATTCATTCATCTTCATTGAACCCATTCAATCATTTATCATTGAACTGATACGTATATATATACTACTACCCAATGCCATCGTCTGACAAACCAATTGGAAAGAACGAGAAACCTCTCAATGGGTCAAGTATCCCATTCGTGTCTCCCAATGAGATCATTTTAACTAAAGCTAAACAGCATACACAAACATATTCGGAAATTGCATCAGAGAAAGAATTGGAGTCTGTGCCGGCATATACAAGTAGTTCTTTTGTGACTTCAATAGGAAATATATTCAGATCAATACATATCAATACTGATACAGGCGCAAAAGTATTGTCAAACAAGACTTATTCTGAAATAGCTTCTTTTTATTTTTATCATTCTATTCTAATTTTTTTTTATTTGCTAATGTCAATTCATAGACTTGGAGATTATTCAGTTAATAAATTGAAATTAAGATTTTTAAATTTAGCTTATAATCCTTCTAGAACACCAAGTTTGATTAATAATGATGTTAATAAGTTGGCAAAGATTCCATATCATATTTCATCAATTTTAACATACAAACCAGAGCAGGTTGAAAATGGTGGTGTTGAAGGATTGTGCAATGATGCTGCTGAAATCACTGCATGGAGTTTATCAAGTGGTGTCCCACTTTTGACAATTTATGAATATCATGGAATTTTGAAGAAAAATATTCCTATTCTTCGTCATTCAATTCAAAAAAAATTGGTTTCTTATTTTGGAACTAATAATGTTCCTACATTTTTGATAAAAGTTCCTCATTTGAACTTGGCATATTATGGAAGTTATGATGGTGAATATGATGATATTGAAGGTTTTGATCCTGAAAAGCCAGATATTGAAGTTTCTTTATTAAGTGTTGTTGATGGAAGATTAACTATTGTTGAGCTGACAAAAGTTATGTCTGTTCTTCATAAAAATAATGAATTGAATGAAAAAGACATTAACATGAAATTCATTGATCAAGAATTACAACAATTAGTTGGCAAAGAACCAGATTTAATTATTTTATTCCAATCTTTTTTGAATTTACAAGGTTACCCACCATGGCATACAAGATTGAGTGAGATGTATTGGGAACCTGATAATGAAGACGTCACTTATGCTGTCTTTTTAAGAGCTTTACAAAAGTTTTCGACATGTAAAGTCAACGTTGGTCGTTAAGTTCCCCATATTTATAATACTTTATCAATCATTCTTCCTGCCTATCTACCTATCCGCCCCTCTATTTCTCACATTGATGAGGACTTGCTTATCGCTATAATTGAATGAAATATTTCAAAGCATTGTTTCACCGAAAAAGGAACTGAAAAAAAAAGAAAAACAAAACTCAAAAAAAAAAAACAAATACAAAAGAAAAGCACAGCAGAATTCAATCTTCAAACCAACATTACTGTTCTGTGTAACAATTCGCTCTTTTTGCGTATCTTTTATTTAATTTCGAACAAGACAAAAAGGGGATTTGTTTTAACGTAATATAACCCTTTTTTGTATCGCCCCACCCCCCCCCCCCCTTGCATTGCTTAATTGCTGA
>JAKTQZ010000028.1:114170-201290 GCA_030579435.1 Ogataea nitratoaversa
CAAATTGGGGATTAGTTTACACTGAAAATATCCCTTTTTTGATTCGCTCCCCCCCCCCCCCCCCCTTGCATTGCTTAATTGCTGAACCTTTCAATGGTATAGAATTTCTATATATAACATCTAATTAATTTTGAATCAATATGTGCATTATCTACCTTATGTATCATTGCACTTGTAATTAGTAGATATCAAAGACTCATACATAACTGTTCAACAAGTAGTCTTTGTCTTTCACTTTGAACTTGGCTTGGCTTGACTTGACTTGACTTGACTTGACCCGACCTTGCTACCTCTCTCAACTTTGCAAAGCTATTCAAGTGTATGTACCCACCCATTCAATCTAGATTCCAGATTCCAGCCCCTTACTGATGGTACTGATTGATTCAATGCACATATGGCATGCATGTTCTGTTTGTTTGTTTGGGTCACTAGCCTCAAAGTTCCTACATATTTCAGTACATAAGGGGCTTAGCGGTAAGCAATTCTTAGTCTTATAGAGCTAGCTAGGAGGATCTGTCGTTTGAAATAATTCTATCACCAGGGGGTAAAGGAAAGCCTTCAGCCTTCAGCCTTCAGCTTCCAGGGGCAAAGGGCAAAGGGTACTACTACCACCACGTCGCAAGACACGATACGCCGCCCGCGCGGTAGTAGACTGTAGGAGCCAACAACCCACAACCACGGTCCACATATAAATTTGTACACACGAGGCTGGTGAATTTCAAGTTAATAGTGTTGAATCTTTCCAGATGTATGGACTGAAAGTACCACCAATTTTTATGCCATGCCGGGATTCTATCTAGAGGTGAGAATCCTCTTGTCCTATTCTCCTCTGTCTTTTGTTTATCAAAGGTACTATTTTACAATTTACGATCGTTGGGTTGCTTATCTGTGTTCAATTGATTTTCATTCTCGATCAAGTGTACACACATACTGACCAATAATAATAACAATATATTATAACAAGTTATAATCACAAGGTATGTTGAACTCTCAAATCATTATTGGTTGTATATTTTATTATTAGCTTTGTCTTGGAAAAGGTCCCACTGAACAATTGAACGAACCCAAGAACTACAACACTACTACGTACAGGGTTACATACATGACACAGGCAAACGTAATCACCTAGCCTTATTCCAATCTGGATGTTCCATCACCAATGTGTTACATCTATGTGATGAACCAACTAAGAACAGCACTCAATTGATTATGAGTTTATATTGATCTCACCTTCCTCACACTCCCTTCCTCAATTCATTCTCTACTTGTTGATTTCATCTCTCTCTCACACTCTCGCCCTTTCCCTCCTTTCTTTTGAGGTGGTTTCGCTGCGCTGTGATTGCTTACGTGTGTTGCGTTGCGTTGCGTGTGCGACGTGCGTGTGCCACCGTCCGTACTACAGAAATTGGTAATGGCGGAAAATCAGGTTCGGGTTCTTCTGTCATTTTTGGATCATGTGCAAATTGGAGATTGATTTCAAGAGTGTTTTTGTTCACTTGCAAGGGATTGAGAGTATTAGGTTAGGAACAATTGGAACAGCGTATCATAATTTTAATAATGTCCATAGGTCCACTCACACACTCACTTGATTTAATCAATCATTTATGATTCAATTAAATGTCTGATCTATTTGGTTTTAATTGTATTTTATTATTATAACCATTACTCTTAATTATCATATAGTTATATTTTCATATATATTCAAGTGTATGTTACATTGCTGATAATCAATTGAATAAACAACGCGTCGAAGCTATTTTTAAATCTTATAATTAACTCATTTATTAGATCAAATCAAATCAAATCATAAATTTTTATCAAATCTTTTATAAATTATTATTAATATACTAACATTCATATAATCTTTATTCAGATGGGTTTATCTATTTCAAAATTATTGCAAGGCCTTTTCGGTCGTAAAGAGATGAGAATCTTGATGGTTGGTTTAGATGCTGCTGGTAAAACTACCATTTTATATAAATTAAAATTAGGTGAAATTGTTACCACTATTCCAACTATTGGTTTCAATGTTGAAACTGTTGAATATAAGAACATCTCATTCACTGTTTGGGATGTTGGTGGACAAGATAAAATTAGACCTTTATGGAGACATTATTATCAAAACACTCAAGGTATCATTTTTGTTGTTGATTCCAACGATAGAGATAGAGTCTCAGAAGCAAGAGAAGAACTACAAAGAATGTTGAATGAAGATGAATTAAGAGATGCTTTATTATTAGTCTTTGCTAACAAACAAGATTTACCAAATGCTATGAATGCTGCTGAAATTACCGAAAAATTAGGTTTACAATCTATTAGACCAAGACCATGGTTTATTCAAGCTACATGTGCTACATCAGGTGATGGTTTGTATGAAGGTTTAGAATGGTTATCGACCAACTTAAAGAACAGCTCTTAAAATATGTAATTTGTTGATTTAACTATATGATTGATTAATTATTTATTTTTTATTGTTATTTTGAAAATTAAAGTATACTGCTACTTGTGTGTTGTTGTTTTTTCTTATCTTTCTAGCTTCTCTGTTAATTTATACGTTTTTCTATTTGTTTGTCTAACTACATTTTTATTTTTTCATCTCAAATGTTTATCTATTCTCCTTTTCTTTGTTTCTAACCTCATATACTAATATTTCACCTTTTTTTTCTCTATCTCTCTCTCTCTCTTGTTTGAAAAATTATATAAAGGAAAAAGAAAAAAAAACTTACAAAAACAAAACAGCAAGCAAAAGGAAAAATTAAGAAAGATTCAATTTGGATATTAAATAAAAGAAGGAAACATTGTGAAAGAATGCATTTCGAATTGGAAAATAATTATGAGAATAATTAAAGTCACCTGGCATTAGATTAAACTAGATTTTGAAAATTGGTATTTATAGTGAAAGATATTTTGTTTGTTATATTAATTAATTTTCAATATTTCCCCCGATTGGTCTATTGTAAACAGTAATAAAGATCATTACACTCCCAAGATTCCTTAAAATGAAATCAAGTTAACCAACCAACTCAAGTCAGGTGAATAACTAGGTTTCTTCCTATTCTCCTACAAATACAGCCTGAAAAACCCAGATAAATACTCACCACATCTCACATACTTGATATTACCCCGCTGTAGATCACTTTGACAAAAAGCATAGCATAAAGGCAATTGAGAAAAAACGGTAAGTAAAACGCAGAAGAAGAAGAAGAAGAATCGAGTAGTTGTCAAAAAATGGGTCAGATCGAATGAACGGTAAGTACATTTAATTTATCACTGATGATCCAATTAATCCAATTAATCAGATTTGACTGACATTTAAACCTTATATGAAAATACAGACAAAGTTGAAAGCTACATTACATATTTGATATGAAGGGGAAGGGGAAACCAATATACGTTTCAAAATCGTAAAAAAAAAGATGGATGTGTACAATCAAATAATTACAATATTGGTTAATTGATCAATCCAAACTGAGATGGAAATTCAATTCAATTCAAAACTGAATTTAATGTAAGTGTATGAAACAAAATAATGACTATAGGTTGGTTCTCTTGATCCATGACAATTGAATTCTGGATTAGAATGTGATGAATGTATGTATAAGTATGTAATTGAATTTCGATGATGACTGGTTTGACTATACTGAATTCCAATTCAATTGCAAAATGCAACCAATATCAATAAATCGGACCAATCACCTACATGACTATACTGTGATTTTTAATGCTAACCTAAGTCATATTCACACATATACGTGTAATCAAATCAAATCAAATCAAATCAAACTCTGTCCTCCTCCTCCTCCTCCTCCTCCTCCTCCTTCTTTGGTCATATAAATACATGTTTCTTATCTTCACAAAAAGATCTTCTATTATATTACACTACACAGCCCTCCCAATTGATATATTACATAATATATATTATAATATACGCGCCTAGTAGTTAAACAATCTCAAGCCACATCTACTCAGCCATAGTGCTCAGCCCCAACCGGCAAGTTTACACACACACACACATCCACCCTCGCTCCACAGTCACAGTCACATCCATCCCAAAAGAGTAATAATTCTCTGAAAACGGAAAACCTCCACATGTCTGTCAATTCGGGAATTAGTGTCAATATACTCTCTAGTTTCCTTTGTTCTCTCTTCCACAGTTCTTTACGCTGTACTCAGTCTCCCAGAGATTTCCTATTCCCATAGTAAGACCTTGTTTCTGAAAAATTTTACCTGACATACACTGTTGATCAAAAGTAATTTATTAGTTACTGTTTAAATTTGTTAATAGTACTTATATTAACCTTTGATTTAAAGCTTCTATAACCTTTATAACAAGTTCATATAATATATCAATATTCAACGAAATGGTATGTCATCAGAGCAACTTAAGAAGATTTATCAACAAGGACATCAAATGAGCCGACCATCAAGATAATGAATCGAAATTCTATCAAGAAGATCAAATAGAATGTAAATTTTCATACCATTTGAAACTAGAATACGTGTTGCATAAGGGCATGATACATATACATAGACTAAATAATAACTTCAAAGTCACAATTGAAAGTGAAACCAGCATTATATACAAAGAGAAGGTCAAACATATGGAACTATAAGGGAACAGCTTTTTTCAAACTTATATTAGAATGAAACATAGCAGTACAAGAATGTAAATGTTCACGTTTGATTAATATCATCAATGACTCAAATCCCCACAGAATTTAACCGTTGAACATTTGTTATGATTTAACAAGTTACTTCAAATGGTGAATGAAGCAGAGCTGGGTTCAGCAACATCATGTCATCTATGATATAGACCAGTTCGTTTAAATGTAGACAGACAAATGTTTTTCATAATTACTACCACTATACTTTTGCGGCAGATACATACTGGATATTGATCATTCCGTCATAATATCTTTGAAGCTAAATCAAAACAAGTCTGTTATAGAATCAATCAACAAGAGTTTCCTTACTCAAATACAATTATCATCTTGTATCGTTCTCATAAATCATTTGCCTCATATATGTTGATAAATAGATAAATCTTCTTCATGAAATCATTCATGTGTAACAATTCCTAATACGAAATCAAATACTAACAATTAACAATTCAATTAACAATTATTATTATAGGCTGGTGTTAAAGCATACGAATTAAGAACTAAATCCAAGGAACAATTGCAAGAGCAATTAGTTGACCTAAAGAAAGAATTAGCCAACTTGAAGGTTCAAAAATTATCTAAACCATCCTTACCAAAGATCCACACCGTTAGAAAATCTATTGCCACTGTTTTGACTGTTATCAATTTACAACAAAGACAATCAGTTAGAGCTTTCTACGCTGGTAAGAAGTACATTCCAAAAGATTTAAGACAAAAGAAAACTAGAGCTTTAAGAAGAGCTTTAACTAAGAACGAAAAATTCGCAAAGACTGACAAAGCTAAGAAACAAGCTATTGCTTTCCCATCAAGAAAATTCGCTATTAAGGCTTAAGTTTTTGAATTCAACATATTTTCCTAAATCAAATGATATCTATATAATGTTTATATGTGATTAAAAATATACTGATTTCTTCTAATCTTATTATAATAAGTTTTAATTAGACATGATTTATCGTAAATGTATACCAGTATATTATATACTTAACAAGTTGCTTAATATAGCAATATATTGATATTAATATATTGCGTGCGACGATCGACCTCATCTATATATTTATATCAGATTATAGTCGCTAATTGAATTTTAAAATTTTAATATTATAATGGGATCCCTCTAGCAGAAATTTATAAGTTCTTATCGAATCTCAAAATTGATGCCTAGAAACAAGACACCCTGTTTTTGAAGGTGGTGGCAATTTTTTGACTCCATTCAAATTCATATATACGTATAATATAATTATTGATCTACTGCTGATCTATTATATAATTCAAGTAATGAGCAGTTGTAAGATCTTTTAACTGCATTAGTACCTGATTAAAACAAAGATACATACACATATTATGAGTGCTGCTGACGAGGTAAGTGCAGGCCCATCATAATTAAAGACGAATTCAAAGCATGTTTCAATTTTCCTTAACAATATATGTATACTAACAAAACTTTTTATGATGTGTGGTTTTATTTTTCCAGATTCGTGCAAGAAGGTTAGCTAAATTATCAGCTGCAGCTGATGCTAATGCAGCTAATACTAATACTAACGCTAATACTAGTACTATTATAACTCCAACAACACAACCGACGCCAAATACCAATTCTGATCCCACGCAGAAGATAACAAAACCAGTGGATATCAATAATGAATCCTCCCGAGCATCTAAAAGAAGATTATCCTCATCCATGACTTCATTGTCCAATAATATTGACGAATGGATAAATACTGAGATTGAATACATGTTACAAGCTTCACTATCTTCAAACAAGGCATCTTCAAGGGGATTTATTTTTTTACCTTCTCTGTCTGAAGAATATGATCAATTTGATTTATCATCTATAGATGGTGCCTTATTGGAGATTTTAACTGATTTGGGTGTCATAGATACAGGATTGAATAAAAATGGGCCTTTCATATATCTATTTGATGTTTGGACAAAAGCAGGGAAAGTGAAGAGATTGATTAAATCCGATGATCCATTGAGATTACAAAAATTACAAATTGTTGATGAAGTTATTAGATTATCATCAAGTTATTCATTGATTTTATTTCAAGTTCCAGATATGTTTACTGATTCAATCGACATTAATTCTACAATTACTAAAATTATAACTCTTATTGGAGATGGAGAATTGAATGGATTCTTTTTGGATATAATTAGTAGATCTTCTGAAAATGATTCAATCTTGGAGTTTTTAAATATTGTTATTCCTAGATTATCCAAATTATTATTAGAATTAGATTATTCAACAGAATCTGATTATCTTAAAGTGTTGAGTATTTTCCAATTATTTGTTTCAAATAAAGCAATTGCATCACAGTTTCATTTAATTGATGGATTTCATCCACCTAATTTGAAAGCCAATGAATTTGAAATTAAAACTATATTAGGCCCACTATTAAGAATATCTCCTTTATTGCCAAGCATTGCAGTTTCCAATTATCCAGAAGGAACTAGTAAACAACAAATTAGAACAATTCATGAGTCTTTGCATGCTGAACATAATATCTTATTAAATAGATTATTTGAATTTTGTGATAAGTTAGTTAGATCAGGAGAAGCATGTCGCAATGCTTTTTTGAAACTATTATCTAATATTGTCAATAAAAATCATTTAAGAAGAGGTGAACATGCAGATCCTAAAAAAATTGCATCAGATTCATTAATGTTCAATTTAACTATAATTTTAATGAAATTTTCAAAACCATTCTTATTAGATGATTCCAAAATTGATAAGATTGATGTCCAATTTTTGAATCGTAAAGATACATTGATTGATCTATCAGAAGAAACCAAAATTAATTCAACAATTCAAGAATCTGATGAATATTATTCATCAAAAGAAATCATTGAAAAGCCATTAAATTTTATTAGTGAATGTTTTTATTTGATGTTAACATATAATCATTATGGATCTGGAGGACTTTATGTGAGTTCAAGTAGATTAGATAGTCATATCAAATATATGAATAAAGAATTAAAGAAATTGGAAGAAGTTGTTCAAAGAACAATAGGTGGAGGTTCAGGAACAAATAATAATAATAATAATAATAATAGTAATAATCCAATGGTTAAAATGTTTATTGATACAAAGATTAAACCATTAAAAAATCAATTAAAAGAATATAAATCATTAAAACTTTCAATTGAAATGTGTTCAACTAATAGAGAATTACAATTGGAAATATTTGATATTATAATTGGATCAATAAAATTTTTTATAAGACTAGTGGAACCTACACATAAATATCCAAATTTAAATAAACAATTAGAAATTCCATTTCATAATTTTGATAATGAAGTTGATAAATTAGATGATATTGATTATTTAAGAAGTATATCACCAATACCATTTAAATATTTTCCTGAAATGTTTCTTGAAGGTATAATTAATTATTGTCATTATATTTCTAAATTTACAAATAATCCAATGTTTCAAAATGATGAAAAATTGAATCAATTTTTAGAATTTGCTATAATTATTTTAAGATGTCCTGAATTAGTTAGTAATCCTCATTTAAAATCAAGATTAACAGAAATTTTATTTTTTGGATCATTACCTTTACAAAATGGTAGAGATGGATATATGATTGGAATTTTTAATGAAAATGAATTAATTAAAAAACATTTAACTATATCATTATTAGATTTTTATGTTATGGTTGAAAAAACAGGATCAAGTTCTCAATTTTATGATAAATTTAATGCAAGATGTCATATTTCAATAATTATTGAACAATTATGGAAATTTGATTTTATTAAAAATGATTTAAAAGAAATTTCTAAAAATTTGAAATTTTTTGTTAGATTAATTGCAAGAATGTTAAATGATACAACATTTTTATTAGATGAATCATTAAATAGATTACATACAATTGGATCATGTCAAAGAGAAATTTTGAATAGATCTAAAGGTAATCCACCTAAAATGGATGATACAGATGAAGAATTAATGAAAAAATTACAAGAAAATGAACAAAGTGCCAAATCATTTGTTCAATTATCAAATAAAACAATTCATTTATTTAATTTATTTACAAAAGAAATTCCAAGATCATTTATAATAGTTGAAATTGTTGATAGATTAGCAGGAATGTTAAATTATAATTTAGTTGCATTAGTTGGACCAAAATATAATGAATTAAGAGTTAAAAATCCAGAAAATTATCAATTTAATCCATCTGAATTATTATATCAATTATGTTCAATTTTTATTAATTTATCAAATGAAATTGAATTTATTGAAGCAGTTGGTAAAGATGGTAGATCATTTTCACCAATTTGTTTCCAAAAGGCAATTCAAATTTTAAATAAAATTGGTAAAATTGATTCAGAATTTGATTTAAAATTAAATAAATTTGTTAAAAATGCAGAAAGAGTTAAATTGGATGAAGAAGAAGAAGAATTAGAATTAGGAGATATACCAGATGAATATTTAGATCCTTTAATGTTTACAATAATGAAAGATCCTGTTAAATTACCACATTCTAAAATATCTATGGATAGATCAGTTTTAAAAGCACATTTAATGAATGATTCAACAGATCCATTTAATAGATCTCCACTGAAATTAGAAGATGTTGAAGATGATTTAGAATTGAAAGAAAAAATTAATAATTTTATTAAAAATAGAAAGGAAAATAATGATTGAAAAAATGACGTTATTATCCAATTCAATGAAATAACAAATGAATGAGAGTATTATTAAATAAATTAAATAGAGAAATGGTTTTTTTGTTTTTCAAATGAATATGGGGAGAATTCAAATTGATTAAGTTAAGCCTAGAATTAGATTTAAAGCTTGAATAAAGTTAATATAATCAATCAATTGATCTAACAATTATTTATTTATTACCCCCAAAATTATTATTTATTGTGACATATTAATTACCAAATTTTACCCCAGAATTTCAAAGTCAAAACATACACACACACACACACACATATCACCCATTATATAATTATTATTTATTATCTGCTTGTTGTTTTTATTTTATTCTATAATTTATTTTATTTTCCGGTAAATTTTATTGAAAAAGATTAAAAAGATAATAATAATAAATAAAATGAGTAGGCTATTTATTGTGGGGAGTAGTTATCCGGGGAAATAAGTTGCCTGGCCCTTGGGGCCTGTGGCCTGTGCAGTGTGCGGTCATGGTAAAGTCCTGTCCAGGCCACGCAGGCCGCGCAGGCCGCAGTCAAATAACTTAGTCTTCCAAGTAAATCTTTTCCCGGGGTAACGAACGTCCCGGGGGGACTGTACCCGGTAGTACCACAGGCACCTGGCACAGGCACAGGCCGGGCCATCCAGTAAGTAACCGGATAAGAGAGATGCAGGCTACAGATTTAAGGGTAACTGGAGAAAAAAAAAATCACCTGCGTAGTCTGTTGATGATGATGATATTTTTCTGGTTTGATGTTTTGTTGTTTTTGCAAACAATAGGATGTATAGATAGATGAGATGAATGAATGAATGAATACTTGTTTGTCACTTGATTGATCTATTTAATTTAATTGTTTTGATTCACAAATTTGCAATCAATTGCAATAAATCAATCAAGTGGTGTTTGTTTAATATTAATCAACCAACCAATCAACCAACCAATCAATCAGTCAATCAACCAATCAGTCAATTGTTATCCTTGTCTTGTTCTGTCTTGTCTTGTCTTGTTCTGATTTTTTCAACTACTAAATCATCATCGATCATCCATTATTTTCATTCATTCATTGGAGGGGGCATTATTTTAATTATTTTTTTTTTTTTCACTTGGTTTTGAATTTAGAATTTCTATTATTATTTAAACCTTTTTTTTTTCAATTGATTCAGTCAGTCAGTCAGGTACATAATTGTGTTTTTTTCTTTTTTTGCTCGAGAGCCTTTGCAACAGATTTGTGTGTGTTTTTTTGGCCAATTGATTTGTTTGATATTAAAAGGGGGGAAGTTTGGTGAATAATTTTGAACTTTTGAACTTCTTTGAATCTATTTCATTTCATCAATTGATCTTTTTCATTCTTTCATTCTTCATACATTTCAAAAAGAAAAAGAGAAAAGTAGTTATAAAGTTCCTACTTTTGTATTTCACTTACTTATTACTATAACAATCATATATCAAGAATTTCAATTATTGATTCTTTTGTTTTCTTTGTCTCAATATATTCATTCTTGTTGAACAACTACATACATACTTTCATTCAATCATGACTTCAGAAACATCAAAGCAAAAATCATTAATACCTTCTTCTTCTTCTTCTTCCACAGATGCAACTTCCTCTTCTTCATCTACAAATAATGTTAAAGGAGACAAAGTTTCAAATTTGAATAAAAAGAAGAAAAATGGAGGTTCTAATCATTCTATTGATGAATCAAATTCAATAGTTGAAAAACTTGAAGAATTGTCTATAGATCAATTAAATACTGATTTTTATCCTCTTGAATTGAAATCAACAGATTCTTCAGATATAATAATTGAACTTTCACAACATTATAATATCCCTGAAATATTGATTAAATCGTTATTCAATTTGAATAATAGAAGTCAACAACAACAACAACAACAATCAAATAATAATAATAATAATAATAACTCAATTGAAGATAGAAAATTCATATTAGGTTTAGAATCTGAAATTACCGATTTTATTACAAAACCTAATGTGGATTCATGGAAAATGACTCCATTGAATTCTTATTACAGATTACTTACTCATAAACTTGCAGAATATTATAATTTAGGTCATATTTTATCAAATGATGGCTTTTCAATGGTTCTATTCAAAATTAATACTTCTTTAGTTAATGCAGATGATGAAACTAAAAAATCAGCTAAATTTGATGATGAAGGTAACATTAAACCATTAGATTTTAGAAATTTAAGATTTGATCCTGCTGAAAGATTAAATAGAATTAGATTGTTTGATTTATTCGATCATTATAAGACTCAATTAGGTTGTGATGATCAACTCAATGAAATCAATGAAATTAATAATGATGATGAATCATCTAAAGTTATTAAAAATATCAAAATTATGAAAAGAAATAAAAAAATCGATAATGATCAATCTTCAATTGATTCCTCTAATAAAAATGAAAAACAATCACAAGATTTTGAAAGTTCTCCATTAACTAGTAATTTAAGTATTGATACAAATAATTCAACTGGAACAAATATTATTACTATTGAAGAAGATAAAATTACAAGAGAAGAAAGATACAGAAAAGTGAAAGAAAGAATTGAACAAGAGCATAAAGATGATGACGATGACGATGATGAAATTGAAAAAGATGATGAAAATGATGAAGAACTTGACGAAGATGATAACAATAGTAAAAGTAATTTTGATTCTCAAGATAATAAATATAATTATCAATCAGGTGGATATCCAACTTATAATACCAATACACCACATCAGCGTCATCGTTCCAATCAATATAATCGTTATAATAACAATAATGGAGGAAACTCACGTCATCACAACAACAACAACAACAACAATTATAATCATCATCATCATCAGCATCACAATAATAATCGTCATCTTCATCCTCAACAACAGTATAATAACCATCTTCAAAATAACAATGGAGGAGGTTATATCCCATCACCACAAGACTACAACTATTTTCAACCTCAATTCATCCCAATGGGATATCAATATGCTCCACCACCCCATTTATTAGGACAACTAGCGCCTCCTCCACAAGCATTAGTGGACCAACAACAACAACAACCACTACCTCAGTCACAACAACAACAACAACAACAGCAGCAGCAGCAACAACAACAGCAACAACAACAACAAAAACAAAAACAAAAACAACAATCTCAATCTCAATCTCAATCTCAACCTCAACCTCAATCACAACAAAAGATTCTAGCAGGACCTGGAAGTTCTCCTAATCCTCAATACCCATATTACTATTTTGCACCAACACAACAATCACCACCAAGTTCAGGTGTTCAACAATTACAACAACGTCAACAATCTCCTGAATCATCAGAATCCATCCAACAATCTCCAACTCCACCACATCAACAACCTTATCAACAGTTCTATTACCCTTCTCCTTACTTAATAGGAGCACCACAAGTTCCAGGTGGACAACCTCAGCCTGTGCCTGTGCCTGTTCCTGTGTCTGTCCCACAAGGAGGACAACCTCCATTACCTGGACAAATACAAGGGCATGGTGGTGGTGTTTATTATAGTAGTCAAAATGGAGGAGGACGTCGATACAGCGGTATTAACTATAATGGTAGTAATGGATCAGTTGGAAAACAAAAGCATAGTAATGCTAATGGTTCTAATGGTTCTATTAGTGCTAATAGTACCAATGGTTCTAATGGATCATCTAAACATTAATTTACATCCGTTTTATGAATAAAATGATTGGTTATTCTGTTATCTATGTAAGTATCTAAGTACGTATGTAAAATTTTAGAAGTGTTTATGAATGTCCAGTGTTTCATGCATATGTTTTCAATTTTCAATACAATACTAAAGTGTAAAAAAAAATACATCAACAACATCAAAGTCCAATTATCTATTTCTTGTTTTGGTATATAGTGTCTGTTTTTTTTTATATTGTCATTTATAATACCTTTATTTAGAAAAAACATCATAACTTACTTCCATTTATTAACTTATTCGCTCTATCTAAAGCTATATCACACATTGCATTCAATGCCTCTTGAACCTCATCATCATAACTACCCCTTGCAATTCTTTGTTTCATTTCAGTCATAATCAAATCTCTTGTTCGTCCATCAACAAAACATACAAATCGTAACCCTGGGAATTTCTCTTCGTACTCTTGGTTCAATTTTCTCAATATTTCAGCTTCTTCTGGTGTTCCTTGCAATTGAGCTTGTTCTGATTTCGAATGGGCAGATAACTCTGTTGTCTTTTTAGCTGGACCTAAACGAGGGTGAGCAGATATGATAGAGTGGATTAATGTGGATGAAGAGGTTCCATTAGTTGAAATGAGGCTGTCGTAGAGGTCTAGTAATCCTGTACGTGCATGTTCAATGAGCTCATTGTATGATGTGTATGATGGGGATGTTGAGGAAAATAATAAAGGGATTAAGAAATTGGATAATGTTTCACAAGGTTCAAATAGATTATTAAGTACTTCAACTTGCTGATTTCTGGTCAATTGAATCAATTCTTGAGAAGGTGGTAACTGGTTCAAACCCATACTTTTGACTTTTCTTTGATGTTGATTGGTATATCACTATACTATTTGAGAGTGATAAACATAAATTGAGAGAGAGAGAAAGAAAGAAAGAGGAAACTTCAGTTAAACACTTTTGTAGTCTATACTTGAACTTATCTTTGATTCATCAACATGCAGTTCTAATCCAAAAAGGCTGTGCATCTAGAGACTGAGAGACTCTTCGGATAACTCCGACGTCTGTATACGTCGATAGGCGTTACCTATATATATAATTATATATCAATCAGTACATCCTTACATGAGATTATGTCCGAGTAGCGTTGGTATCTTACGTAATCAAAATATATGTGTTCATACTATAGGCCGGTACCTAATAAATCTTGATCTGATCTGATCTGATGATGATGATGATGATGATGATGTGTGATAATGTGTTAAAGACTTCCAAACACTGATTATTAACACTGAAAATTCTCATTCGTCAGCCTTTTTTTTTCCAGTAGACAATCAAGTCTTATAGATAGTGAATCATTGAATTGAATCGAAACACACAAAAATTAATAATGTCGAACAACAATGATGATTTAGTTCCTGAAGAAATTCCAGGTTTCAAAGTCACTGAAAAGAAAACAATTCAAGAATATACTCAACTTGATTCTCAAGATGAATCATTGAATAAATGGAAGAAATCCCTTGGATTAAACACTGGGAATTTGTTACCTGTCCCAGAAAATGATAAACGTACCGTTGTTATCTTATCGATGTCATTGGTTATTCAAGGAGAACCAGAGCCAGTTATAATAGACATGAAAGATTTGACAAGTGATTCTTTATTGAAGGACAAGAAAATATCATTCAAAATTAAAGAAAAATCCATATATCAATTGATAATTAAATTCAAAGTGCAATATGATATAATCACAGGACTAAAGTATCTTCAAGCAGTTAAAAAGACTGGAATTACAGTCGATAAACAACAAGAACCATTAGGTAGTTTCGCTCCAAATACAGTTGATAATCCATTTTATTTGAAGAAATTCGATTGGGTTGAAGCTCCATCTGGTATGTTAGCTAGAGGATCATATAGTGCTACTTCGAAGTTTATTGATGATGATAAAGTTGTTCATTTGACTGTTCCTTGGAGTTTCCAAATTGTGAAATAATTATATGAAATGGTGGTGTATGTGAGAGTATACGTATCGTGTTGATGCCTTTCAAGCTACAGAAAGTATGTTTTGAAGTGAGAATTCGTTAACTATAGTAAAAGTATATAATAGTTTGTATTTTTGTAAGCAGAAAGACAAATTAAGAAAGCTTATTTAAGGACAAATAACAAATCATTCATAACAGGATAAATTAGATAGAAAAAAACACAACAGGGAAGAGTAGAGATTGAGAAAGAGAAAAAGAAAAGAAAAAAACGCCAAATAAAAACCATCATGTAAGTTAAGAACATATTACCGGTAATAGTATGGTATGAGGGGAAGAGAAGAAAAAAATAGTTTGTTATTGATGATGATGATAGTAATGATGATGGTTGTTGTAAAGGAAAGAAAAATCATTGATTTTGGAACGTAACAAAATCGGAATAATAACCAGGAAGAGGAAGACACAGGGATAAAACATAGGGAGAAGCTGAAATTATTTTCAAAACAGTTGATTATAACTAAAAAAAAAAACACGATTAATAACGATTATTGAATGTTATAAGGGGAAGGAAGGTTGTCAAGAAAAAAAAAAATGTATATGGATAGTGAATGATTAAACATACAATGGATTATAAGAAATAATCTGGTGTTTTTCTTGTGACTGTTGGTTCCCCTGGTCTAACTGAAGGGTCGTATTGCAAGAAATCTCTATTATGATTTTCATCAACTTCCATAATTGCAGCTTGATTACCACATCTATAACAATAATTTGGAGCTGAGAAAATAGTAACCACTAAATCTTGATGAGACCAACTATATCCTTCCATTACCAACTGATGAGCTCTTGCTATCAAACTTAAACCATTAGTATGATTGAATTGTTCTGATATATCTTGACCGAATGTAAAACCTGCACCTCTTGGTGAGATTCCCCATCCACCTCTATCATCAGGATCAGACCATAATAAATCACACATTGGACCTTCATGGGGAACTTCTTGAATTCTATTTAACTCTCTAACTTGATCAATCGATTCAATCATTGGTGATAAACCACCATGTAAACAAAAGATTGAATTATCAACTAGTGCAGTAATTGGGAAATAATCAAATAAATCTGTAAATATTTTCCAAACATTTGCAGAACCATATTTTCTAAAACATTCATCATAAAACCCATAAACTTGAGTAATTTGTCTTGATTCATGATTACCTCTTAATATAGTAATTCTTTTAGGAAATCTAACCTTCATCGCAACCAAATAACTAACAGTTTCAACTGAATAATAACCTCTATCAACATAATCACCCATAAATAAATAATTTGTATCGGGACACGGACCACCAATTTTGAATAATTCTAACAAATCATGAAATTGACCGTGAATATCACCACAAATTGTCACTGGAACTTGAACAGGTTGAACATTTTGTTCATCTTTCAAAACTTCGACAGCCATGGAACACAATTCTTTGATTGACTCTTCACTCAAAGGTTTGCATTCACTCAATTGACTTATCCAACCATCCAGAGTATTAACTTGTGTATACGGATTAGTGGTAGATATTGGAACTTGATTGACTATTTGTTTTGAATCGGTTGTTGTTGATGAGATTGTTGGAGAAGAAGGGGAATTCTGTTCAACAACATCTTCCATTTGAACGTCAGTATCGATATCCATCTTTGTAATTATAGCGTGTGATTTATTTTAATGTTTATTTGGTGATAATGTGATTTAGTAAGTAAAATGATGATGATTAAAACAGCCAGTGTTTGTTCTTACTATTTATCTTACTAATGGGACTTTTCTTTTTCTTTATATGTTGTATGTAGTATTAAGGAACGCAAGTTATTTAATTTATTGAATCAAAAGACTTGATATTAACAATTAATCAAATTCTTGAGGAAATGGTCAGATAGATTGATAGAATGTACAAATGAATGGAAAAAAAATGCCTTTTATTAAAATGAATCTCTTGTGGTGTTATCCTGTTGTTGATGAATATGAAGAATATTATTCTAATATTATTGAGTATTACTTATGATTATCTGAAGTATATGCCGGATGATGATTAATGATAAGAAGAGACTAATTGAATGAGATAGTGTTGATAAGAGATTAATAAAGATACAAAGTAGTAAAGTATAAAGATAACAAGCAGCAATGATGTAACTTATAAAGTAATTGTAGTGTATATGATTTTAGGTATTCTGATGGCTGTTCACTAATTCAATTGTTCGATGTTCAATTTTTGAAGGACAATTGTTTGAAGAAACCTATTTGGGTAATATTATGTAACCAATGACGTAATGTGTAATAATTTGGCGGTTAAAGAAAAAAATATATGTTTTTTTTGAAAAAAAGGGCGTTTAATTTTGTTTAAGAGTAGGGGAAGAGAATGGAAGGGGGGAAGGGAAGGGAAGGGGGGGTTCCTTATTTACTTGCTTATTTGTTTAGCTTGGTTTATTGTGTTGTTATTGGTTATTGGACATTGGAAATTGGAAATTGATTATTTACATACTTGCAAAATAGATATATCAAGTAATCATGAATTTACAAGTACAGCAACTAGACACTTATGTCACATCAACTCCAATTTCATCAGCATTACCACAGGCATCTCCGCCATCATCTCCGACCCCGTCAAGTTTATATAGTTCCGCAACAGGTTTACCAACCTTATTAAATGATTCTCCTACACACAAACCACCTCAAAGGGCCTCTCCTTCTTTAGTACTACCCTCATTAAGAAACAAAGTAATGCATCATCATCGATCGAGGTTGTTATATGGTGGAGGGGAGGGTGGGAGTGGTGGTGGTTGGTTCAATGCGATCATGGAAGAAAGATTGATTAGATGGCGGCCTGTTAGTTCCAGTGGACATGGAGGTGGGTTGAGTGAAGTAGTTGGTGGTAGTCATCCATACATGAATACATTACGTGACATTGATGGTAATTTTAAGAAACAAAAAAATGGAGGGGTTAAAGGAAGGGTGATTAATGGGACTAGCAAAGATAAAGAAAATGTTAATCCATTAATGAAAGAGGAAGAATGTGATGAAAATAATGTAAGTAAGGGTAATGTTTTACGTTCTCGTGAAAATAGATCCGATTTAATTGGTGATTCAACAAGAAGAATGATATTAGATGATTTGAATTCATCATTTGATGTTGAACAATTTAAATTAATTCATCCTGATTATTCAAATTCGTTTAAGATGGTAAATGGAGAGTTGGATGAAGTAGTAGGTGATGATGATGATGATGATGATGATGATGATGATGATAATAGAAATCAAGAAGAAGTGCATGAAGTTAGAGCGTTTGATGTTGACAGAGATTTAGATGAGTATTTGAAAGGGGATAATAATGGACCGAACAAGACTGTTGTTGTTAAAAAAAGATTTAATCAAAGACCACTTAATATTGGATACGGTAATGAAGATGAACAAGCAGATGACTTTGATGAAGAATTTAATTGGATGGATATATTTCCAATAGGATGTTACTAACTAAATGGAAAAAGTTTTGCTTTTGGAAAAAAAAAAACTTTCAATTTTTTTTAATAAATCAAAAAAAAAATCAGATTGATATAACATTATAAACATAAAAAGAATATAAATATATAAATAATAAAACATCAGTCTTCTTTTCCTTGGTTTAGAAAAAAAAAGAAAAAATGTATTAACGGAACTTAGGGGAAACGTGTAGTAAAAGATAGAAGCATGAATCAAATAAAGAAAGTTAAGAGGAATAAAATGATAACGAAATATCAAATTTCCATAAAAAAGACAAACTAACTAATTAACTCCATGGATCATTGATTGATAAAAATCATAATCAATGTAAGACATTAATAACAGTAAAAAGATAAAAAAAGATGGGGTACTCTTTTTTTTTTTGTTATTCTCTGAAAAGAAAAACAAAAGCTCAAGTATAAGAAAACCAACAGTAACCAATAATAACAACAACAAACGATATTAATCCAATTGAATAAACATATTTTGTATAGTTTTTTTTTCTTAATTAATTGCAAGTATAATCATATATTTCAATTTTCAAAAAACCAAACTGAGAATGGTATCAAAAAAAAAACATTACCGGCACCAACATTCTAAAATCATCATTGTAAACATCAATTATTCTTCATAGAATCAAATTCAACAATTCAAGGACTCAATGGGAAAGAGAAATTGTAATTTTAAAAACAGGAAATCATTTAAATCATTATAGATTAATCCTTAAACTTTCTGTCCGTTAAGTAACTTATTTAGATCTAGCTCTAACCTTCCGTCTCTTTCTCTTTAGTCTTCTAACTCTCTTCTTTCTCCACTTATTTCTCATTTTGGAATGATAATTAAATGAATATAATAATAGTTGAAAAAGGAGAGAGAGAGAGAGAGAAAAAAAAGTGTTATAATAATGATAATTAAGAAAGAAATATAAAGTAAAGTGATTTTTAAAGTGGATGATGGATGGAGATTGCTCGAGAAGTTGTTAGCATGTTAGTGAAGAGTGAGATGTTGTTCGTTGACTGTTTGATTGTTACCGAAAGGAAATTGTTGGTAGAATATGAGAATGATTACAGGGCAGATTGTTAGCAGATAGAATTTACTAGAGAACCACCCACCACCCATTGAGAAATTTAAGGAATGTAAGAAATAAGTGGCAGAGGTTTAAGGTGTGTGGCGCGAGGTGTGTTACTTTATGTGACCTGCTTGATTGTCACGTGTGTACATTTGATTTGGAGCGAGGTGTTTGTGATGTAAGATATTATGTAATATTGAAAGAAGGGTATTATTTATTATTTAGTACTTAATATTTAGTATTTACTATTTAGTACTTACTAGTTTCTACTTAACGGTACTTGTATCTCTTCTATTAATATATTTCTACACTATCTATCTATATGGTGGTGGTCTTTGTTAGTTATTAGTTGTTGGTTTGGCCCCATTAATTTTCATACTTTTAAAGATCTTTGGATTTCCCTCGAACTAACTGAACTTGACTCAATTTGATTTATCACTGCTAACTATCTCGAGTCTTTTCTTCTCTTGTTTCAAGGCACTCAATAAATGATTTTCCAATCCTTCGATACCTAGGTTATTACTTAATTCTAAAATTGTATCTTCGCTTAATAACAATTTATCTTCAGCTTGATCCAATTTATCATTTGATTTGATGAATTTTTGTACATTGCTTCTTATTTGTTCATCTTTACTACTCACATAACTTTCAGTCAATCCTTTTAATCCAATCAACTCTAAATGATGTTTATCATCGTTATTGTTGATGTTCTTACCACCAACACCAATTAAGAACTTCAAATGATTAACTCCATTCAAAGCTGTAAAGTGACAATATGCACGATAAGCCAGATAAAAACCTGGAACATTTGGCACAATAGGAACTAATGCAAATGGTAATGAGATAGGTAATCCAATCAATGATAACATAAGTAATCTACGATGATTAATTTGTCCTTTAGTCACTTCATTCCTTAATTCTTGTAAGATATAATTTTTTGTAGTCAATTCAGTCGGATAATAAACAGGTATCTCTTTCAATTGATCAGATGATAAATTCAATGATTGAATAGTTTTAGAACTCAATTTGCCTTGTTCTTCGAGATCAGTTGGAATGGCTGAAATTGCTTCATTTTTCAAAAAGCGACTGATCTTATTTTGTGATGGAATTGATCTGAAACATGTTTCAATCCACGGTATATTACTCAACAATGAATGAATGAATTTAACTATTCTTTGATTCACTTTAACTTCGGATTTCTCAAAATTTGTCCAAACTTTATTAGCCCATGTAATAGCTTTCGTATCTAAACTATCATTAGATTCGGATAATAATGACTTATTATATTCACAATAAATAAATATATTTTTCGTTGTTAATGGAATTGCTATCATGTAGATTGGATTTTTTGATAATGTATCTCTAATGTTTATATTTGAAGTAGTGGGTAATATGGTGGATTGATATCTTACTGATGAAAAGATAACTGATATTAAGGGGGTAATGTGTTTGAAATGGCGGGTTAAACCCAACCTACTAGATGAAGTACGTATACGGGGAAGCATTTCAAATTAAATGTCAACAGTTTATGTATATCTTAGAAGAATGAATGAATGATGGTATCTATACGGGAAAACTTTGAAACAAGAATGAATCTATAATGAATATGCTTTGATAGCAAGCTTTAAAATGTAATTTTAATCTTTCTAAATAATTTTAGTGTTTGAGTTATATCTCAAACTGATCACAAAAAGAGGCTTAGAGAAAGAAAATCAGGTTTGAAATTCCTTTAATTTACTATCTATAAGTAGTGGCAAGAAATCTATTCGAATTTAAAATGAACAATAACAAATCATTACTATTTTAGACGTATACAAATTTCAATTTCAATGTTGGTGGAAATATTATTAAATATAAATTGGTAATTGTGCGGCTTCCAGGCCATGGCTTTGACATTGAGCAACTTTGTTTCGTTTTGAGGAATGACTGGGGCAGAGCAGAGGAGTGTTTGATGATTGTTCGGGTAATAATTATCATTTTATGAGTGTCTAATGTTGATTGGTAAACAATAGTGGTTGATAATAAACGGACCCTATTTTAGAATGTGAATTATTTAGTCACAAATTAATAGTGTACGGTTAATCACAAATAACATTTAGAGGACGGCGCTTCCAGGAACAACAAAACGTCAACAAATAATAGTATCGAATTCATTCATTTCAAATACATTGATCTGATTTATCTTGGTCTGTCTTTATCATATCATTGAATTATACTGCATAATACTAGAAATCTTCCCATCATAGACATACTACATAATATAATACTTGTTCCATATTTACAATCTTGAAAAGACCATATATACTTTGATACCTTAAACAATTCAATTAGTATTTCAATTTAATTTACATCATGTCTACAAATCCAATCACAACAAGACGAAGCTTGACGCCCAATGGTACAACAAATACAGACACAAATGGTACTACTACATATACCACCAGTACTGGTAATGGAAACGGTCGACAGTCTCATAATAATTCATATCAAAATCCATCATATCCAATGTCTTCGGGCACAACTATTACACATGGTCCGAATATTTTTCAAAGGAAAGAGAGAGAGAATTATTATCGACACAAACAACAAGCTTTTCCTCCTTATGTATTAGAGGCTTTGTCAAGGGAAGGCATATCAGAACAAGGTATTCAATCTAAAGAAATGAAAAGTGGCATTTTCCAGGATCCTTTTGTTGATAGTTTCAAAGATGAATCATCTGGTCAAATAAATTGGCAGAAATTTCTAGGTACGATTCAAAGTAAAGTTTCCTATCCAGAACAACAGATTTATAAAGATGAGAATAATGCAGTTTTGAAAAGTTATAATTTAGATTCAGATTGGAAAGGTGAAGATAATTTAAATAATATTTTCAACTATTCACCTGATTTGATAGATGATGAAGATGATATAGAGAAGGGAAAAATAGAGAATGGAGTTATTGGTGTTGGTGTTGGTGGTGGTATTCGAAAATTAGGAAATACCAAATATAGCTCAAAAGCAGCATATTGGTTCAAAGAAAATAGAAAAGATTGGAAACCTAAATTCATAGATATATTAATGAACAATCCATATATTCCATTATTTTTCAGATTATTTACATTATGTTTAACAACAGCAGCATTAGGTATAGCTAGTCGTATAGTGGTATTAAGTGATGATGTTAGTAAAGCGAATCATGTCACGCAACAACCAAGTTCAATAATGGCTATTGTGGTTCAATCAGTCGCTATAGTTTATTTATTGTATATTAGTTATGATGAATTTACATCTCAACCATTAGGATTAAGAGATCCTCAAGCTAAGATTAGATTAATCTTATTTGATTTACTATTTATCATATTTGCGAGTGCCAATTTAGCATTAAGTTTTAATACATTATATGATTCAAGATGGGTTTGTACTGGTGAAATTGTTGTTAAGGAGTATGGTCTATTGAATTCAATGTGTGATAAACAGAGAGCATTAGCTGCATTTTTGTTTTTAATATTGGTTATCTTTTGTATTACTTTTACAATTAGTATATTCAGAGTTGTTCAAATGGTCAGTCATAGAGATGATGATAACAAATAAACGATATTTCTTTTGTTCTACGGGATTGAGGTGACCTACGAATTAACATCACTTTAACACATATATAATATATCATATGTAACATA
Source organism: Ogataea nitratoaversa (assembly GCA_030579435.1). Classification (NCBI taxonomy): domain Eukaryota; kingdom Fungi; phylum Ascomycota; class Pichiomycetes; order Pichiales; family Pichiaceae; genus Ogataea; species Ogataea nitratoaversa. The sequence goes on from JAKTQZ010000028.1 coordinate 137,389, forward strand.
TACCGTTTTTTTATGATGATCAAAAAAATATAATGATTTAAGTGGTTGAATGGCGTGTAATAATGGTTCACCAATCGTAATGGTATATACTATATAGTATATACTATATAACATTAAATTTGAGATTGAAACTCTCAGCGCTAAACAATTTTGAGTAGGAGGGTTATAGACACCCGTGCACATATACACTCATATTCGTGTAAATCAACAAGGCTAAAACTCGGAAGACCATCAAATACGTAATATTTGGATAGATTATCAGATAGATTTATAAAGGCAAGAGCAAGACAAGACAAAACAAGACAAGTCAAGGTTATTTCACTACTTGTCTATCAATTGCACTAGTTCACTTTGTTATACTGGTATATACATACAGAATATTGGTTGATCACTGATCTTTGATCCTTTAATTCAGTTTGAAATTGTTGTACTCAGACTTGTTTTGACATTCGAGTTGCTGATCCATTGGTGTCTATAGATTTAATTATAGATAGGTTGGTATCGTGTCACTAGACTTGTTATTCATCCATCCATCCATCCATCCATCCATCCATTTATCCACCACTCACATCAATCATACGTATTATTTCTTGGCCATATTAAAATTGTGTCCCTGTTTTTGTTGATTATCAGATCACTTCTCGTATTACTTCACCCATTACCTTTTATTTTTCTATAACAACATTGCAATATGACGAATGCCTTTTTGGATCGTACTTGGGAAGAAATAGAACCTGCCATTTATATCATCTTGGGAGATGATCAAAACTCGTCTTTGGATTCAATGATGTATACTCAAACATATACAAAGGTTTACGATTATTGTACAAATACATCAAGAAGAGCTCCCATTTCTTCTCAAGATACAGACGGTAATGGATCTGTTAGATTAGTTGGTGGTGAATTATATTTAAAATTACAAGATTATCTCAATTTTTACTTGGAAAATTTGAAACAAAGAGAAGGTGAATCTTTTTTACAATTTTATATTAGAACTTGGGAAAGATATTTGATTGGTTCAACAAGACTAAATGATGTTTTAGATTATATTAATAGATATTGGGTGTCAAAAGAAAGAGCAGATGGTCGTAGAGAAATATATGATATTTTAAGTTTATGTTTATTATCTTGGAGAGATTATAAATTCCATACTAATATAGAAATATTAATGACTGAAATAATGGATCAAATTAGAGCTCAAAGAACTCATAAAGTTGAATCAATTGGTAACTTAAATATTGCAATTAAAAGTTTTGTGTTATTAGGTTTTGATGTAAATGATTTGAAAAAACAGAATTTATCAGTTTATATCAATGATTTTGAAAAAACTTTCCTTACTGAAACTTACAACTTTTATACAGAAGAATCAAAGAATTTTATCAAAGATCACGGTGTTGTTAATTATTTGATAAAAGCCGAACAAAGAATTGAAGAGGAAGTGAAAAGATTAGAAGAATTGAATGATCATACCAGAAGACCATTGAACGATTGTTTAAATGAAGTGTTGATCATTAATCATGCTGAAACAATCAGAGCTGAATTGACACCTTTATTAGATCAAGGTAGATATTCGGATATCAAAAGAATGCATCACCTTTTGAAAAGAGTTCCAATGACTATCGATCAATTGTTGGAGTACTTCCAAAACTATATTAAAGAGCAAGGTTTGAGTGCCATTAAAGAACTAAAGGATCAATTTGAAGCACAACAAAGTCAAGCTGTTGCTGCTGCTTCTGCTGCTGCTGCTAATTCAATACAAGATTCAACGTCTAGAAAACCTGTTAGGAAGCCATTGAATGAAGTTGATGCAAAATTATATATCAAAACATTACTGAAAGTTTATAATAAATTCCAAGAAGTTGTTAAGGAATCATTTGATAATAACGAGGCATTTGTTAAAGCGTTAGATAGTGCATGTCAAAAATTCATCAATAGTAATGCAATTGCTACCACAACAGCTAGATCTAAATCTAAAACGCCTGATCTATTGGCAAAATATAGTGATGAATTACTGAAAAAGAGAGATTCAGAAGATATGTCAGTTGACGAATTGATGCAAATTTTCAAGTTCCTTGATGATAAAGAAGGTTTTGAAATATGGTATAGAAGATTCTTATCAAAAAGATTGATGAGTTCAACGATGTCACCTGAAGATGAAGAAAGAGAAGAATTTATTATACAGAAGTTGAAAGCTGCAAACACTTTAGAATATACTAATAAGATAACAGCCATGTTTAATGATATTAGATCTTCAAGAGATTTAGGAGGAATTTATAAAGATGTGATTTCAAGAGAATCCAATTCAAAACAATATATTACTGAATTAGAACCAAAAATCTTAGATTCTGCAGCATGGGAGTCAGTTTTCAGAGGTTCATCTGAATCATTTATATTACCTGAACATTTAGTCAAATCACAAGAGAAGTTTGCTAATTTATATCAAGAGAAATTTCCTGGTAGAAAGTTGAATTGGGTTTGGAATAGATCAAAAATTGATTTGAAAGGCAATTTATCAAAGCCTGGTAAACCACCATTTTCATTCCATGTTACCATGTTTCAATATTCTATATTGTATCCATATAATGAAGTTGATTCTTTAACAACTGCAAAATTATTAGAAATAACCGCATTACCTTCAGAAGTTTTGAAGGCTAATATAATCCCATTAGTTAAAAATAAATTGTTAATTCAAAGACCATTAGGTGAAGATTCAATTTTACAACCAACAACTACATTTACAATAGTTAAAGAATATACATCTAAAAAAGTTAAAGTTAACTTTGCAATTGGTGTAAAGAATTTAGATTCTAAAAACGAAGAAAAAGAAACTAATGATGAAGTTGAAAGAAGACATCATGAAATATTGAAAGCTTGTATAGTTAGAATCATGAAGGCCAGAAAACAATATAAACATGAATTATTAACTAGTGAAGTGTTTAGAATCATTGAAAGATTTAAACCAACTGTTGGAGATATTAAAAAAGCTATTGAAGTTTTAATTGATGAACAATACTTGGCTAGGCAGAGAGACGATAATGGTTATGAATATTTATCATGATCATTATTACTGATGTATTTATTTATTTATTTATTTATTAATTAATTAATCAGTGCATTTGTCTTTGTGTACGTACGAGTACGTGTATAAGTGTTTTATTTGTGTTTTTTTGCATTGACTCCATGATATATCATGTTTATGTCTCCTTGCCTCCTTCTTGCTGCTTTCTAAATAGGATGCGAATATCTCCATTCGATTAATATCGCTTTATGTTTATTATATATGAACCAAAAAAAAAAAAAATAAAAAAAATAGTATTTAGATTGTGTTATAGTTTCAAATAAATGTTGTTTTCAGTCAAACTTGAACCTAAATTATGAAATAATGGAACCTGCATCAATTATAAGAGACCAGCTCACATATATCTCAAATGGACTCATACTAGAGATATTTGATACTAAGAAAATGGAATATACACCCAGCTGAATCAAATGAAATAGACACAAACAATTGAAAAATAGAAAAATAGACAACAAAGCTTTTGTTGCAAAATGTAAACAAACAAAACACACCATTACACCACTATGTATATTTTGTATTACTAATTTCTGACATCATCATCTCATATTAATAATTTAAAATTTTTAATTTGTTAATCTGAAATCTGAAATCTATTAAGGCAGTCAGTCTACTATATAGCAGCTAGTAAAATGTGAGTCAGTCAGTACTTTAGCATTAAATATATATCAAAGTTATTTCAACTGAAGTTCAATTTTTCATACTGTTTAATTAATTATTATAAGTAGTTTATTTTTGTTCAGTATATTGTAAATACTGTATTTTGAGTCAAGTTAAATAAGTATTATACTTAGAATGGGTATGTTGTTTTATTGAGTTATCAACTGTCGTATACACAAGTCTTTCTTATCTACTACCTATCTTAAAGTGGGGGCAGATAGAAGAAATATTTGAATACATTATTTTAATATACTAATATAATTTTTTTTTTCCATTTTTTTTAGAGGGTTATCAAAAAGTTTCAGAAGAAACTCATAAAAGAGTTCAAGCTAATCCATATGGACCAAATCCAAGTGATTATTTGTCAAATGTTAGATCATTTCAATTAATTGAATCAACATTAAGAGAAGGTGAACAATTTGCCAATGCTTTTTTCTCAACTGAAAAGAAAATTGAAATTGCTAAAGCATTAGATGATTTTGGTGTTGACTATATTGAATTAACATCTCCTGTTGCATCTGAACAATCAAGAGCAGATTGTGAAGCTATTTGTAAATTGGGTTTAAAAGCTAAAATTTTAACTCATATAAGGTGTCATATGGATGATGCTAGGGTTGCTGTTGAAACCGGTGTTGATGGTGTTGATGTTGTTATTGGTACATCTCAATTTTTAAGACAATATTCTCATGGTAAAGATATGTCATATATTACCAAATCTGCAGTTGAAGTTATTGAATTTGTTAAATCAAAAGGAATTGAAATTAGATTTTCATCCGAAGATTCATTTAGATCTGATATAGTTGATTTATTGAATATTTATAAAACAGTTGATAAAATTGGTGTCAACAGAGTTGGTATTGCTGATACTGTTGGATGTGCTAATCCAAGACAAGTTTACGAATTAGTTAAGACCTTAAAATCAGTTGTTTCATGTGATATTGAATGCCATTTCCATAATGATACTGGATGTGCTATTGCTAATGCTTATACTGCTTTAGAAGCTGGTGCCAAATTAATTGATGTTTCTGTGTTAGGTATTGGTGAAAGAAATGGTATTACACCATTAGGTGGATTAATGGCTAGAATGATTGCAGCTGATAGAGATTATGTTTTATCTAAATATAAATTACACAAATTGAGAGATATTGAAAATTTAGTTGCCGAAGCTGTTCAAGTTAATATTCCATTCAATAATCCAATTACAGGATTCTGTGCTTTCACTCATAAAGCTGGTATTCATGCTAAAGCAATCTTAGCTAATCCTTCAACTTATGAAATTTTAAGTCCTTCCGATTTCGGTTTAACTAGATATATCCATTTTGCTAATAGATTAACAGGTTGGAATGCAATTAAATCAAGAGTCGAACAGTTAAATTTGAATTTATCTGATAATCAAATCAAAGAAGTTACAACTAAGATTAAAAAATTGGGTGATGTTAGACCATTAAACATTGATGATGTTGATTCAATCATTAAAGATTTCCATGCTGATATTTCAACTCCTAAAATCACAGCAAATGAAGGCCCTGAACCTGTTATTGATACAGAAGATGTTTTATTAAGTAATGTTAAAAGACCAAAATTGATTTAAATCGATTTCAGTATATGTGGTGTTTTTTTTTTTTCAATTTAATTAATTGTTTTTATGATTAACAATTATTTTGTTTTATTTTATATGGTTTATGTCCTGAAGTTTATCTTCTTCTTACACTATTAAATATATTTCATTAGTGTGTATCAATTAAGTATTTTACTGAAAAAAAAAGAAGTTTGTTGTGGTATTTGGTTTTAACACAAATAAGAATATCATGAATCAGAATAGATAAATATTAAATAAAGATATAAAACGGAAAAAAAGAACCATATGTAAACCAAGAAAAACCAAACAAGTAGTATGTTTGAATGCACTAGAAGAAAAAACAAGCACATACATTATTATGAGTGTTATCAGTTGTGATAAGTACTCATCATAATTTTTTGTCTTTCAAGTGTTTTTTTAAATTTTATTTGAATAAGGATGAAGGAATGTAAAAGTATCGATATGTAATCAATTGCTAAAAACAACAACAAAAAAATGTTTATTTATTCACTTTTGATTCCAGCTCATCTAATTGTTCTTTTTGTTTAGCTAATTGTTCCTTTAATTTAGCAATTTGATCAGCTTGGTGTTTCTTGACGTAATAGTCTTCTTGAGCTTTTTCTCTTTTCTAAATTAATATCAAAATGAATCAATTCCAATAATCAACAAGTCAATGGAAGAAACGTCATGTAAACATGTTAGTAACTGTTTTTAAATGTCATACAATTCAAAAATATTGGGTTTGTAAGTGAATGAGTAAGTGAGTGGATCGTGGATCATAGTAAATTCCGATAAAGTATGTCTACGCGAACAAAGACAACGTATTTGGAAACCACAGTGTATCCCACCTGTTCACACAAATTATCTAACAAATCAATTAAGATGGTGGTCTTCAATTGAAGTAATGAAGACAAAAAAAATAGGATATCAACTTACGGTGAAAGCATCAGATGAACCATCTGGTCTAGTTGAACCAGTGGCACCTTCGGTGTATAATCTAATAGCACCTAATCTGTTAGATCTTGAAACAAATGATAAAGCTCTTCTTGATAACATAATGTTTGTGTTTGTAATTGTGAATATGGATAATTAATTAAACTGAATCAATTGAGAATGTAAACTTGTTTAACAAATATGGGGAAAATGAAAAAGAAAGATATCTTTATACCTTGATTGTAATATATAACAATCCTCAATTACAGTGGGCATATTCATTCAAATATTGTTCCATCTGACCTTTTGGTCTGCGAAGGCCAATCAATTTGGAGTGTTTTAATTTTAATTAAAGAAAGAGGTGCAAAGATGTTGTTATCTGATATTTATTATTTATTATTTACCATCATATGAAAGGTGACGTAATCTGTTGTTAGCTGACCGGTGGGAGCGAGCGGGGGAACAGGGCTACATAACACACAGGCCTCTGGCTTGTGGCCTGTGGCCTGGGGGGCAGGGGGAGGGCTGCGAGGGAGTTTACGTAATACAAACATTACATTAAGGAGGTGCGAAATATAAGAAGGGCGGTGTTTATAGTAAGTCGATCGGGTTGCACATTATTTATATCGACGCAGATTTTAATTATTATATAATATATTATATATTATATAATATATATAATCATGTATTACTAGTAAATAAATTTTGAAACTATAATTATAAGATATATGCAAGAGATATATAATATATATCTATTTTGATCAAGTCCTATTTTTGAGAAGGGAAGACCCATTTCAATTACCTATATTTTGTTTGCTGGAAGTCCATCTGTACATTAGCGTACTATCCATTCATTCAATTCAGTGATGTCCTTGGTTCTCAATAATAACAAGAGTTTGACGGTAGGCTTTTCCAATGGGTCCTCCTCATCTGTTAAACCTTCATCTCCTTTAAAACTTGAAGGTCATACTTCTGCTGTCTTGACAAGTAGATTCAATAAACAAGGTGATTTAATAGCTTCTGGAGGATTGGATAGAAATTTGATCATTTGGAATGTCCCAGAGTTATCAATAACGGAATCTATAGTTGAAGAAATACCTTGCGAGTATAATTTTAAATCGATTCATAAGTCTGCTATTACTTCCATCAAATGGTCAAACATGAATGACAATATTTTGTTTTCTGGTTCGGCAGACAATACAATCTCCATGTTTGATATAACCAAAGGTGAAAAAATAAAGACATTCAAACATAAAGATTCAGTCAATGAAATAAGCAATTCAAAGAAAGATTTATTAGTTACTTGCTCAGATGATACATCTGTAAAATTATGGGATACAAGATCTAAATTTCCAGTACATACAATAACTACAAAATATCCAATTCTTACCACATGTATAGATCACGACGGGGATAGATTATATTTCTCAGGAATTGATCCTACTATATCATGTTACGACATACGAAAACTACAAGAACCTAGTTGGTCAGAATTGAATCATTCTAACTCAGTCACATCTATATCTTTATCAAATACAGATGAAAAAGATGCATATTTAATATCTAAATCGTTAGACAACACAGTGAAATATTACGACTCAAGATTTTTCGTTAATGGAAAGAGAAGTAAACCTTATATTTTTGATGGATCTAAGGGATCAGATGATGATTTATTGATTCGATGCCAACTTGTTAAAAATCTTTCAACTGGGAAAGATTGCATCATCAGTGGATCAAATGATGGTTTTATATATATATGGGATTTTGTTTCGAGAAAGTTGATATCTAGATTGGATGGTCATATAGGGACAGTACTAGATGTTGATTATTCTCCAGAATCTAAAAAGTTGATTAGTGGTTCTAATGATGGATCTATCATCATTAGAGATTTGTAATATTAGAAAAAAAAAAAACAGGTAATTTTATTTTAAAAAATTACGATACGCTCGAAAAAAGAAAAAAAATGTCAAATCATTATTACTTTTATATTAACTGTAAATTAGTTGAATCTCACTTTCCGTGATGTCTTTAATTTGTTAATCAATGAAGCAGTCTTTTTGTTGCTGTTCTTACCTTTATCAGTCTCATCTCTCGTTGAATCCATTTGTTTGTTTGTGATATTTTGTGCATTCGATCTATCTTTACCTTTATTCTTCGAACTAGTCTCATTGATCTGTTTCATACTTTCCTCAGTGAACAACGGGATTTTCCAATTTCTAACTTTGTCTCCGTCAACAATACTATTACAGCAATATAATTTAATACCGTTATCATCTTCTGATTCGTTATAAAATTTATTTAACTTCATTGAATGGGTAGTGGATGAAGGAGATCTGATTGGTTCATATTCTTCCTTGAATTCATCAAACATTTTTAAGAATTCAAATCTCATTATGTATTCTTGCATTCCTGAATTATCAATCAATTCTTCGCCAGCTTTAATTTCTTCAACGTCCAAATCTGGTTGTGATGATACTTCTGTATCTTCAGTAGTTTGATCAATTGACCGTTTGAGGTACATTTCTTGTTCAATTGTATTTTCCAAAATAAGTGTCTCCACAAAAACTTCCTTAGTTTGTCCAATTCTATGAGATCTTTTAATGGCTTGCGCTTCCATTGTCTTGTTCCATATGGGATTAATAAAAAACACATTTGTAGCTGATATAATAGTTAATCCATGAGAGGCTAACTTCAAATCCATTATCAAAACTATCCCATCATTCAACGTGGGATCCCATACATCAAATTTGCTTAAATTGTTTGATCTTTCTGAAACTTTGATATAAGTTGAATACATTAAATAATTCAATCCTATGATATCTAAAAGTTCGGTAAGATAATAAGCTGAATTTTCAAATTCATAAAAAACGATTGATTTTATCCCCTTTATTTGATTTTCAAGTAATCTTGATGCTAGATATGATAATTTAGTAGATGGTGTTCCTAATAATGTGGCATTTCTTAAATGAGAACTAACATTTCCGGAAGGTAAGATCGGATCAGGTGTAATTGGAGTAGATCTACCTTCTGGAACATACCGTATCTTCTTAGTCGGCGACTCATCATTGTTAATATGAAGCTCTTGTAGCAAATCTTGACGATTTCTTTTGTTTTTAGAAGTGGACACTGAAACACGTCTGTCATGGGATGCTAATATATTACTCTCTTCTTGACCAGGATTGAATGTAACTGACCATGCCGGTTTCTCATCAATGAATCTTAATGTCCCAACATCGATCTCTCTATCTTTTCTACCTCTAATTGATTTACTTACATTGTCAGACTTATTTGAACTGTTATTGGCCCAGTAAGAAACCCAAAACAATTTGGAATGTGATCTGAGTCGTTCTTCCCATTTGTCCAGTGAATCGATCAATCTGTTCTTATAGAATATTTTTTGAATTGATATTAACTGCGGGAACCCATAAACACCAATAGGGTTATTATAATCATCAATTTTGCTTTCATAATTTGCAATTGATAAACTTTGATGGAAAATACGAGGTAGATTAGCAACATAGAAACTAGTCTCATGAACTGTACTCGCAGTTCTCCATCTTGTGTTACTAAGTGCTAGTTTGGATATATAGACAGACTTCTCTAGCAATGATACATCTCTTGGAGCGTATCGACGTTTGTTCGCTTTCAATGAATACTTACAAATGTTTAGCAAATTTTCAACATCTTGAATAGAAAACCCAGTCCAATAAAAAGTTGCTTTTTGTAGATTGGTAATCAAACGCCTCAATTCATGTTTATTTGAAGGATGAAACATATAATCTTTATCTGTCCTTTCAGAAGTGACTGCATTTGTAGCCAAAACTGCAATAAATAGATTGATAGATAACTTATCGAAAAATGAAGGTCTTAGAAAGACTGGCTTATGATGTAACTTTGGTAATTTAATATCGGCTTCAACATCTTTCACTGTATGTCTAACAAGTAAATTTTTCAAAAGCTTAGCAAGTTGAAACCCACTATTGAACTGATTGGTTTCAAAAGGCTTAATCACTGAATTTTGCCATAATTTAGAGTTTGAAGTCCATGGCTCAACTTTTAAAAAGTTTGATATGATTAATCCAAGCTTAACCAAGTCCTCTTTGGCATTAAACTTCTTCTTAATCACATATTCTGCATCATCTTGCTCCATATGTAAATTTGTAAGCCCTGAAGTTGGAGTACCTGTAATAGCCCAGGCCCTTTCCACAAATAATTGCTTTGCTAAAGCAACAGCTCTTGTAGATTTAGAATTCATCGAGTGCCCTTCATCAATAATTAATCTTTTCCAATAGATTGATTTCAAAATCGAATCGGGAATCTCAGCTTGCCTCGAGAATGAATTTAATGAGATCAATATTACATCGAACTCTAAAATTGTGGCAAGCTCTGCAGGTAGTTTACTTTTTGTATCCTGGATCTCCAACACTTTCAAATAACCATCTTTGACATGCTTCATGATTTCTAACCGCCATTGATGAAACAAATTATCTGGAATGACAACTAAAGTGGTTGAGGAAATATAAATATTTCTCTTTTCAACATCCTCTTTGATAGCACCTGAAGCTCTAGTTTTGAAATTTCTTTGTTTAATCTCGTAACTTTCAAAAAACGCATGATGAGATTCCAGCTTCTTCGTGCACAAGGACGGTAACTCATCATAATATTGTTTCCACTGCACTGAACTCTTATTAATGAATCTCACACAAGTGTCTACTAAACTCAATACCTTATTATCTATTGACTTGGCCCGATAATCACTTGGAACCTCTGACAATTGGAACTTTGATATACATATCAATGCCAAACAAATACATGTTTTACCTAATCCCATATTTTCTGCTAAAATTCCACCTTTAGGGGTATTATAGTAGATGGGAGTGGACAAAAAGCGCATCGTTTGAACATCAAAATAATCTGATTTATCATTACCAATCTTATTGATCGCAATTATATTGGGAACTAAAATGGACCGAGAATAGATTTCTTTCTCCAGCATTTTTGCAATAGATCTCCTTTGGTATTTGTATAATGTAGTTTTGAAGCCTTGAATTTCTCCATTTAATATCTCATTCATTACCTCTTGTTGATCATGATCCATTTTGTTGAAGTCAAATCCTGGAGAATCAACATTGTTGTAAATCGATAATAGGCGTCCTTCAAAATCGTCACTTTGACCTTGAGTGTGCTCTTCAGAAGTCAACTGACAGTGATCGTAAGATTTCTTATTAACCATTCTTTTCAAATGGAAGTTGAAAGCATCACTCTCAGACACATTCAACTCTGTACTATATCTCAAACCTAGCTGATTCAAGTCATATTTAGCGGATAGCTCCACTATAGAACGAAAAACCAACAATCGATGAGATTTGATATATTCCAAAAATGATTCCGAGGTAGTTAAACTCCATGCTTGATGACTATAATCCAACACATTAATCAGATTCCTAGTTATTGATTTGTAAGTCTTAGTGTGCCACTGTATAGGCTTAGATAGTTTGAAGTACAAGCTTCTATACAGCTCAATCGTATGCCTATGGTGTAAGTCATCAGGTAATGCATATAATCTCAAAGCTGCAGTTTTTGAATCGGAAAATGTATTGTAAGTGATTCTCAAATGTGCCCTATCTATCAAATACCTGAGATCATTAAGCAGCCGACTCAATACAAAGCCCGGTTTTATACTCTGATTAGGATCATATGGTAATTCCAACCAGTTCCAACCATCTGGAGCCTGTATACCTTTGGAAGGTAGAGGAGGCAAATCATATAAGAAAAGTACTCCAAAAGGCTTGAAATTATCCAAATTATTGCTTATCTCAGAAATTTTAAATAATAGACTCTCAGCTGAAGACATTGAAAATCATTGTCCTAGTATTAAACGTATCAATTTTTTATTTGGAGTTGATTGTCATCCACAAGTTGGGTACATAAATACTTTAGCATCAATAATTTAAAGTTACAACATCTCTTTTCTCATCTACATGCTTATAGTTGTGTTTCATATTAAATAAGAATAAGAATCATAAGATGGAGCAGCAAATTTAAAAATTCTTGATAGGTTACGTAACATATTACGCAACAACTCGTTTCCTCGAATTTTTCTTTTTCAGTGAGCATCCATCTGTGGACATCTGTGAATTACGATCATTAAGTATATCATCATCGAATAATCTGTGCAGCCTGTCAATGTCAATTAGAACAGTATAGAGCACAAGTCAGATATAGACAAACTTAAGTTTCATATCACAACTTGAAGATGTCTGCGGCAAAACAAATACTGAAGCTTCAAGCTCCATCTCTTTCAAAACTACAAAAATTGGAACAATTACAATGCCAGATATTCAGAACCACATATAACCCGACGAAACAAAGAACAGGTTCTAAAATTCTTAGAGCACCATTAAAGGGACAAACACTTTCAAATTATTACGGACCTGCTGAGTTTCCAAGACTTTCTCAGTTGATAAAAGCTTACTCAAATGACGAGTTCAAGATCGTTGATGAAGATGAAGAGTATAGATTAGAAAGAGTGGAAGATTTGAAAAGAAGAGGTAAGGGGGCCCCAAAGAAGAAGAGAGAAGCTCCTTCTAAAACTAAGGGTAAGAAGAAATAGAGATGCTGATGCTGTTGATTAATCCACATTGACCACGATAGCATTAGAAAGGGGAGAGAGAGAGAGTGAGAGAGTCAGAGGAACCGTGAACACGCATATATACAATTAATGATTCGGAAGATCTGTACATATAATTCAATCGTTATTTTATCATTATATCATTTACACTTATTTCACCTGGTGTGATATAACATCAATCTAAAATTGACTTTAAGTAAAATTGATGGTAAAGCTTTCCTTTATGTATAAAAGATTTCAAAACATCTTTTTGTAATCAAAAGTGTTGATGAACTCACCTAACAAGATATTGGTGCAAATGTTCCCTAACGAAAGTCTTTTCCAGTTCTCCATGATATCTGATAGATTGTTATTAGACCCATCTTCACCATAAAACTCTCGGAGATTGATCAAATTGAAGTTAAATAATGACTTTAGATGACTTTTAAAAATTTCACTTAAACTCAATGACTTAGTCATTAGCTTGAAATAAAATTTACCTGAACTATCTAGTTGCGGAGAAAGAATAATGGATCCAGGTAATCTCTCTTTATTTTTAACTTTCAATAGTAAAACAACTATTGGAAGATGATTCAAAGTGATCAAGCAAAATTCCAAAACCGCAGATAGTAGCAGACTGATTAATCTAGCGATCACAAAACTCATATAGAAAGCTATCACAGTTGGCAATAGATAAACCAACATCGTGAAAATAATGATACCGAATAACAACTGATCAAATTCATAATTATTGGAATCGATTCTATTTCTTAAAATATTGTATTTTTTACCATAGAATAACCTAAACAAGGATCTCAAAATGTGTGACTGCCAATTGAAAACTCTTGTAGATGCATAATAGAAACAATGCAAATGGAAAGTTGTCAACTCAGTGAGATCAATCAGTGTTGCAATAAAAGTAGTCAATCCACCATATTTACACAAGACAGCAACAACATTCAATATATTGGATGTGGAGAGTATCAAGTGGGAGAATATACATTCGTTCCAGAAATCCATTACCCAGATGAATAATTCACCAAAGAAAGCAGCTAATTCGTTATTTAATTTGAAACCAGCTGGAGAGTTCATTAACCAGTGTATCAAACCAAATAAAGAATTTTGAAAATTAACGATAAAAGTGTTCACCACTATTACTATCACATCATGATATTTCATCAATACTTTGGAAACGATCAAGCCTAATAAAAGATTATTCAATATCAACCATAAAGTGTTGTAGAACTTAATGTATTCGCTCGGAGAAAACTTAGTTCCTTTAAGAATCAAAATTTCACTCTCTATTTTGGAATTCTTCAGTTTTTGAAACTGGTTTGGTAGGTTGTATAACTGCTTGAAAGTGAAATTCAATTGATGAAATGTGACACTGAGACTACTAAGAGTCATTTTTTTGGGGTTTGAAGTTAATGGATAATTCAATATATAATTCATAGCAAGACAAAACTTCTGAATAGTAAAACAGTATAACGTTGCTATGAGTGAGAAAATAATGTTGATTCCCAAAATAATGGAATTCAATACTCGGTTATTACTATTTTCAGCTTTGTTCAACTTGAATCTGGAATAATTCGTCAAATTAATATATTTCAAAGTATCTTTAATATCTTTGATTTTTGGTTGGCTTGAAAAATGCTTGCTTAATTTAACCGAATAATTATTTTTTTTCATTTCAAACTCACTTGAGTTTGCAACTGAAGTTGTGCTATGATTCCAGAATATATCAATAATGATTGGGTCAATAGAGTAATACTCTAAATTTTTAGATTTCGGAGGCTTGAAAAAAATTAAGTTCTCATGGGGTCTAAGTATAGGTCTTTTATAAATGCTATCATATTCGAATACCCTGTAATTTTCTAATTTAAAATTTAAGGTACCTACTATTTGAACTTCAATATCGTTCTTATTGATAGTCAAATTTAGTTTTTTCAAGATCTCATGATTGATTATATCTATAACGACAGTTTTGTAATGCAATTTATGACCAACAACAATCAAATGGTCTACCTTATTTATCGACTTTGACAAGTCCGATGGCCAAAATATTGATTCTGTTTGTCTCCTTATCGTACCATCAACAGACATAATTGTTTATATAGGAAATTGATGATGATCTTTTATTAACTCGGATGTTGTGCGAGTTTGGGTGGAAGAACGGAGCTGAATCAATAACAAAGTGGTTGATTAATGCGTACAAAACAAAGCAAATTGAACTGAGTAAGAATGTGATTAAGATCAGTCTTGCTATGATAAGGTTATCAATTAACTCAGTTATTGTATATCTGAATTTGTAAATTAACACGGAGCCAATTATCACTCCAATTGTTGTCTTGATAGTTAGTATATTGCTATTGACGGTCATATAAGTCTATAGATGTCAGATCTGTTGAATTTATGAATCAGACAGATTACAGCCCCGATTTGGTGTTCTAATGAACTGCGTAGTATCCTCGATTGTATTATAAATGGATCTAGTTGAATACTATATATAATAATTAATGAAGACAAGTTAGACAAGTACTAATTGATGGTGGTGTTGTTCAAAGATCTACTACCAAGCCTTTGTGACATGGCTTGTGTTTGATTAAACCCATTCACGCCGCACCACTTTCCTAAAGAGGTTTTCAGTGAAAAATCGTTGAAAATATTGGTTTCTACCTCATTGTTTCTACATTGGCTTGCTGATTAAATTATTCTATTTGATATATTGATTGATAGTTAAGTGAAATGCAATAATTGTTAATAAATTAAATAAGGAAGACATCTTATATGTTACATTATAATTTTTTTTTTGAAAAGGGATGAAATAGGGAGGATGGTGATATTATTATTATTATTTAATATTTAATATAGTAAATAATAATAGACAAACAGAAAACAGTTTTTATTTTATATAAAGTTATAATAGTAATAAAATAAAAAAATCAACATTATAATAATAATTTATAAGAAAGATAAAATTATACAAATTACCATGCAGCAGCAGTTTCAGTTTCAGTGGTTTCAACGGTTTCAGCAGCCCAGTCAGCAACGGAAGCTGGTTGTTGATCCCAGTCAGCATTAGTTGGTTCAGCGGTCCATTCAGCTTCACCTTCAACTGGAGCAGCTTCTTCGGATTCTTCAGTGGCTTCAGCAGTTGGTTCTTCTGGATCTCTGTAGAAGTATAAATCTGGCATAACAGACCAAGCTTCAACTCTGTCTGGTAAAGTACCTCTTAATCTCAAGACTTCTCTGGCTAACAACCACCAGATTAAACCAATGGAGTGTTTACCCTTGTTGTTACATGGGATTGAGACATCAACGTATTCAGATGGGGAGTCGACATCAGTTAAAGCAATAACTGGGATGTTGACGTATGATGATTCCTTGATGGCTTGAGCATCGGTTCTTGGGTCAGTGACAATGATTAATCTTGGTTCTTTGAATGATCTAGTGATATAATTGGTGAAAGAACCTGGAGTGAATCTACCAGCAATAGCGGTGGAACCGGTGTGAGAAGCAAATTTAAGGACAGCTCTTTGACCAAAAGTTCTTGAAGAGACAGCAACGACATCAGAGGAGTTTGGAATAGCAGCAATGATCTTAGCAGCTAAAACAACCTTTTCCCAAGTCTTGTTGACGTTAATGATGTTAACACCATCTGGTCTGGTCTTGAAGATGTATGGGGTGTTGTGAACCTGTAAAAAATTGTATAGATAGTCATGAAAAGACAAAATATATGTTAGTATGGATTGAATGAGAATACAAGTTGAAAACTCCTAAATACAGAACTACAAGTTCGTAAATAGACGACAAATACAGAAGAGCATGATTGAATAGATAGTTTAGTTTTTCAAGTTCTTGCAAGTTGATGAAGTTGATGAATGTAATGTTTTCCCACATCCATAGGCCATTGCCAAAGAATAATTATATTTGAAGTGAATGTATTGGTGATGATAATCTGTTGATATTGATGTATTCAATATTTACATTCAAAGTTGAGTGATCTATTACAGTTTTTCGTATATATGAGCTGGCGGAAGTGGATCTATTGATATTCTTTCAAATGTTGTTTGTCTGTATAGGAAATGCAATTATCCTTTATTCAATAAATTTCTTGTTTTCTTTAGTATCTGTAATATATTACTCATTAGTTGTTAATCACTTGTCAAATTCAATTTGCCAAATTACAGTGCTTATGTTGTTGATAAAACGCTTGATTGTAATGTTCTCTATCAATAAACAACTTGATCAAAAAATGTTCATATTTTGTTCAAATATTCACTAATCTGTTGAATATGTTCAATTTTGAGTTGAAATGTGGTCTTGCAAGTAACTTTTTCATATCTTCAATTTAGTCTGTATGATGGAGTCCTGTTTAATATTTTAACATACGTTAGTGTTCTTGGAACCAAGGTGGACGTTGGCAGCAATTAATAATTGTAAGTCTTCTTGAGTTAAAGAGAAGTCAGCCATCTTTGATATATGTTGTTTGATGATTCTATACTGTAGGGATTCAAAAGTACAAGATCTATAAATTGATATATTTAATGGTATTATTATTTATTTAGGTAAATAGTTTCCACTAAAAAATTTTCCTCACTAAACTGGTTGTAGAGCTTACAGTACGAGGATTGGTAGGTAGGTAGTATCTGAAGAGTGAGAGGCCCCCAAGGAGATGGAAAGGTTGAAGGTTGGAAATTGGAAATTGGAAATTGAATTTTGAAACTTTTTTGGGATTTGGAAACTGGAGCCAGCGCAGCGTAGCGCCGCCAAAGAGAGAGAAAGCTAACCAGGGCCAACCCGGTGTTTAGTTTGGGAAGGGAAGGGAAGAGCACGCGGTAGGGGTACCAGGAGGGAGAAATGTTTACAATTTACCAGGGTGAGCTCAAAAAGGTCTGTACAGTTTCAGTACAGTACAGTGTAAGCTGCTGGGGGAGCGTGGGCCCCGTGGGAAGTCAAAGCCCAGCGAGCCCAGGGGGGGAGGGGGTCCAGGACTCATGAATAAGTGGAGCGAGGTGTACTATTATTAGATGAAAAATATATCTGTCATATTGGAACAAGGGTCTATAAACAGAAAGCAGAAGCCAGTTTTAATGTGGTTAGGTTAGGTAGAGGAGCCCTGGAGTATATCACGTGATAAACCCTTGAATTTGGCTTACACCTGACTCCAATGGATTGAAATTTTGACAAAAAATATATTTATTTACCCCAGATTTTGAATTTCATGGATTTTGCTTCTCGCCGCTCGCTTTTCGAAGGTTTAATTAATAATACCGTACGGAGTAAAGAAATGATTCCAACCAGTTGCAAATGATAAACTTAGTATACCACTAATTTATTAATTTATAAGCTTCAAAGATGTGGAAAGCACTGAAGTGTCAGGCTAATCCCACTTAAAGTTCAATTCGTCGTACGATATCAAATATACACTTTCCTTTCTCATCGCTTGAATAATAATTAATATTCTATCATTTCTTGAGATCGATCACAGATGGATTGCACATATTTTCAACAGACAATATATATATATATATATAACTAATCAAACAGTGTTGGGGTATGATATCGTCTATCAGATTCACCCTTACTTTCATCTCATTAAATTCTCCCCCAAATGCATTTTTGTAAATATACTGCTAAACACACTTCAGAGGTACCAATGTCACGGGAACTACATAACTCATCAAGGCTTTTATCTATTTCCACACGTACTACTATCACTTTTAAGTCTTCCTACTTATAATGAAAAATTCATCACTGAATAGTGTATTTTAAACAACGTTAGACATATAGATAGCTAATTGAAGTTAACGATTTCAAGGCGCTGCATTTACGGATAAAGAATTTATGATTATTATTGAGATCGCACATATCGGGGAATTTGATAACATTGTTTGATTCAGGTTTCACAGGATCTTTGTTCTTGCTTTGTTTCACCTTTCATCCCCATTGTATATGGCTTTACTCTCTTTTCAAGACTTGAAAATTACTGTTAAACCTATGGGCTACAAGTAACAGCAGCTTACATTACTTACAGGAAATTCTAGCTCTCATCTTCCCCACAACACATAGCAAGGGGCGAAATTGCTTTCAATAATTACCCCTAAGTACTCCAAGCTTACTGTTTATACGAATAGATATTAACACCGAGAAGCATTCTAATTTCTATTCCAGTCGATCAATCCGTTAAATTCCAGTTATTACTAAGCCAAGATTACTTCTCAGATCAGATCAATTACCGAGTCTTGTTTATTCATTATATTATTTGTTTCAAGTTAGGGATACAAGTAAGAGTTTATTGAAATTGTCTTCTTAATCCATTTGAATAGCTCTAACACTGATCTATTCATGTTAATACTTGAAAAATCATTTACACATAACAAATTCTAGGAGAACATGAGCATAGAGGAACCAGATGTAAATAAATCGGGATACTTGTTCGATCTCATTCTTAGTGTCATAGGAGATTGGATTCCTCGCATACCATCAAAAGATGTATCAGATGAACGGAAAACGCTCCGAAAAGTTTTAACAGTGAAATATGGCTATTATACATTTGCAATAACAGTTGTATTTATTATTTTGATACCTTACTGGAATAGAATCACAGAGACAGTGTTCTTTGGAATCTATAGTAGAATAGTGCGTAAGATCAAGCTCACGAGAGTCAGGAACAACTATTTTACTTTGAATCTTGAAGTTTTCAAGATAATACTTTTCTGGTCAGCTGTACTAGGCTCTTTATCATTATGCCAACTACATTCGGACTTTCAATTCTTAGCAGCAAGACTGGGGAGAGTGGCAACATATTGCTTACCATCAGTCTTGTTCTTGACTGTTAGGCCCTCACCATTACCGCAAACTCTATATTTATCATTAGTCCCAATTCATAAATGGCTTTCGAGAATAGTTGTTTTACAAAGTGCACTTCATACCATTTTTTACATTATATTCTTCATTAATAGAGACACAGTGTTCAAAATATGGAAAGTTGATAATCTATATGGTATCGTTGCGATGAGTGCTTTCGTTATTATTTTCATTACATCGTTACCAAAAATCAGAAGGGCATTGTATAACCTTTTCTTTATATGTCATTACATTTGCACATGGGTTGTCGTCATTACTTTATACTTTCATGTTAGACCTCCTATTCCGTACCTCACTACTATTAATGTTTCAATCTTGGTGTTTCAAATTGCCTATAAATTCAAAATTACCAAGACTACAGGAATTGAGGCGACGACCATTTCCAATAATCTGATGCTGATTGACATACCGAACAGCGCCATCACTAATACATCAGCGTTACCTGGATGTCATATAAGATTGATCGATCACGCTGAACATAATTATATCAAACAATTATGGAAATGCATAATTGCGCCAGTTCAGCACCCATTTACTTTAGCAACTTTGCCAATCGATAGTAAACAGAAGTTGATTGTCAGAAAGGGAAATTTTCATTTGGATTCCCGAAAGAAGTACTTGGTTACTGGTTCTTATCTTCCATTTTTACATTTCCTGAAACCAATGAGAAACACAAACACAAAATCATTACTTTTCCGCACTAGTGTCAAAAAATGTCTTATAGTGGTTGGGGGATCAGCCATCAGTTTTGCATTACCAATTTTGAGAACCTTAAGTTACAATGGTGCAACTGTTAAGATTATCTGGGTCATAAGAGATCACGAAGATTTGAAAGTGCTGGATTATTTCAAGAACATATTAGCGAATAATGACTGTATTGATATTTTCATCACAGGACGGTACTCACAGACTGAAAAGTTGAACTTCAAAGAAGCAGTTGAGGAACTTAATAGAAGAAGAAAAGAACTAGAGACCGCGGAAGAGCAACAGGTGCTCAGTGGTGCATATCACACGAATGATACACACGAAAAATCATATAACTCGCCACAACAACATGCTCATAAACAAGAGCAATCGCATGTAGGAGTCGCCTCTCCTTTAATATTTAATAAATCATCTTCTCTGGATGAGTCATCTCCTTTATTTTCACCTGAAGCCAACTATGGATCAGCAGCGGCTAGTGCCGATAATGATTATGATCCTGAATTGGGATTCAATACATTGGAAACTAACCATCGCAATAGTTATATATCATTACGAACCCACCAACATAGCAGCGCTAACAATGTCTACTCGTTTGCTGATGAAAACAAATTTGAAAATGTTGACCTTGATTTGACCAGTACCAGAAATTGTGGATCTCCTTCACCATCCAGTGACACTTTAACCGGGACACCTTCACAAATGAGTTTATCTTCGCCATCATTGAACTTGGAGTTAACTCTAGATAACAATGCTGGAAGCTACAAACAGTTGTCTCAAACACCAGGAGCAGGTTTCCACTCCGGAACAAGCTTTGACTCCCACACTGATTCCGGAAAGAAGTCCAGAGCTCCCTCTTCTGGTTTATACGATGACTTGTCAGATTATTGGATCTTGAAAGGTTTATCTTGTCGTATAGAGTTCGGTAGACCCAAGTTGGGATTACATTACTATAATTGGTGTATTGGATCATCTTGCATTGGCCCACTTGTTGATTTAAAAACTGGGGAATCAGTCTGCTGCAATGAGATTACCAAAAAGGGAAGAGAAAATCCTAATGGCAGTAATGGAAGACTGAACTTCAAAAAGTCAAATGGGAAACTTCTAGGACAAGACCAAGAAGATGAAATGTTTATGAATGATTTGTTTATCAGAAATAGAACTGATAGATTTGCTAAAAGAGGTGGTAAATTGGATGATGATATATGGGTCATTGCAGCAGGTCCTATAGGGTTAGTCAATAAGGTTGGATTGTGGTCGAATGATTGTGGTTTCCATTTTCATGCTGAAAGCTTCAGCGTCTGAGCTTTCATTTACATAATCTTACCTTTTTTTGTTTTTTTTGCATAAAAATCACTAGCTGATTTCAACGGTTTTTTACTCTCATTTATTTTTGTAACCATTTATTTAAGTTTGGAAGTGGGTCTTCAAGTCGGTTTGACTGTGACTGTGCGTGTAGCCAGAACAAAACACATCTAATTGCAATTGGTCCACTTAACAACCAGTAAAACCCAAAGTAAATGAAGTGATATCTGCTAAAATTCTGGTTCCCATATGTATCCCTTTTTTGAGCACAGCCCAATTAACGAAACTTAAACCTTCTTTTGCTCTGTTAACGCTTTCATATGGTTTATTTTGATCCCTTTGTTGAATCAAGCTTATACTACAACTAATACATTGTAGAATGGTTAAATCAGTATTGTTTCACATCTTTTTGGCAACCAAATTGTTGCTACCATTTCCCTGTTGCATCATTTCTGGGAGAGTCTGACTACTCTCTCCTTGTTGTTCTTTGTTGACCAGATTTATACTAAAGGCCCGCTTTGTTATTCATTTCAGCATACACACTTAGTGGACTTATTATTTCTTTCAAAAGACTACTATGAAAACCAAGGTCGTGAATGAAAAAGAATCTTCTGTTCGTAGTAAACACTCTCGACAAAAGAATGATTACACCACAAAAAGTCAGCCTAATTATAACAATATTACTGATAGGTTCATCTCCACTTTGCAAGACAACGGAAATCCGGGGTATTATAGAAGTGTTATTAGCAAGTCATTACCATATTCTGTTGCAAGGTCTACTGACAGCGGTAATTTAAATGAGAATGATCAAGCAAACACAAGCCTTTCTTTTAATAGCCCTTTTATAATAAGAGATGATAATGCTTTGCTGAGATCAAACCAGTCAGTACAATCTCCCTCTCACTCAAATTTGTCCTACAACTCAAGTGCATTGAATATCTTCGAAGAAGCATTTCAAATTGACAATGAAGATCAAGAGGTGGAGGGGTGCGAAGAGAATAAAAGCATTATCAACAAGCATAAAGTAAATGTTGCTAAAGCTTTAAGCTTCAAGATTAGATCTAGGGTGCTCAATTTCAAACCCTTAAAGTTTTCAACTACAAAAAGGAAATTTATAGAAGAGGCTAACAGTAATAATCAAAAAGATGAAGACGAGGTGGATCGATCTGTAAGATCAATGAACCCAGCCACAAGGTCAGCAACAAGGAGTAAACAGAAATTCAAAACAGAAGTTGCATTCAAAGTGTTAGACGCCCCAGGTTTAAGAAATGACTTTTATGCAAATTTGGTTTCATGGAGTAAGAAATCAAACATAATTGCTGTTGGATTAGGGGGTCTTGTTTATACATGGTGTAACTCCAAAGGTACAGTTCCTTTGCAATCGGTTGAAAATGAAGTATTATCTTGTGTTGCATTTGGTAGTGATGATAACTTGGCAGTTGGTACCAAAACCGGAAGATTGATAGTTTACTTGAATAATTCAAAAGAAATAACAACAACTGCGATGCTGAAACCAAGTACTGGGATTTGTTGTATTTCGTGGGTAAAAGAGACAAAAATATTTTTTGCTGGTGATGATTTGGGAGAGGTAACCATATACGAGGTGATAGAGATCACAAGTAGCATTTTACTTCCCATTTACCAACTTCGAATTATATCTGCTTTCAAATCCAACGAGCAACAGGTTTGTGGCCTTGATATCAGCCCTGATCAAAAACAAATTACTGTTGGAGGGAATGATAACTGTTGTACCATATGGGATATATCTGACCTTGAAAATCCCAGACTGAAATATGTTCTTCCCCACCAAGCTGCCGTTAAGGCTATTGCTTACTGCCCTTGGATGCCTCACCTTTTGGCAACAGGAGGAGGTTCAAAAGACAGAAACATTAGATTTTGGCACACCAATTCAGGGGTCTTAATCAACACTATTGATACCAAGGCTCAAATAACATCCCTAATTTGGTCTAAATCCAGAAAAGAAATACTTGCCACGTTTGGATTTGGGGAGTCTACTGAAAAGCCGGTTCTGATCTCTGTTTACTCGTTTCCTTCGATGAAATTGCTGATCAAACTTGCGTCTACTTCTAACATGAGAGTACTAAGCGCTGTTCAATCCACGGATGCAAAATCCATTTGTACTGCTATGAACGATCAGTCCGTTAGAATATATAATATATGGGAGTCAAAGTATGATTTGGTGACTGCAGACTATGATGCAGGGCTCTTCGGAAGTGAATTAATTGAATTGGAGGAGGGAGTTGATAACAGTTTTGAAAGTATTCGATAATATTGGGGGAGGGCGGTCAACAGGCCGTTTTGCTAGCAAAACCTATATAACTAATATATAATTGAATAGACACGTACACACACACAATCTACCAACAAATTTTGCCAAACATAACAACACAATGAATTAAGGTCATGCCGGAATACCCTCAAATTCGTTTTTCAATTTGTCATTCAAAAACTTGTTCCAGTTTTTTCTATTTTTATGAACTGGAACTCTAACAAGCTGTAACCAGAAAATGGTGACCATTAATACGGTTGCAATACAACTAGCCGGGGTGATCATCTCTTTAAACACCCTAACTGTAATGACCGTCTCATAAGGACAAGTGGCATAAACACCACCTGAAACCCAACAGTCCATAATATTCAAAGAATTCATATCAATCCATATACCACCTTCTCCAGCTGGTATTAGGGTAGTGGCATATGCTTGCTCTGAAGTAGACTTAGGCACGGCCATGATATAATTATTGCCTGGTAGGTCATTGCAGGCATCATTAGCATCAAAGTAAGTGACTCTTTGATTTGTTAACTTGAAGTCACTTGAATTCGTCTTGTGAGTACAAAGAGCATGGAAATCCACACCACACGACGTGCTAACCCAATCTCCATCCTCTGTCAATATAGCACATCTATTTATATATTGATCGTTCTCGCTGGAGACTGATTCCAAAGAAACCTTAGGATGGTAAACCTCAGAAGACCCTTCCATGTTATAAATGCCTGTAGTGGTGTTAGGCTGATTGGCACCCCAGGACCAAAATGATTCAGTCAAAAGAGAAGAGAAGAAGGTAAGGTTTGTTATTGGGTGCGATATTATTGGTGAGAATCCACAAATCATGGATTGTTTGAAAGATTCAAATGTAAATGGATCATCTTGGGAATCATATGAGAATCGACTTATGGTATCGTTATTCTTGAAAGATTGAGAGTGACATTGAATGGAGGTATATGCAGTAAATTCCAGATCCAATGTATTATTGGCCAAAAATATCCAGTCCAAATCACTATCTAAATTAGTATATGTGGTGTTTTTGGGTAAACCTCTATTGAGTAAAACGGGAATCACACGACGACTATCAGAGAACAAGAACTTATCTAGTGTAGGTAAATCGCTCTTTGTAAATGTTTTGGGGGAAGAGGAGTAAAGTATCTGTTCCGTGAAGTTTGTCAATGTTGAAACTCCTGACAGATATTTTTCATCTGGTGTTGGTACCGAGTGCAGGTTGATCAATAGATATAACAAATTCACTGAAAGTTGTGATGCAGTATCTTTCAAGAAAGAGTTAATTATGTTTAAAAATGAAGGTATGGTAAAATTTGAATCACACCCCCCCAGATGTGACAATTTATCACTCATTTCATTTGTGGGACAAAGTGACCAGTCGTTAAAAAGTTCGTTGTAATATAAATCCAAAACCAATACCTGGGTGCCCACGTTGAGCAAGTGTCTTGTAATTTGTAAAGATGTGTCATTGTACCCTTCAACCTCAAATACCGCCTCAGTTAAACTCACCCCAAAGACGATACTATCGGATATGGGGTTAGTTTTTGAAATATCCCTTTGAGTTCGGAGTGCAATTGCTCTAGTGTCGGAAAGATATGGCCATTCTGCAGTCTCATTGTGGGCCAAACTTTCATTGGCTTCTCGCAACGTCGCTATGTATGGAAAAGATGATGAATCAATACCTAATGCGTGGGACTTGGGCACAAGCAGGAGTAAACTATATTTGAATATGCGTGCTATTTTCATTTATCGTAAGGTGTCTCTCATTTATTACCAAATATATCATTTGTTTGTGATTTTTCATAGTGGATTGCTTAAGTCTCTATTCAATTCTTATATCTTATAAGTTATAATCCAAGAGAATGTTTTGATCTTTTGTAAATGATCAAGGCGGTGCAAAAGAGTGTAATTCGGGTTTCAAAGAACACGGACCGGAGCCTGGGCCTTGAGGTGATCATGTTTTTTTTTTCAATCCATTATATTTGAATGATTCAGTGAATCTAACATATTGTTCATCGTTGTTTGGTGTTGTGTTCTCATTTATTGAAGTATAGGAACGAAAATAAAACGGGGATATACTCAAATAATGGATCGTTTTAATATACAAACATCAGACCTATATGACCTAGGAGCGTCAATTCTAGGTGTCGTACCAATGAAGCTTTTCTTCAATGACGCAACTGATACGGTTCCATATCCTTTCATCGATGAGATTTTCCACTATCCTCAATGTGTGCAGTACTGCTCTGGAAATTTTAAAGACTGGGATCCAAAAATAACGACACCTCCAGGTCTGTATTTGTTAGGATATCTATGGATTCAGATTACAGATCTAGAGCCTTCATTGACCAACTTGAGATTATTGAACTTCATTGGGGGTTTAGCTTTGATTGGCTTAACGTACCTTTTGAAAAACAAACTCGGAAGCAGGAACTTCAGTACTTTATCCATTTTTTTAAGCCCACTGCTTACCATTTACTACTCATTGTTTTATACAGATGTTTGGGCAAGTGTGGTGATTTTGGCCAGTTACTCAATTGTTTATCTCCAACCTCTCAGCACAGAGCTAGGAAACTCTGTATTTGCTGCTGTTGTTGGGTTGATTAGTGTAACGTTCAGGCAAACTAACATTGTCTGGAATGCATTTGTTGCTGCTGCTGTGATCGATCGGAGAATCCAACAAGAAAGAGATTACAAGCAGGATTTTAAATACGACACTCGTATATTCATTAAAGAAGTTATCAAGAGTTGGCATCTAGTACTCCCATTTGCAATAAATTTTGCATTATTCACTGCATTCCTGATTTACAATGGAGGAATAACTTTTGGTGACAAGGAAAATCATGTTGCTGTGTTGCATTTTGCCCAAATATTCTATTGCTTTCTTTTTCTAACCTTTTTTTCTGTTCCTTTATGGATATCAACTGATTTCTTTGTTGACTACCTTAAGTCAACCCTCGGAGGGCCAAAGGAAATACTTAGACACGCCTCTTGGACTTATATTATTTTCGAATTGATACAAAGATTTACTATGATTCATCCATTTGTTTTGGCTGATAACAGACATTATACTTTCTACATTGTTAGGCGGATAATTTATAAAAGTGAACATTCGAGATATTACTTAATACCACTTTACCATTTTTCTTGCTATACAATTTACAGTATGATGTTTAAAAATATCCATAGGTTGAAAGTCACATCATCTTCAACTATGATGATTCTTGCCTACTTTACTTGTGTGACGATAACGATAGCCTCGTCACCTTTGTTTGAACCTAGATACTTCATACTACCATTTATTTTTTGGAGGTTTATGATTAAGCCAGTCGAAGAGCCACTAGTTGGCTTTATACCACTTTTAAGAGTGGAGAACAATACTTTAAGATTGGTTGGAGAAGCAATTTGGTCTTGGTTATGGTCTCAAGGGATATATTCAATTTTCCTATCCTTTACTTTCTATTGGGAGGGAGTTGAACATCCTCAAAGAATTATTTGGTGAATTTCCAATGTTTCGTGACGTTATTTTACGTCATCACCTGCATATAGTCCAAAGTATATAAAATAATTTCACTGTAAGTAGAATGAACAGCTTGAACGTTCATTGATGGACTTTACTGTTAAAAGAAAAAATAATATACACCAAAAGTCGACTTTTTAGCGCTCAAGTGAGACCAAGAGACCCATGACATAATCACCCTATGTCTACAATCACATGATTACGCTTTCTATTTTATTTAGGAAACTGCTCCATAAAATTCACAAATCTAAATATTGAATGTATAATGGTCACAGTAACTCCAATCTCCTATTTTCCCCACTGATAAAATTTACTTGTTTTTGTTCCTTCGTAATAACATTTTGATTCATAAGTATTCTGATCTCATCTGTAGGATCTATAACTCAGTTTATTACTTCACCTATTCGCAACATTAACTCAGACTTATTTTCTCCTATATCCGGTATCACGTACCTATCTATATTCTAAACCTTGGAGAACGATAAGAATGTGCATTCTTATAACTTCAAAACTGCATCCCAGGTATCCTTTGATATTGCTATCAAACAGAGATGAGTATTTTGGTCGTCCAACACAATTGGCCTCCTTCGTCAGTGACTCGATCACCGTCTCTCCGTCAGAGAACAGCGTCCTCTCGCCTGTGGATCTTGCACGTGAAGAACATGGAACATGGATTGGAGTTAACAAGAATGGAAAAATATCTGTCTTGGTGAATTATAGGGAGCCAATTGAAAATGATCCAAGAAGTACAGTTTCAAGAGGTTCCATACCTATAAGCTATCTAAATTCAGCATCTGACGTGAAGGAATGGGAACAAAGTATTAGACAACAGACAGATAATTTCAAAGATGTTGGAGGATTCTCATTGGTCTTTGGTGAACTACAGTATGATCACTCCACTGGTGGAATTAAACCATTGTATTTGATGTCCAACAGATCAGATAAAACCTTAACTGTATTTGAGTCCAACCTTGACGAAGCCTTAAATGGAGCAATTCTGGACAATGATAATGACAACCGCTCAACAATAGGATTATCTAATTCTAGATTTGATCAGCCATGGAAAAAAGTAGAAAAAGGAAAACATCTGCTGAATCAGGCGATTCTGAAAAGTACACAAGACGACGGGCAAACCGAAGAAGAACTTATTGACGCATTATTCGATGTTTTATCCACCTCTTCATTGCCCGAGAAAGAATGGAGTGGATTAACATACGAAGAAGCGTTCGAATTGCTTCCAACTAGCATATTCATTCCACCAGTAAAAGTCTCAACAGACTCGAAAGAAAACGTGGACAAGTATTACGGAACAAGAACACAGACTATAATTTTGTTAGACAAGTATGGTAACTTGAAATATGTTGAAAAGAACTTGCACTCAAGTGATGACTTGAGTGAGGCTGCTACTGTTCAAACTTTTGAATTTAAAATTAATGGATGGAAGAATGTGGAAGAAAAATTAACCTTACTTTAAAGTAAAAATCTCAATTAAAATGTCTGATCAAGATAGACCTCTTCGAATACTGCACTTTGCTATTGGGGTTCTGAACATATAAATAATATATATAATACACTATGTACTGATATGCTACTATTAATATCAATCAAGTACAATTTATTTGAAAGTTTGGTGTTGATGACTAAAATTCAATCAAATTTACAAACCCATCTCCCCATATTAAGCGCCATCTTGGGAAAAAGAGTTTTCGGGGGACCGATACAAGTTTGAATGCGCCACATATTTTCTTATCTGAGGGGAGTACAATACCTAGCCACTAAGTTCCTGTAGATTGTGAGTGGCTGTGCGGAAGATGTCATCTCGTTGATCGCCGAAGAAGTTGCGATCGCTCCTATTGATGCATACTACTCCCATTCAGATTCAAAGATTCCAGTTAGATTTGATTAGTGGACATTCAGACTCTCAACTAAAAAGACACTCATGTTATTTGCCTCCTAACATAACATTGTTTCTTCTGCTTGGAGCATATATTTTTTGTTTCGTTGTGAAAATTCAACTGAAACTTAGCAAAACAGGATCCAATCAAAATCATGTCTCCAATTATTAAGGTTCTATCAGAGAGCGAGTTTCAAGAACAAGTTGTTCTTAGATATACCGGTAAGTTTCTTCTCACTCTAAGAGCGAGCAACGCTATAAGCTTCTAGTCTGTAACTCATACTAACCGTTTTTGATTATTGATATTAATTATTTTTGTTCAGATGTCATTGGTGAAAAGTTAGGTGGTCAAATTCTTGCTTTTTCAGACGAATGGTTTGCTGCCGCAGAGAATTTAATCAAACCAACTGCCCCAATTAGAGAGGCTAACAAATTCACTCATGCAGGTGCTTGGTATGATGGCTGGGAGACTCGTAGACACAACCCTGAAGAAGCTGACTGGGTTGTTTTCAAAATTGGTGTTTCATCAGCAAGCTTATTAGGTTGTGAAATTGATACCGCATTTTTCAATGGTAACCATGCACCAGCAATTTCTGTCGAGGCTGCTACTTTAGCAGACGATTCATCATATAATAGTGCTGCTTGGGACACTATAATTTCAAAATCTGAGTGTGGTCCATCTCAAAAGCATTTTTTTGTTAGAGATGCAATCACCGAAACTAAATATACTCATGTGAGATTGAGAATGTACCCAGATGGTGGTATTGCAAGATTCAGACTATATGGTACTGTTTACCCAATCATTCCACAAGATTTGACCACCGTGCTAGACACAGCAAGTGCAGTTAACGGTGGTGTTTGTGTCAGTTTTTCGGATCAACATTTTGGTTCTGTGGATAATTTGTTGTTACCAGGCAGAGGCCATGATATGGGAGATGGTTGGGAAACTAAAAGATCAAGAACTGCGGGTCACTATGATTGGGTTATTATAAAATTGGGTTTTAAAACTAATGTACAAAAGGTTATTGTCGATACTGCACATTTCAGAGGTAACTTCCCTGCAAGTATCACAGTTGATGGTTTGTCTACTGAAGAGCAAACTCCTGCATTAGATGACTCAAAGTGGACATCAATTGTCTCCAAAAGTAAAACCGGCCCCGATGTTGAACATATCTATGAAATTGAAAGCTCTCCATCTTATACACACGTTAAGTTGGCTATGTATCCTGATGGGGGTATTAAAAGAATTAGAGTGTTCGGTACACTTGCTGTTTAAGGTGCTTTGATTACACGATAAGGATTTCAAGATACATCTATTTATTATATATAAATTCATAAATGTTGTATAAATCAGAAGTAAATGAATTGCATTAACATGATCATATTCCAAGCTACAGATTCGGTCCTGATATGGTAAGAATTCATTTGATTGAATACTCACACGTGATGTGAATCATGCGTATTGTTTTTCGGAGATCTACTCAGATCTCATAGAAAATTTGAAATATTTTGAGTAGACAAGGATTTAAAGTCTATAAAGCTTAAACTATTATTTATAAGCGTAGTTGTCATTCATAATTCTGCTCACATCGTACAAAAACCAATATATCACTGAAATAGAGAGCCTGCTGGCACCACGAGCAAGAAATATACTCTGAATGGAGAGATTGATAAGAAGATTGAAGCAAAGAGTGCCAATTTCTCAGCTAACTCTTTCCACATATTTTCTTGAATCAAATGATGATTCGCAACTGATAACGGAATATGACCAACAAAAACTACTTACAGAAATTCAAATGATATCGGATCATAACCCTCATTATGCTAATGTATTCTTGAAAAAGTTTGTGCAATTTTTGGAAAGCACTAATACTGATATAATCGACGAGATTTATGAAACATTATGCGAGCTACTTCCCTCTGCGCAACTAAAGCCCACAGATTACGACCAAATTTCATACTCTTTGATAACGCACAGTACAAGCGAAACTCTAGACAGATGTATTACAGTTAGAGAATCGCCCAAGTTGATTTCAGGCCTAGGAACAACTGGATTACGAACATGGGAAGCTTCGTTATTTTTAAGTGAATATCTACTTAAAAATTTAACAAGGGAGAATAGTGAGGATGAAAGCACACGCTCTTCACTTTTTGATGATGATTTCAACATACACGATTTTGAAAACAAAACTGTTATGGAACTCGGATGTGGTACTGGCTTTGTTGGAATGGCATTATACAAGTATTATAAGGGATTAAAAAAAATGGTGCTGACGGACGGTGACTCGCAATTATTCGACAACATTCTGTATAACTTATCAATCAACGGTATATCCAGTTCTACTGTTGTGATGGAGGAGTTGGTGGATCAGGAAAACCCGGAAACGGCTGAAGTCAAAGAGGGAGGATTAGAGATCACAAAGTTATGGTGGGCTGAATCTCCATTACCGAGTACTTCAGTAGACACTATTATAGCCGCCGATGTGACTTACGATGCGGGAATTATTCCCAGTTTAATACAAGTGTTAGCTGAAACTATGTCTCAAGACAACCAACAATATGGTAGAGTGAATACTGCGTATGTGGCAGCGACTGTCAGAAATGAAGATACCTTAGGTGTATGGGAAGATTACCTCAATATGGGTACTAGCGACGGAATTTGGACTTGGAAAATTTCCATTACAAGACCAGCCATTGACTATGAATCATTTGATGAAAAAAAAGTTGGAGCAATCTGGTACCCACCAGGAACACCTGAGATCAGACTTTACAAGCTTGAGAGAGTTCAATGAAGACACCCGACACACAGACAACGCACCTAGGCGGTTTATGTATGAATATGAACGATATACACCAAAGTGACCTAATATTATGGCAAGATGATGGCTACCTGCCACTCTTACACTTTAATGGCATTCGATCGGATCATAAATTAACACCTATAATAGTAAACTATCGTTCTTAATGATTTGGATTTTGAAGAAAATTGATGAAAAAATATACTAACGTCGATCGGTCTTCATGTATATTTAAAATCGACTCATCACGGCTCTCGCGCACAAACTTAATATATATTTTCTAATATGGTAAGAAAACAATAACATATAGCTCTAAAACTAGAGGTCAAATAAAATAGAAGCTAAATAAAACCAGCACGTTTAAATGTAAACAGACTGATCATTAACTTCATCCCCAGACTACACGTCATACAATTTGGACATTCTTTCCTTTGCTTGAATTTACTTTTTTATATTAAGCTGTTTCAATTGGGACTATTTTGCACAAGTCTCTGCGCCAAAAAACAAAAAACCGAAAATAAATTAGGCCAGATTCTGCGAGGCCTGAACACTCTGGTCTCAAAATACTAGGTAACACGTACACATATATATATGAATGATACTAGATCATGGACTCGAGTGATTATGAACATATGAGCTCTTACATGTTTGACCATAACAGCAGTGAATTGGAAGTCATCAATAATATATCTCCCTTGAAAGACAAAGAAAACATACTAGATGTCCATAACAACCATACTTCATTGTCTCAATCCTCTCCAACTCCATCTCCAGCTACTGGAAAACCACATCAAAGAAGATTAGAACGACAATATGCAGATACACTGTTGAAAAATAAGTCTATGATACGAGATTTAGAAAACATGGAACAAGAGATTCGAATAAAGGATGAACAAATCACTCACAAATCAGCTCGAATCAAACAGCTATTCAATGAAACCAAATCACTAAAGTCTGACATTTTGCACGAACGCTCCTTACACTTGAGAGAATATGAAACCTGGTCCAAAGAGAGAATTGAGAAGGACGAAATAATTAAAAAACTCTCTGATGCTCTTGAAAATTATCATCATAACGGTAAAAACGAACAGCCACAACAGAATGAGCATGATGATGACCACCATAATTTATTGTCCGAATACACAGAAACGATAGGGAAACTGAAAAAGAAAAATATGATACTCGAGAAAGAAATTGAACTTGAAACCCATTCTAAGATTTTGATTATAGAAGAATTGGAAATGTTTAAATCACAGTGGGTTGAATTAGAGTTGAAATATGACCACCTGAAGAAAGAGTGGGAAGATACAGCTAATGAACTTGCAAACTCATATGAGCATTCGTCGCTAACATCTGATGGTTCCTCATATACCGACGACGGAGATAGTGAAGAAATCGTACAAAATAATCCACAACATGCGCAACAGTCTTTAGCTGACGAGTTGAGTAATTTGAATGGTGACAGAATTGTGAGTCAAACTGAAACGTCTAGAAAGTCAAGCAAACGATACAGCAGCTTGAACAAATACCTAAAAGATATTGACTTGCAAACAGAGCGGCGAAAAGGGTCTCAAGAGATGATGAAAATCAATTTTCAATTAAGATCTTTACAATTACAAAATGAGAAGTTACAATCATACATTGGATTTCTATTGCAGCATAATAATCCTCAAGGTGATGACAGTTGGCAGGTTTATCGAGATGACTTAGATTACGAGTATTCAGATGAGATTAATATACAAAACGCTAGGAAGAATCTGCGAACAGTGATAAGGTCTGCATCCGCTTTACCAATAAATCCTGATCTGCAAGATCAATCACAAATACCAGGAATGTTACGAAACAACGAGCAAGCTGGAATTGTGAATCAGATACGGCCAACTAAACTTGGCTCCGTTACAGGAAGCTCAATGAGACGCTCATCAACAGGTGATTACTTGCTCAGAACGAATGCAAAGAAAATGGAAAACAGATTATCGTATGAAGAAGCTACTAACCTCTCAAATGATTGCGATCAAGACATCAACAGTTTTAATAGACCGTTACCAGTTCATACATTGAGTGATGGAACTGGGCACGAACAGGAGGAACTTCAAGGATTGCAGCAAGAGTATGAGGCTGATTATGTGGAGTTGGGTGATTCCGATTTTACCATATCCGATTCAGAAGATTTTGTTGAAGAGCAACCACAGAACGAATCACTAAATGTCTCATTCACTATGGACCTAACGCCTTCATTAAATATCAAGAAAAGGAAGAAGTCTAAGCTATTCAAACGAACACCAAGAAAACAATTACAGAGACTCACTATTTTTAGTTCCCCTCTTAGTAGTGGTACAGGAACTAGTGATGATAAAGCAACATCAGATGATAGTGTACTCAGGGAGAAGAAATCATTAAAGAGTTTGAAGACGCATGCATCTAGTCTGGTACTTATTGGAGAAGGTACATTGATAGAGGAGGGAGAAGAAGATGGAAATGAGACAGTTGTATTCCACACTGATACGGATATGAATCAGCGTCCGTTGAGATCATCCAATAGCATGATATTCAAAAAGAAACTAGAAGAACACCAGAGAAAGTTAGCGCCGCCCACGAAATCTCTCTTTGCACGTAATGCATCCCTACAACATAAATTGCACTCTAACTTTGATCTTCGGAACTATGATGCAACTTCAACTTCAACAGCAACATCTGATCATAATGAAAATGACCACCATCAAGATTATGTGTCCAACGAAGAATTGGATAGGTTTAGAATCATAGGTTTGAAAAGACTGAGGTGCCCCAAACATTTCATGTTTCAGTGTACTGCATGTAAACCCGGACTTTTCATTGATGTTGACGCGACCGTTTACGCTAGACTAGTTAGTGATCTTATTGCAAGCAATCGTGGTTATGACTACGACCTTGAGTATACTAAAAACAGATTGACTGATGACTTGTCCTACCATAGTTATGAGGATGATGTTGATTGATGCCTGATTTTGGCACTAATATACAATTTTGTTAGATGAGCTAAACTGGATCTCACTTGTACTATACCTTTTTAATAACCAGTTTTTTTTTTTTGGATGTTTTATAGACATTTATTTAATTCATATTGTGTGACAAATCAAATTTGTCCGCTCTAGTCACTCTATATACATATATACAGATCCACATCAATGAATGCGTACTATAAACGCTCTACCTAACCTTAATATTCCCAATATCCTTATACTTATATTGAATATTGTATAGACCAAATACGTAAAACCCAAATACTAAACTTAGTAGACCCCTCCCCTCTCTCTCTCCATTCCATTACCTAAAATAACCAAGAAACAATCTGCATGCGGCTGAAAATTTGATTAGCGTGGCTTATCCATATCTCTATTGTTCTTTAACTGCATATGCACGGTGCAAGGAGAAAGCGTTACATACAGATTGAAAAAGTGGTCCGATTTCAGATGTACTGAATAAGGAACTTGGTTTGAATGTTGTTGGTATTCATTTAGTATTGAGTACTAGGTACATAGTGAAATTTAGTACCATCATTGGCGTACAATTTTATAATATTACCTTGTGATGAGTCTTAGATTCTTAGCATTTCTTGGGTAGAATGCGGAGTACACTATAGGAGATTGAGCTGTTTATCGCAGTGTTATTTTTAATTTCTTATTAAGAGTATCATATTAACTAAGTTATTGGCCCACTTTTCAGTACTCTATATTAGCTTACTTATTTTAAAATTCTCTTTCAACCCATGGAATTGTTTTTATTATTTGGAACTCACAATTGAACTTCACTTTCCTCATTATAATTACGAATGAATTTCTTTGAATACTGGTTATAAATTAAATACCTGTATCATTATAATAAAAGTCTCATATATAAACAAGTACAACAAGTTGCCAAAGATAAATAAATCAGTTTTTCCCAAATTTATAAAATGGCTCTACATAACTACATTTACTATAAACACTCGGATAATATTGCAAACCTAATAGCAAGACCTCACGATCCTCGACCTAGTATGGAACCTGAACATAGCCAAGTTAATATGGCAAGACATCATGATCCTCTACTTGATATAAAAGCTCAATATAGCCAACTTCAACTGGAAACCTCTAATGACGGTCTCCGAGACATCCACAACGTTCACGACCAGAATAGCGAGAACTTTCCACTTTCAGATACGCATAGCTTAGAAAACAACTATCGCTTCTTTAACCAAGTATCAAGT
Organism: Ogataea nitratoaversa; assembly: GCA_030579435.1. Classification (NCBI taxonomy): domain Eukaryota; kingdom Fungi; phylum Ascomycota; class Pichiomycetes; order Pichiales; family Pichiaceae; genus Ogataea; species Ogataea nitratoaversa. The sequence continues at coordinate 173,863 of JAKTQZ010000028.1, forward strand.
CAAGTGAAAATGGATCATGAGGCATGTGAAGTCCATAGTACTAGTGTAAGTGCATCCAATTCAACTGAATCCAATAGTGGTGATGCAAATCCCAACACTGAAACGCAACTAATGTCCCTAACTGATGCTTACGCCCACCAACATCATCACAAGCATCATAGTGAAACTGTACAAAACTTTGACTCAAGCATAACAAACACAAACAACTTACAAACTTTCAATTCTTCCATCATATACACTGATAGCAATACAGATATACCTAATAAAGCCAAATATCCTAACCGTAGGCCACCTAACTTTACCCCATCTTCTTCTTTGAGCACATACAACGACATGTCCATAGACTTGGATGAGGACTTGCCTTTTGAATATGGCCAACAGATTTCGTCTGTTCCTATGGAACTAGGAAAATCCAATTCATACATGAAAACAAATTCGAATGCTCAACATAATGGATTGAGAACACAAGGTGGATTGGGTATCAGTTTGTCAATAGGTGAGTCAATCAGTTCCGATAATAAAGTTAGTACTGGAAAAAGGAAAATGAAGAGTAGATTTAGTAAGAAAGGCCGAGTCATCAGCAACAACAGAAAGAAAAGTAAGAACCTGAACGGATGATCAAATGTCGCTGTTACAACTCTTGTGACCGTCTCTTTTCAACTAATAACTGTTTACAAATGTAAGAGTGATATATATCTACGACTATCTTTTTATTAATTGGTTACTGTGGCTAGAGCGCAAAGTATTCCACCAAGTATTACTTTCGTAATAATCACAAGTAACACGGATTGTAGCAAAGTAGTGGCAACTCCACTATAGTTCTACTAAGTACATTTGCCTTATATAATGGATAGAGTTAAAGAGTTGACCAGCCAATATGTTAGGACGTCTGAGATAATATAAATGTGCTGGCGGGAGCACTTAATGTTCTTAAATGATACTTAAAATTACATAATGTGACAAATGTTTTTGTATGGTGAAGGAGATCGGATAATATCAAACAAAAAATAAGAAGATGCCTGCAATTACAAGTTATCGTTCCTCAAACATTCTTCAATGTCATTCAAGCTTTCATCCACTTCATCAATAGGAACGTTCGATAAACCTGACACAAGTCTTCTATAACTTGCTATTGTTTCAGTGTTCTCTGAAGCATCAGCATAAAGATTCACCAAGTCTTCAACAGTTTTCTTTCTTGTAATTTGTAGGACTACTAGCTCTAAAACCAATTTCATATTATCGAGTGTATACTCAGAAGGTTTCAGCTCATCTTCGTTCTTGATTTCAAGTTCTTTCAATTCTTCTGTTTCTGATGCTTGAACAACAGTTGCTAAATCTTTCGCTTGTGATCTTTCAATCAACTTCTTCAAATGGCTTGTTTTTCGACTATACTCCTTTTCCATATTCAATAGTTCCTGTTCTATAGAATCCAAATCAGGTTCTATTTCCTTTGTCTTGTCGTTTTCTGTATCATTTTGTCTGGCGGGACTTGTGTCACGAAGAACACTATCAACAATTTCTTTGACGTCAGTCTCAGTCACTTTGATATCTTCGTCCATTTGTGCTAACATAGAAGATAGCTCGTTGATATCGCTATCACGCTGTTGAGATTCCAAGTCAAATGCATTCGAAAGCTCGGCTAGTTTCTCTAATATCTCACCTGACTTTTGATTCACTTGAATAGCAGCCTCTGAATAATGAGGTGTTGTTAAGTATTGAGATCCTTTGAGAATCGAATATTGTTGACCAAGTAACGAGGTATGGTAATTTAGTGAAGGATTGAATGGTCTCATGTGATTGAATGAGTCTACATTATGAACCCGCATAGGAACATCCTTTGATTGCTGTTGATAGTAAGGGCTACTGCTCACCACATCGTCATGATATTGAAGCGATTCTTGTTGTCCATGACTGATTTGAACTGTGCCCATCGAAGGCTCCAATATACTATTATTGTACAAAAAGCCACTAGCATACTCATTTCTGTTGTTCGGAATATCAACTCTTGCATTGTACCCTAGTAACACTCTGATACATTTCTTTGCGCCATTATGACCCATTATATGCAATGCAGTATTACCATCGTGATCCTGCTGATTGATGAAGTTGATGATTCGTTCCATTGGCTGAACAGTTTCTGCAATCTTGGTCAGTAATATTTCTGTGTAGTACCTAGCTGATGGTAAGTTGTTATTCGATCCCGTCGAAAAACCAATGTGATGTAAAACTGTACGACCACGAACATCAGAGTCTAAGAGAGAGTCCCTCAGAAGATCAAGTAGTTTAGCAAATGTCCTACGAGAGTATGAATTTGTATACAAGACTGATCTCATTATTGGAACTTGTCCCTCGTTATTCAACGCGCGATAGTTGCAACCTTTTGTTAATAGTGCATCACACATTTTAAGGTCCCCCATTGCGCAAGCCCAATGGAAAGTTGTATTGCCATCTCGGTCTATAACTTGATTGACATCAAAATTGCTATACGGATCAGTAATGAAGTCAGGAATCTGAATTGCTGTATTCAAATTGTCTTCAGTAGATAAGAAATATTCAAGTAGTTTTTGAACATGGCTTTTCTTGTTATTATTAAACCACTCTTGAGTTTCTCTATTAGCATCCTCTTGTTGATGTTGTCCACCTTGTTGCTGGTGTCGTAGTTGTGACTGTATCTTGTGGTCTTCAGACAATTGGTTTGCCCCAGTATGGCCATTCTCAGAAGGGTGGGATGAGTGATCGTTAAAGTTACCGCTTAGAGAATCTGTATACCGTTGGCGATCAAGTAGCTCTTGGCGATTCAGATGTGACTGTGATTGCTGTTGCGTAGATGATTGATTGCCTCTGAACGCATTAGATTGTTGCAAAACGTTATCAATATCGGCATCACTTAAAAACTCGCTCGGTGATGAAGACTCGTTGTTATTTACTTCATTTTTTGAAATAGCAGATGGCCTTTGCAAACCATTTTCAGGTCTGATTTTCGAGGAAATTGAGTCGCTATCATCATGATCGGAATCAGATTCAGTTAATTCTATATTGTGTGTTGACATTTGATTCGTTGTTTCCTTCATTGAGGTTTTTGGAGCCTTCAAAGTTCTCTTCCTTGTTGGATTTGTCCCTCCAACAGTTGAAGATCTCTTCAAAGCGGCCTCCTTTGTTGGAGTCGGCGAAATCAACTTTGGTCCGTTATTGTTAGATGCCCCAGGGATAGAGACTGATCTAGCAGCTTTCTGCAATTTCGAAGCAGCTGCCGCTGCTGCAGCTTTAGCCTTGACACCGTTTGAAGCATGATGATGTTTAGGAGCAGGAGGTGGAGAACTAGCACCACCTGAAGAGCGATAATCAAACAATGCTTGCAGCTCTTCAAGTACTCCAAAATCAACAGCAATCTCACTGGCTCTTTCCATTGGGACCCATGTACCTTGATATTTACCATATCCACCTTGGACTTTTTCGTGGACTCCAGTTTGAACATCTCTTTCTAAAATTCTAGTTCTTTTTGCTTTAGGGAAATCAGCAACTTTCAAGATATGCGTTGCATTTATCCATCCATCTTTTTTCCGTCGCATCACAGATGATTTCGGACTTATGAATTCGTAAACAGGTACTCCTGAGTACACTGCAGAGTATAAATTAGCTGGCGACATATTGGATTGTTCGTAATGGATGGGGAGGTTATCTAAAAAATGTAATGTGTGTGACAGTACAATCGAGAACTAATATACACGGGTATAAAGATGAAAAGAGATTATCACTAAATATTTTGAAATGTGATTGATATCTATAAGTGTGCTCTCTGTTAAATCGTTTTCCCTGTTATCATAAAGCTAGAGGGTTATCACAACGCAAGTTTAAGTTGTAGAAATTGTGAGTCTATAGTAAGTCGAAGTATGAAGACTTGTATTGTTTTGAGAACAATTGTGGTTATACTGCAAATTGCTGAGACCCCTGGATTTTATAGATGTAAGTCTCTATGAGAGAATGTGAATGGTAATGATAAAGATAGTAGTCAAAACGTAGGACCTTATGCTAGGACAGTTTGTTTATGTATATTATCTTCTAATCTGACTTAGTAAAAACCAGTGCGGTTTAACTAGAAGTTTGAAATTACCTGGAAGAATATTGGGGCAGTGGCCGACCTCAGGTGGTGTCCGGGTGATATTTAGGGTCGGATAAAATTACAAGAAGTCAATCGACTTGACCCATCATTTAAATATTTAAGCTTTATATATATACCGGTTAATGACATTTCAACCAACAAAGATCTGAACATATTTTTTCAGGAAAACAGCTTGCCACTTGTCTGGATTTAAGAACAGAATACCATACACACAAGTATTTTTCATCAACAGATTGATATTTGCAACCGTTTGTACAGTTTTAACATCATCAAACTTTTACAATCATCGTTGAATATTTAATATTTAATATTTATTAGACCCCTTACCACCTTAGATAACACATAATCTTATTACCTAATCAGTGAATAACTGATCTAATCTGAAAATATATAGCTTTTTGAAGGTCACATGATGCTACATTTGCTAACAGATGTACTGATTAATGATCAGATCCCATATGCAGAGGATTGTATTGATACAGTGAAGGTTGAAAAGTTACAATATGTACCACACAAGTGTGATAAGGTGAGATTCAGTGTATACAAGGACTTTAATATTTCATAGTATATACATATTATATATATATACAAGGCAAGATTTCGGATCTGGTACTACTACCTAGTAACGACCCCTCGTTGAATTGCACAGCCGTTTATACTTACCTGTGGCTCCCTTCAGATAGGAGTAAGGAACGAACATTTACTTGGATCGAACTTCCATGATCACAAGTATTGCTTCTAAAAGGCTCATCTACTCATCACCTTATCACAATTCGTAACTACTTACATATTCCAATCTCATTATTCCACTACCAAGTAAAGAGAGAATCACAACGATCGAGTCTGGAAGAACAAATTTATAGAAAGCATGGCACAGTTGGAACAAACTATAGAGATTCCACTCTCTATCCCAAACAACAAATATCTTTCCACAGTTTTAACGGCTCCTAAATCGTTGTTTTCCTTGAATCCCTTTATTGAGAATTTAGGCCCTGCAACTAACAGATTAGCAATTCTTTTACATGGTAACGGGGGGCATAAGAACAATATATATCATCGTACACTAGCTAAGGCACTAAGTGAAAAATTAGGTATTTGGACAGTGAGGTTTGACTTCAGAAATTGTGGTAACTCTAGTTCCACAAGTCACAATAAGGGCAGAACTTTAGACGATGATTTAGAAGATTTAGACTCTGTTATCAATTATTTTACTGGTGGTGAACATATAGAGTTGACTGGTGGTAGGAAGTTACATTTGGATATTCTGATTGCCCATTCTAGAGGGTCTTTGGCCATGTTTAACTGGGCCTTGGAGGCCAATAAGCGTGATGGAACTATTGTTCCAAACTTGGTCAATTGTGCAGGAAGGTACAATGGACCCAAGCTACTGGATAAAATCCTTTCTGAACATCCTACTTGGGAAAGTGATGGTGGGTATTATATGAATTTGTCAAATGGTTCAAAACTTTGGATACCTACGGAGGAAAGTAAGAGTATTGCCAAAGAACAAATGTACAAGGTTCGTGATTTACCTAAGTTTACACAAGTGCTGAATATCTATGGAACCAATGACTCTAGGATCACGAAGGAAGATAAGTATCTTTTCCAAGAAGCATTGAAGGAAAGAAGTAAACTAGTTTTAATCAAGGATGCAGATCATAATTTTTATGGTGAGAAAGTTTATAGTGATAGTGAAGAAAATTATGTTGAAATTGAAGGGAAAAGGTATCCTTTACATATTCGTACAAAAGTTATAGATTACGGATCAGAAGTTACTGATGTTATTTTGGATTGGCTTGATCACAACAAAAGATCAGAAATATTTTACAACAATACTTTATTAGATGAAAAGGGAATTGTTAATAGATGGAAAGAAGTGGAAGGAATTGCAAATTTTAGAGATTTAGGTGGTTGGTTTACAAAAGGAGGAGCAGATAATAGAAAATATATGAAGTCAGGAATTGCTTTTAGATGTGCTAATCCAACCAAAATCACTGAAGCAGGTAGAAAGATTTTAATAGAAGATTTGAAGATCAAAAGAGTTTTTGATCTTCGTTCGGATTCAGAAAGAGAAAGTACAGGGATTTTGGAATTACCAAATTCAATAAATACTCAATTAACATTATTATTCAATACTAATTTAGCACCTTCAGAGATCATGGTACCATATGCCAAGATTCTGATTACTTGGTCACGTTATATGGATGTTTATAAAGATATGTTACAAAATGGAACATTAGCATTTAAAAAAGTATTAGAATTTATTAGAGATCATCCTGATGAATCATTTATTTTCCATTGTACGGGGGGAAAAGATAGAACTGGATTAATTGGTCTTATTTTATTATTAATTTGTAATATTGATCCAATTATTATTGCCAAAGAATATGAACTTACATCTATTGGTTTATTACCCGAACTTGAAGAAATTAAAAATAAATTTGTTCAAAATGCATCCAATCTACCTATTGATGTCAAGGAGACAATTTTTAAAGATGTTGCCATGGGAAGAGAGAATTTTGATGTTTTAGAAGATGGTTTTAATAATCTTCTTAGTAGTAGATACGAAACTATGTTGGATACTGTTGCATATGTTGATTCTGAATTTGGAGGAATTGAGAAATATTTAACAGAAAGAGTTGGATTAACTCTTGAAGACTTGAAGATTATCAGAGAGAATTTATTAGAAGTATAATTAATATATGTTTGTTTGTATATGTATTGTCATTATTCACTACTCTATTATTATTAGTATACTAAATCAACCAACTTCCAAGTTCCAACTTCCAGATTTTGTCTTGTCTACCTGATAACTAATTGCTACCAATCAATCGTATAGATTGATAAGCTAAGGTCTTATATATCCTATCAATGCTAAGATTAACATTGTGACTAATCTATAGCATATGTTACTAGGGTAAAGTATCTATACCAACCCCCCCTTCTCGCCGCTGTGCTGTATATAATATAAAAACTTCTAGTTAAGTAGTAGGCGGTTAATCTGGTAACTGGTTACAATTTTGTGCATTTGCACTGTGCCGCAGCCGCATCCGCTTAAGAAGAGAAGAATTGGACGATGATGACCACCGGCGCCAGGCCCTATAGTTAGAGGTAGAGGTAGCTTCCCCGCGATTTCGTGATGATGACCTCTTGTAAGCATCACGTTGACACGTACACGTACGTCGTACTCGAAAATCAGGCCAGTCCACTGTCCAGTCCAGTCCACCGGGGGGCCCACAGCCTACAGCCTACAGCCTACGACCTACAACCCCCCATCGCCAAACATGTGCGGCTATATATATTTATTATTTAATATTGCTTACCTCACTCCCCTCTTTATATTAACCTCGACGCACATCAATTTTTTCATTGTTTTTTCACTTGAAAGTTTTCATGCCAAAAAATTTTCAGCTCCGGTTTTGGGCCTGTACAGCACTGCAAATTATTGTATATTGAAATTTCACTAAAAGAAAAAGTATATTTTAATATGATTTTAGTAATATTATAACAAAACGATGACACATATATTTTCTTCTCTTTATTTTCACAAATATTTATTGATTTCTCGATCGATATATTATCATTCTGAAATTCCATTATTTATTTATTTGTCTCTTCTTTTACCTTGTGTTTTTAAATTGGAATTTATAGTTTGTCTCATACCATTTCATTCATACCAACAAACTTCTGTTTAAAATCATGTTCAAAAGAACTCTCGTTTTATGCCAAAAGGCTGCAAAGGCCCCTTGGTCTAATATGCTAAGGGATCCCTCAGTGAAATATGCAAGATTTAGAGGTATTGATTTACCTGATAGACAATGGCCTGAAAAAATCATTGAAAAAGCTCCAAGATGGTTATCAACAGATCTAAGAGATGGTAATCAATCACTACCAGATCCAATGTCAATCGCACAAAAGAAAGATTATTTCCATAAATTGATTGAAATTGGTTTTAAAGAAATTGAAGTCTCTTTCCCATCTGCTTCTCAAACTGATTTTGATTTCACTAGATATGCCGTTGAAAACGCTCCAGATGATGTCAATATTCAAACTTTAGTTCAATCTAGAGAACATTTGATTAAAAGAACAGTTGAATCATTGAAAGGTGCTAAAAGAGCCACTGTTCATACATACCTTGCCACCTCTGATCTGTTCAGAGATGTTGTCTTTGGTATGTCACAAGAAGATGCTATCAAAAAGGCTGTCGAAACAGCTAAACTTGTTAGATCTCTAACTAAAGATGATCCAAATATGCAAGATACTATCTGGACTTATCAATTTTCTCCTGAATGTTTCAGTGATACTCCAACCGAATTTGCATTAGAAATTTGTGAAGCTGTCAAGAGTGCTTGGGAACCAACTGCTGAAAATCCTATAATCTTTAACTTACCTGCTACTGTTGAAGTTTCAGGTCCTCATGTTTACGCCGATCAAGTTGAATATTTTTCAAGAAACATTAGTGAAAGAGAAAAAGTTATAATCTCATTACATTGTCACAATGATAGAGGCTCCGGTGTTGCTGCCACTGAATTAGGTTTACTCGCTGGTGCTGATAGAGTTGAAGGTTGTTTATTCGGTAATGGTGAAAGAACTGGTAACGTTGACTTAATCACCGTTGCATTGAATATGTATACCGATGGTGTTTCCCCAGAACTTGACTTTTCCGACATGGAATCCATCATTGAAGTTGTTGAAAAAGGTAACAAGATCCCAGTCCACGCAAGAGCTCCATATGGTGGTGAATTAGTTGTGTCTGCATTCTCAGGTTCTCATCAAGACGCTATCAAGAAGGGTTTCACTGCTCAAGCTAAAAGAGAAGCTAACGGTGATAAGAGATGGTTGATCCCATATTTACCATTAGACCCACAAGATATTGGTAGAAACTATGAAGCTGTCATCAGAGTCAACTCACAATCAGGAAAAGGTGGTGCCGCTTGGGTCATTCAAAGAACCCTTGGCTTGGACTTACCAAGAGCAATGCAAATTGATTTCTCCAAGGTTATTCAAGAAGAAGCTGATAAAGTTGGCCGTGAACTGAAATCAGATGAAATCATTTCTTTATTACAAACTCGTTACAACATTGACAATATTTCTCACTCCGCCTTAAGTGTTAAGGACTATAACATACATAAACATTCTGAGTTTGTTACCACTTTGAGTGCTGATTTGGTGATAAATGGTAAGAAGGTCGCCGCTGAAGGTACTGGTAATGGTCCAATCTCCTCCTTTGTTGACGCTGTGTCAAAGGCTTTAAATATCGAACTAGAGTTACACACATATAATGAACACTCGGTCGGTAAAGGTTCTAACACCAAGGCTGCTACCTATGTTTTACTATCGGTTAAAGGTGATAAGGCTGTTGGTCAATGGGGTATTGGTATGCACGAATCAATTACAAGAGCATCAATCAACTCTATTGTGGCAGCTGTTAACAATTTGGTTAAGGAGAATGTGATCACTGCTGAACCAGTGAAAGCATCTGCTTGATTTGTAAATGTTTCTTTATAACTTATTTATTATTAGTCTTATTCTGTGCATTTTTACAATGGCACTTCTCGTATCCTAACGTTTCAAATAAGACCCATATCCAATAAAACAACTAAATGCGTATTTGCATGCACCACACATCTTGTCTTGTACTAATAGCTAGCTTTGATCCCTAATAGTCTTAGTGATACCTAGGAGAAGACCTCTTGGTTGAAGTTTTTACCCTGCCTCAAAAATTGAAGCTCGCTCGCTCTCTAAAGTTTAACTTTTTTGCAATTGTCTATAAATTACAGGAAAATTTTTTCTTCACCTTTCCAAACCATTATACTTTTGCTCTTCTACATTCCTTGTACCAAACCATTCTTATAGACAGTACGATTAAACTTGATCCCGGAGAGATTATGCCATGGTTTCCATGGCCCTTTCTGAATCAATAGGTTCTATACGTGATTCAAGAGTGGTTAGACAAACGCGCCGATGTTAATAAGAACCCGTCTGGATCGTCTTTAGTGACGGATTGAAAGAGGGGTGTCAGATAACATGTACATTTTTAAACAACTGTTTTATAATATTGATGAAATTCATTTTGTTTTTCTCCTGTAAGTGGTACTCTTTTAAGAAAGCTTGAAAGTACTTGTTTTTTGGACCTCTTAGTTGAAAGAACAAAACCCGAGTTTCATTCACTTCTGTTTTTTTACTTGTAGCCATGGCCTTGAAGAATCAGATAATTTTAAGGTTTGAAAGAAGTACTGTTTTTGTCACCACATTGATCTGGATATCTCACTCTGGATTCTGAACCTGATCTCGTCTAATCTTGGTGTGCTTCTATATCCCCAAACAATTTCATTGAGAATGGCATTCATACTACCCATTCTACAAATGTTATAGCAACTATTTCGTCTACCATAGAGACAATACAGTTGTGATATGTGTAAAAGTGAAGTGTTAAGTAACCATCAAGTGGATAGTTTATTAGCGATCTGGTATACAAATGTTTACATATTTATTCACCCTTTCACTGCTGTATTCTAGTCAACATTTTCGAACTTTTGTGAAATGTAACATGTATTTCCTAGACAGAACCAAAAGATACCCATTGATCAACAGAGTCATAATCTGGTCAGCATTTTTAAATAAAGATCGTCATTTGAATTATCAACAGAATGAAGGGATTTATTATCGACCTACGGAGAGCTTACTTTCCTCGATGAAATCTAGAATAAGCAGTCTCCTTCTTCCTAAGCTCAACGTTCTTTCAACATCTTGTTTCTCTTCTCTCTTCTCTTGAGTCTTTCCACTCTCTTTGCATGCATGACAGTGGCAAGCTTTTCGTATCTTTCCTTCTCAGCCTTTTTCTCTCTTTTTTCCTTGATCTTATCTATTTTTTCCTTTCTTTCAGCTTCCTGTTCGTCTTTCAATTCCTTCAATTTTTGCTTTAGTTGCTCATCTTTCTTTCTTTGTTCTAACTTCTTAGCCCACGACGTATTCAGACCACGAGCACTTAGACGATGAGCTTTTTTGGAAACTTTCCAATTCTTTCCTAATTCAATCAGAAGGTTTCATCGATCAACAAAACAATTATGTTAGTATTTGAATATTCAAGACTTTCTTTTTCTCAAACAACATCGTGATCTAGTGTTTTTCAAATGATGTACTTACCACTTACTCTAGAGCCCTGAGTTAGACTTACAGTTAGCTCTTCTGGTTGTGATTCTTTTGTACGCTCAGCAGTATCGCTCATTATGTAATTAAATTCTATTGGGTGTGTATTTATCTATATTTTGATATAATCTAAGATGATTGAATATAATACAGAAGGTCGGATATTACTCTTTATCAATGTTCAAATCTACAATTTCTCCAAACTTTTCAGATAATAGTATAAAAGTAGAAATAAAAATAAAATATCAAAAATTTTCCAGCACCCTCCAAATTGGGAGCGTACAAATTGTTCCTGTTTCTACAGTTGCGCGCGCGTGTACTGGGTCTTATTGTACTTCATCGAATAATGATTGCATTACTTTGGTATATGAGTGGATATTCTATTATGGCTATTTCGACAACCATTTGAAAAAACCACAACTATATTCATTAAGTGGATCTTCTACGTCTCCCCCATCTTGAACTGAAGAAAACGACTTAGTGGGAGCAACTGAAACGTCCCATGTTTGGTTCTTTGAAGGTTTAGCACAAGACCAAAATTTCTTTCCCTTATTTTTGGCATCCCCGTTCTTCACTAAACGCAATTCACATAGCTCATTGTGTTTACAAAGTGGTGTTGAAACTGCTGATTGCTGAAGTAAATTTTTGAAATCAGCAGCTGACAGTTTTGACGCCCGTTTTTCAGAAGAGGTTGAACTTGGTTTGGAAAGATTGTCCTGCAAGGGCAATAGAGTAGTTGAAGGAGCATCGTTTGGGTTTGGCTTAAAGAAAAAGTTCGTGATTGTCTGAGATTTGCCTGGCTGAGTTGGATTGCTTGGAACAAATTGTTTTTTCCTGCTAGTGTACTCTAGTGTGCCACTATTAGCGCGCTTGAGCACTTGAGGTTGATTTGTATCTAAAACAGTTGAAGTTACTTCGTTAGATGTGGGATTGACTTTCCTCTTTCTTTGAAAAAAGGAATCGATACTTTTTCCGGAGTGTAATTCATAGAACCGTTTAGCTTCAAACCAACACGGTGTGCATTTGTAATGATCGAATTGGTCCTCATCCTCTTGGTAGTCTAACTTTTCCATCTCAAAATCAGTATAGATAGGACAATGGTCGGATCCATAAAGATGTTCCCATATATCTGACTGATTAACGGTTTTCATTAGCTTTGACGTAGCTAAGATCAAATCAATTCGGGAACCAATATTTTGAGGCCTGGTGTTTTTAAATGTATTCCAAACTGTGTACATTTTGAGTCTACGGCCTTGTATCTCTCTTGTAGTGTCATGTAAAATTTTACCGTCATTTATATCTTCAATGAAGCCGGTCGTGTCATATACATAACTATTGACAAGTAATCGAGGATCTGATGTTTTTTTAAAATCCATCACTTGCTCTTTGTTCACAAGTTCAAAATCCTGTGAATTATTTGCTTTATTTAAAACTCCGTCTTTGAATCCTAGCTTTATATATTCATCGCTGTCTATCAAATTAAGGGAAACATTTATATCCCCCATGATAATCACATGCTTTCCCATTTTAAACAAATTGTTTGCCCTTTGAAATAAACATGTTAAAAACAACATTCTGAACTCTTCCCCATCTTCAGTGCCCATGGAGTTTGCTGGGCAGTATACGGATATTAACACAACATTGAAGTTCAATTCTACTATGACACATCGACCCTCGGAATCAACGTTTAGTAATTTCCCACGAGAGCCAGTTTCTTCGATGATGTCGGGATAACCGCCAATACATAGATCCTGAAACTTGTCATTCTTTGAAGATTCAATATAAGATATCCCTGATTTATTTAATCTCAACAAGCCGGTGATCCCTTCTTCAGCTTTAATGACAGTCAGAGCTTTGTGTACAGTAATTGGGTCAGATGCATTAGGTCTCCTCACAAATACACCCACACCACTGTAACCCTTCTTGGACAAAGGGACGGAGATGAAACTGGAGTAATTTTCTAAATCTGCTATCGTATGGTCAACATCAGATCTCTGTAATTTAAGTTCTTGAAATGATATAACATCTGCATTCATAAACTGGAACACTTTATCATATGTGTAAGTAGTATTCCACGGATGATAGTTCATCAAGGTTTTCAGACCGTTCACATTGAACGATACCAGACGTATTGATGTTGGTGATTTCTTATCTGGAGTGGCTTCCTCAGATGGCATATTGTCTCAGTATTTGGATCATCGAATTCACTATATCCTGCTGTTGACGCTTTCTTGGTTTATGGTCTTGAATGTAACGGAATTTGGATGGTCAAATCACTATACTATGTTGGATTATAAGTATCCAAACTGTCTCAAGATCATAAAGTAGGGGTGAATGACGATTGATCATGCTCGAACTTTGAAATTTTGACGCGTGGTAAAAAATCAATATACTTATTATTTTATGTATCAATTTGCACATTTCAATTTGCAGTTTTCTCGAATAAAAGGAGAGCAAGAACTACTGTATCGAACTGTTGAATTTACTGTGACTAACTAATCAAAGCGATAACGTGTAGAATACATGTTTTATTTATAAAAAGAGAAGAGATGCTTAGCAAAATAATTAGTATTAAGGAGCAATAAAGTGGGTATCTAAAAGTGAGTAAATGGAATATTAGCAGAAAAAAAACCGTAATTAAAAATGAGCAATAGACAAAAATGACTTGCAATTTTGGAGGAAAAGTGGAGGTAACCAAGCAGGTTCCAAAGCAATGATCGAGCGCTATTATAACTGAGAACGATAAGTTTAGTATATAGCTTGATTTCTAGGAGCTTTGTGCCATGACCATCCGGCTTCTGGTTCAGCTTCTGGTTCAGCTTCTCTCTTGTATATAGCTTGATTTCTTGGAGCTTTGTGCCATGACCATCCGGCTTCTGGTTCAGCTTCTGGTTCAGCTTCTGGTGCAGCTTCTGGTGCAGCATTTGGTGCAGCATTTGGTTCAGCATTTGGTTCAGCATTTGGTTCAGCATCAGCTTCTCTCTTATATATTGCTTGATTTCTAGGAGCTTTGTGCCATGACCATCCAGCTTCTGGTTCAGCTTCTGGTTCAGCTTCTCTCTTGTATATAGCTTGATTTCTTGGAGCTTTGTGCCATGACCATCCAGCTTCTGGTTCAGCTTCTGGTTCAGCTTCTGGTTCAGCTTCTCTCTTGTATATAGCTTGATTTCTTGGAGCTTTGTGCCATGACCATCCGGCTTCTGGTTCAGCTTCTGGTTCTCTCTTGTATATAGCTTGATTTCTTGGAGCTTTGTGCCATGACCATCTGGCCTCTGGTTCAGCATCGGCATTAGCGATTGCAGCTGCGTTGGCGCCAGGGCTAGCAATTGGAGCAGCTTCGGCGAATGCTAAGATAATGGAAAATATGACGGTGACGCTAAACTTCATTGTGAGATAAATTGATAGTAAATCAATAATAATAAATTGGGCCTGGTATATTTGATTAGTAGTTCAGTATATTTGATGATTTTAATGTTATCCAGAGTTGACAAAGAGTGTCTAAAGTAATTATTGATTTGAGAAGAAAACAAGCTTCTTTTAAATGTAAAACTTTCGATATGAAAGGACACTATTTTCAATCGGATCTGAGACAAAGAACCACAGGTTGTATGCACAACTCGATCTAGGGAAATACAGAGAAGTCAGGAGCTCATCATTCTCCATGCTGAAGCACCTACAGCAAACAAAGTTTCAAGAAACATTGGGCTGATTCAATCAAATACGAGTAACAGTAAAAGCTACAGCAGCCACAACCAACTTCACCCCAGATTTTTAACAAAAGTTCAACTATCACATTGACATTATCAGAGCGTTTCAGTATTTGTCCTTTGATCGACGAATTAGGAAATTTTTCAAATTTTGATCTGATGAGCCGCACGTCCATTTTGGGGATACAAAGGAAGCAAATATGCAAGATTGAGTGAACTTCAAGCATAAAACGAATCAGTAATGTAAGTATCAATAATTATCTACGCTTAAACCAAACCAAAAAGCGGTTTAAGAGGTGCATCCCTTCAATTGAAACACTATAGTTTGGTGCTAGTTGCGTTCATGAATGGCCAAAGACCATATTATGAAGGCACCGGGCACGTTACTGAAAGGCATAATTGCCCATGGTTCATTGATCAACTGCATAAATCGAATTATTTACACTCCCGAGTTACATTAAGAATGTTCGAACAATAGAAGTTCTATAGCTAACTGTGCCACCTAATTTGGGCCCTCTAAGTAGCTAGTAGATAAAAAACTTCCATTGGTTCGCTTAAACTCGAATTTTCACCTTTGAAGGCCCAAATAGGAAACTTTGAGTTGGTTCGTGGAACTTGAAAGTATATCAATGGGTAAGTAATACATGTTTCAGTCTGCTGAACAAAGAAAATTTGACACATATGTTTGCAAACGCAGTCGTTAAATGTAAGAGAAGTCTTGATCATGAAACAATATTACTTGGTAATCAGCAAGTGAACGTTGGACTATTCATTTGACCCATGTCATTGTAACTACTTTAAAACCAGAACTTGGTTTCAGAACTTTGCAGTCAATCATGATAATACACGGTCGTCACATAATAGGTAAAGGTCTGAATCTGAACACAATTTTTTGTTGAACAACATCAATAATTTCGCACACTTCAGACCCATCTTCTTCATTTTTGGACATTAGTAAAATACCTAACGGTGGATTTATTTTTTCTATCTTGCCGACTAGCCTTTGAGAATTGCTAATAAATAAAGTCGCATTTTGAAAATCAGGTGCCAATTCTAACTTTCCTAGCTTGACTGCATCTTTGATGACTGACTCTTGGGAAAGAGTAGTCATAATGTCAGGTAATGGTGTCTTTATAAAAAGTTTCTCCTCCTCTTCGGTTAACCCATCTGGTTTGATTTCAGGTAAGTTTAATTCCCCTTGTATTTCAAGTAAAGTTGAGCCTAAACTGGTAGTTATTATGGTTGAGTAGTTGTCCAAACTCTTTGTGGGAGGAACGCTTGCGAAGGACTTTGTAGCTTTTGCGTAACTAATTTCTCTGGTTGGCATTCTAAAGTTATTAACCAATTTGTCAAACAAAAGATGACACTTAATATCAAGTGACTGGAAACTTGAAAAGAAAGAAACGATATGTTGATTTACTTCGAAACAATCATCATGACGCGTTAGTTCTAGAGATGAGTTCAAAATATGCATCCTTGCACAGTCAATTTGCGATGCGATAAAGATCATGATTAAAATTGATTATTGCTGTACTTATCTAGTTGACTGAACAGATCAAAAGTACTAGTGCAGATCATGTATGCTTTGTGTATCACTTAGTTAGACTTTGACAGCCATAAATACACATACAAAAATCCGATATCCAATTTCCAAAATTCAATTTCGAAAAATGCTTTCAATTTTTCAATCGAGCAAGTTCAAACCAGATCGGTTTGAGAAAGATTTGAAACAAATATCGAATAGGATTATTAAAGGTGAGAAGAAACTTCATAGATACAAAGTGAACAAACATAATTATAAAAAGACTTCAGTTATTTATTTACTGGGATTATACATTAGTTATTTGGGCTATTTAAATTTTTTAAAGAAGGGTTTTTTTCCACGAGATATATCGGTAATTGTAGGATTTCCAATATTAATCGTTGCCACTTACTATGGCTTGAATTACGCATTTAATCTTCTGATTTCTAACACAGAACTGAAGTTGGAAAATTTAAGGTTAAAACATCAGGAAAAGATCGATGAATTGAAAGAACAAACCAATTTTCTTAAGACTAACGAACTGTTAACTAGATTTTCAAATGGCCAAGATTTGAAAGAGCTAGAACAGCAGGCCGAACAGATAAACAACAAGAAGAAAGAGTACCTGGAGTTAATGAAGGAGGGTAAAATATCCAAACGTGAAGGCTCAGAAAAAACTTTGTATGACAGTTTTCTGGAGTTTGTGCTAGGTAATGATGAATTGAGCCCCGATTTACGATTTGCATTGATATGTAAGAATTGCTACCAGCATAACGGTTTGGCTCCGGTAGGTGTTGAAGGCCACCATGTTATGTATACCTGTCCTAAATGTGGTGTTTTAAATGGAACCTCTAAACCAGATGAAGAGGAATTGAAATCAGACAAAAAGACATAGGCGATGTTGAATCGATCTCTCTGTGGCAGGCCGTCATTACAGATGAGGTTGCCCGGATGGATATAGAATCTGGAGCATATTTGCAACAGACAGTTTTAAAGTATGTTAAACTGTTTTGCATGTGAACGAAATTCTATGCCAGGCGTACTATCCACTGCATAGCTCACTGGAAATGTGTTCGATTCTTATGTAAATTCGCATTTATTGACGAACGGTTAGATTCTTTATTTTGACTGTCTGATGTGTACTATGTATTCCTCTGTTTATAGATAAATGAATAACGATGCAATTGAAACCAATTGAAACCAACTGTACAAGACAAGCATTCTTGATTAGTACCATACTTTCATGGTTTTGACAAATATGTATAGCATTTCTTTATTTAGATACTAAATAATGGATATTACAAATAAATTGAAACATTTGCAAAACAATTTACAAACCCAATTCAATACAATATTACTAACAGAAAGTAATTTTATTTACATCGTAAACAATTATTTGCGGTTCATAAATGAGTTTAATTTGATATCAGATTAAGAGTTGAGAGTAACTTCTTAAGAAGTCAATGACATAATAGCATTGACCATATCACCTTTATGTTCTCTTAAGGCTTTAACAGCCTTAGCTCTGGAAACATCAGCTTGCTCAACAACTAGAGAAATATCACCAGCATCTAAACCGGATTCATCAACATCACCTTCTTCCTCTTCCTCATCGTCATCCTTCTTCTCTTCTAAAGAAGCAGCTTGTAAATCAGCAGTGATTGAAGCTGGGTCCTTTGAAGCTTCACCAGCAACACCAGCAGCAGCTTGGGCAGCTTCTTGAGCAGCAGCAGCTTCAGCGTATCTCTTGTTCAAGTCTTCAACCTTAGCTTCACCGAAGACGACATAAGAACCTGCAACAGTCTTGTAAACTTCTGGCTTATCAATGGCTAAAATAAAGTTACCCTTTCTTCTGAAAGTGACTCTGGAGATACCCTTGATTTCTTTCAAGTTTAACTTTTTGATTAAAGCTCTTGCTTTCTTTTCATTCTTTGATAAGATTGAAACTTCAGATCCTTCTGGGATTTGTTCTTCTGGTAATTCTTCGATTTTTGGAGCAGACATGTTTGGAATTTTAAATTAGTTGATAATTGACTATTGAGTATTGATATTATTCGAGCAAGATGAATCAGAATGTTTCAACTTGTATTATAAGTTCATGATGAAGAAGTGGAGTGGAAGATGACATTGGTCAATAGCCAAATTTCCCAAGGCAGGGCGCTTTGGAAAAAATCGTCGAGTTTTTCAATTATCTAAGCAAAGATGAGAGGTTGAGAAGCCCTGCGAAAACTAAACTTATAGCCCATCGTGCAAGGATGTTGTTTTTCCAACTCTTTCATCGATGACACGGCCTGAAATATTTAAAATTGCACAGCCAGTAATTTGCAGGTGAACTGTTAACAGAATTCAAGAGATTGACTTCTTAGGATTCCCATGTCTTCAAAGTTCGAGTTCACTAAACTATTACTAAACTACTTTGTAATCAAAGGAGCAAGAGGAGCATCAGCTTTGAAGTGGATCAAAAAAGAACTTTTTCTGATAGTGATCTGGTATCCATGTTCCTCGTACAAAGGTCTATAACTAGATACAGCTACCGACAATAGTCTACGGTGTGCCTCCCTTACTTAACACTGTTCGAAGCCAGCCAGTCAGTCATATATAAAATTACAGAAAATCTAAATTGATTATTGGGTGGTTGTTATATAATCACGTATTTTCCGGTCGCATCTACCCAGTAAACGTGCACTAGATAAAAAATCCAATGTAATTTGTACATATATATTATATAATATATACCCGGATGCTTAAATTTTCAATGATAACGAATAATTATTAATGGCACGAAAGCCGAGATCTTTCTTTTATTATGTCATTGCATATTGTAGCTTATGTAACGTCGGCCGTAAATTTTAATTTTTTGAAAGAAAGCGGAAGTGAAATGTAAACATGCTTTCACAATTTGAGTGGAATTTAGACCTATGTTAAAGCAGTTCTGTTTAACTATCAAGTATCTTCTGTATCGACTATCTCTTCTATTTAACGATATATATCTAGACATATTCATTCTCATAGAATTTAAAATCACATTCAATTTCAGTTGTGGGTTTCCAAGTGTATAACCCAGTGTATAACCCAGTGTATAACCCAGCCTCACTGCATAGAGATTTGCTTCATACTGTTTGCTAATAGGCCTCTCAGATTACACTTTTAGCTACTCGTTATCTTTGAAAGTATATACCATTAAGGACTTTGGATTGTTACGCGGTATCTACACTAGAGTGTATATATTGATCATTGTCTCCTGCTCAATTGTTATAAGCTCAATTGAAATTCTATATTAAAAAGAATTTATCAGTGAAATATGGGTTCAAAAAATAATAATGATGGTAACATCATAACAATAATGGGAAAGCTGTTCAAGAAAAAGAATACGAAAAATGTTCAAGAAGAAAGAAAAATATTCGTTAACATCCCATTACCCAAAGATTTGATTGACCCTAAAACAGGCGAACCTGCTAAAAGTTATCCACGAAATAAAATTAGAACAACGAAATATACCCCATTGTCGTTTCTTCCGAAAAACATTTTTTTCCAATTTACAAACATTGCTAATTCTTATTTCCTATTTATCATCATTTTAGGAGCTTTTCAAATCTTTGGTGTTCAAAGTCCAGCGATGCAAGCTGTTCCATTGATTGTTATCGTTGTTTTGACGGCCATAAAGGACGGATTTGAAGATTATAGAAGAAGTTCCTCCGATTTGGAATTGAACAATTCTAGAATTCATATTCTTAGTGGAATAGACAATCCAAACGTTACGCGTGACAGGGTTGGCCCTTGGAGAAGATTCAAGAAAGCATGTACTAGGGGTATCAGATGGACAGCAGCATTTGTAACTGGTCGAAGAAAGAAGCTTCAAAACGCTCCACAAGAAGATGATGAGGTTGATGATTTATACAGAATTGATTCAATTGTAGACTCAATCGGAACCAGAAGAACATCTCTCTCTAGACCAGGTGCTAAATTATCACCATTCCAACCGCATACTATCTCAAATCCAAATATTAAACCCGAAATGGTGGCCAAGTTCACCAATAGTTATTGGAAGAATATCACAGTTGGTGATATCATTCGAGTTAGAATAAACGAAGAAGTGCCGGCCGATGGTATTATTCTTTCAACCAGTGATGTTGAAGGTGCATGTTATGTTGAGACTAAGAACTTAGATGGTGAAACCAATTTGAAAAACAAAGTTTCACTTCATTGTGGTCATGGTCTGAAACATGCTGCTGACTTTGAGAGAGCTCAAGTTGTTTTTGAGACTGAGGCTCCTAACTTAAATCTCTATCAATTCAGAGGAGTTGCCAAATACAAGTCATATGAATCAGAACATGATACTCTCGGCACGGATGCTTCGGAACCAGTTACATATAATAATGTCTTGTTAAGAGGTTCCACCTTGAGAAACACAAAGTGGGTTGTTTGCGTTATAGTTGCTACCGGTAGTGAAACTAAGGTTATGCTGAATTCTGGTGTCACTCCAACAAAAAAATCTAGGATCTCTAAAGAATTGAATCTTTCAGTTATTTTTAATTTCTTCATCTTGTTCGTTCTGTGTTTTGTTTCTGGGTTGATTAATGGATTGTTTTACGATAAGAGTGATACTTCAAGGGCATTTTTTGAGTATAAACCATATGCAGGTTGGGAAGCTTCAGCAAATGGTGTTGTTGCATTCTTTGTCGCCTTGATTCTATATCAAACTTTGGTTCCAATATCATTGTATATTTCAATTGAAATCATCAAAACGGTTCAAGCATATTTTATTTATACTGATGTGAAGATGTACTATCCTAGGTTGGATTTCCCATGTACACCAAAATCTTGGAACATTTCAGATGATTTGGGACAAATTGAATATATTTTCAGTGACAAGACAGGGACATTGACTCAGAACGTTATGGAATTCAAGAAGTGTACAATTGCAGGCAAAGCCTATGGCTTGGCTTATACTGAAGCTCATCAAGGCATGGATAAACGGGCCGGTGTTGACGTAATTGCTGAAAATGAAAGAATGCAGAAACGAATTGAGCAGGATAAATTGGAGATGTTAGAAAGATTGACAAAATCTGATAATGATCAACTACGAGCTGACAAGGTGACATTTGTTTCAAGTGAATACGTTAAGGACGTTTATGGGTCCGATATTGGAAGAATAAAAGCTAACGAAGATTTTATGCTGGCTTTAGCTTTGTGTCACACTGTTCTTACAGAAGTGAATAATGATGGGCTCATTGAGTTCAAAGCTGAGTCGCCTGATGAAGCTGCATTGGTTGCCGTTGCCAGAGATCTTGGTATAGTGTTTAGAGAAAAAACTAGATCATCTCAGATTATCACTAAATATGATGCTGAAAAGCCAATAGAGTACATCATCAAAGAAATAATACCTTTCAACTCTACAAGAAAAAGAATGTCGGTGATTTTACAAACCCCTGAAGGTGGTATTGTTTTGTACTCCAAAGGTGCTGATAATGTGATTTATGAAAGATTAAATGTGGATTCTGATCAAGATATTTTAAACAAGACCGCTATCCATTTGAGTGATTTTGCTCAGGAAGGGTTAAGAACTTTATGTATTGCTAAAAAGGATATCGATCCCAAGTACTTTGAAGAATGGCATGCTAGGTTTAAAGAAGCTAGTAATTCAATTTCAGATGATAGAGAAGAAGTATTGGAAAGCATTGGTGAAGAATTGGAAACTGGTTTAACTCTGTTAGGTGGAACTGCTATTGAGGATAAACTTCAAGATGGTGTCCCAGATTCTATTTCGTTATTAGCTAGTGCTGGTATTAAGTTGTGGGTGTTAACTGGTGACAAGGTTGAAACGGCAATCAATATTGGTTTCTCCTGTAACTTGTTAAGTAATGACATGGAATTATTAGTTATTAATGCAGGTGAGGAAAATGCATTGAAAAATGAATCTGCTAGTTCTTTAGTTGATAAGTATTTGAAAGAAAAATTCAATCTAGATGGATCTGACAAAGAATTAGAAGATGCGAGAAAGGACCATTCACCTCCAAATGGAAATTACGCTATCATTGTTGATGGAGCCTCATTGAATCATATATTCGAAGACAATGCATTGAAGTTAAAATTCTTACTACTTTGTAAACAATGCAGATCCGTTTTATGCTGCAGAGTTTCTCCTGCTCAAAAGGCTTTAATTGTGAAAATGGTCAAAGACAACTTGAAAGTTATGACCTTGGCAATTGGTGATGGTGCTAATGATGTTGCCATGATTCAAGCCGCTAATGTTGGTGTTGGTATTGCTGGTGAAGAAGGTAGACAAGCTGTTATGTCTTCCGATTATGCCATTGGCCAATTCAGATTCCTCACTAGATTACTGTTGGTTCATGGAAGATGGTCTTATAAAAGGCTAGCTGAAATGATTCCTTGCTTTTTTTACAAAAATGTGAATTTTGTGATGGCATTATTCTGGTATGGTATTTTCAATAATTTTGATGGTTCATATTTGTACGAATATACATACTTGATGTTTTTCAACTTGGCATTTACATCATTACCTGTTATTTTCCTAGGTATTTTAGACCAAGATGTTGCTGATGTTGTCTCTTTACTTGTTCCAGAATTATACAGAACGGGTATCTTGGGAGTAGAATGGTCTCAATTCAAATTTTTCTATTACATGATTGATGGTGCATATCAATCTGTTGTTGCCTTTTACTTCCCGTGGTTATTATTCCGTCAAGGTGTTATTGTTAATCAGCATGGTTTGAATGTTGACCATAGGTTTTGGGTGGGTGTTTTCTGTGCACATATCTCCGTTATTTCTTGTAACTTTTACATTTTGCTTCAACAGAAGAGATGGGATTGGTTATCTGGTATTATTTATGCACTTTCGATCTTGCTTATTTATTTCTGGACCGGTGTTTGGACTTCATCTGTTACATCGTCATCAGAATTTTACAAAGCTGCTTCCCAATCGTATGGCACTGTGGCATTTTGGAGTGTTCTCGCAATTGGTATTTTATCGTCGTTATTACCAAGATTCTGCTATGATGTTTTGAATCGTTTGTATTATCCAAAGGATATTGATATCATCAGAGAAAGAGTCCAACTGGGTGAGTTTGCCGCATATCCATCTGACTACGATCCTACCAATTCAGATGATGTTGCAGCTTTTAGAGCAACTCATACCAAGAATATTACTGATAGTTCAAAGGAGGGTAATTCGGAAAGTTCTTCGAGTGATGTTGTTTTAGGTGAAAGAACAGAGGATCTAGAGGCGGGTAATGCCACCGAAGAGTTCAAATCAAGACCTCGTAGGAATACAATCAAGAGATTATTACATATCGGAGATTCATTTTCTTCTCCAAGGCAAAAGACTCCTCTTGAGACCATGAGAGAGAATATGATTAGAAATGGGGAAGTGTCTGGTAGATCATCATTACAAATTATAAGAACCAGTCATGATTTAGGTATAAGTAACCCTGAAAACTTGATGCGTTTACATTCTAGAAATTCTGCCTTGAAATAATAACTGTTGGAGTCGTGATAAATGTGTTGTTTTTCGTTTATGCTCTTCTCTCTTAATTTGTGTTATTCTACTTAAGATTAGTTTTTTTTGTTAATATTTTTTCCATAGAAATTGGACACCTTTCTCCATTTCTCTATAGAGTAGTGGTTACTTCTGATTCCAAATCAGCGCACAAGTATCTACTGCACGCACTTACCTTTATAATTTTACACTGTTTCAAATCTAAACGTCGATTGTATAGTATACCTTTTAGTCATGGAGTAAAACTGTCAATAGGTTCGATAATTTACAAGGAAACTACCGGTGTGTTGTGTACATTGTCGTAGACTCCCGCGGGAAGCCATGTGACATGTGTGCACTGTGCACGGCGCACGCATATAACCGAAATTTTTGAAAGACAAAGGCAAACAAACATGCGTCAGAATTTAGAGATAGCGATTAAGTAAATTTGTGTTTGTTTGGTTTTTTTTATAAATTTTTTATTTGTGATAAAAGATCACTAAACGGAGATAGATCAAAAGAACTAGGATTTTCCTGGATATTTAAAACATCTTTGAAGTCTTTGATTTACTCTCTCATTCATTCTCATCAATCATTCCCATCCCACTGTTATTTATTGACAATCAAGAAATGTCTGACCCTATCCCAGATGATTCTTTACTTACTCCAAATCAAACAACACACATAGATGAAAAGCCAAAGTTACCTGAATTTAACCTAGAGAATGTTCTTGGTGACATCAAATATGGGATCATTTCATTATTCGCTAACCCACTTTTCAGCAAGCCTTTAGCTGTGATGTTGATATTTGTTGAATCTATTGCTTTGAAAGCTATAATCAAGTTTGTTCCATACACGGAAATTGACTATTCTTCCTATATGCAACAGATTGAACTTATTGAAAGAGGTGAACTTAATTATTCAAAGATCAAAGGTGATACAGGACCAATTGTTTACCCAGGGGGGTTTGTTTACTTTTATTCATGGATGAATTGGTTTACGGAATATATGGACGATATGAAGACTGGTCAAGAAGTCTTTAGATATTTGTATTTGTTTACTTTCATTATAAGTTTAATTGTTTATTTTTCATGTGGTGGTTTCAAGGGAAAGTTTGCAGTGAAGCCATATATTTTGTATCTTCTTGTTGCTTCTAAAAGACTACACAGTATATATGTCTTAAGGTTGTTCAATGATGCATTCACTACATTTTTCATGATCGCTACGGTGATGGTGTTACAACAAGCTTCACTATACAAGAAAAGTAATGGATCGATTAGTACGTTTCTTACATATTTAAGTGCTGATTTATTTAGTGTTGCGATTTCTGTGAAAATGAACGCATTGTTATATCTTCCAGGATACTTAGTTATAATTTACTTCTTATCAGATGAAAACTTGTTAAAAACTATTCCGGTGATATTATTTGGTTTATTTATTCAAGTTGGTATCAATTGGAGCTTTTTGACAACTTCAGATGAAATAAGATGGAATTTTATTGATGGTGCTTTCAATTTTAAAAGACAATTTTTATATGAATGGACAGTCAACTGGAAATTTTTAAGTGAATCTGTTTTCCAAAGCAATTGGTTTCATACGGGATTGCTTGTTGGTCAAGTTACAATTTTACTCTTATTTTTACTTACAAGGTGGTTATCACCCACTGTTACAGGAAAACGTTTAACTCAATTTTTCAAAGACTCTTTGAAATTTTATAAGAACACATTGTCTTCCAAACATGTCATATTATCCGAATCAAATGGTACGTTATTTGTTGCCAAAGTGATGTTTTTATCCAATTTGATTGGTGTTCTCTTTGCAAGGTCATTACATTATCAATTTTTGTCATGGTATGCAAATTCATTCCCATTTCTTCTATGGTTCAGTAAATTGCCAGCGATTGTTAATGTCATTCTATTTGCTGTGCATGAGTGGTGTTGGAACAAGTATCCAAGTGATTCAATGAGCTCTTTGTTGTTGATCTCCATTTTAACAATTGTCATAGGTGCCAATTATGTGAATGATCAATTTGTAAATGGTGATGTTGTGGAATTTGAAGAGGTTGAAGAGAAGAAGAGCCAGTAGATTGGGGCAGAAAGGAAAGGAAAGAGAATAAAATACTTATCTTCTCTTTATAATATATCGTATTATACTATATTATATAATGTACTTATTCACCAACAATCCTGTATTTACTTTTCAATGAGTTACTGTTTTTATAGCGATATATCCATCGATTCATTTTTATGTGGAAACACAATGAATTGCATTTGAAGTAGACAGAACTCGAAGTTCTTGTACCAGCCAACTATATCTATCTATCTGATTAATTAACGATATCGATGGAAATTATCTTTTGTCCCATCCACTGAAGCACTGCCCATTATTAATAAAATATGTCAAATATTAAAAATTATCAGAAGGCGGTGCAGCACAAATCTAGAAAATTAAATTAACCTTAACTTAGCTGGCCCCCCGCCAATTATTTCAACTTGCAATTACCAGAGAGGAAGGAAGAGTTAAGTAAGTAACTAACTAACTAAGTAAGTAAGTAAGTAACTGCATGGAATAATCAATTACTGGTAACTATATATATATATATATATAGTAACTTGGAAAGAGTTAAATGATACGATTAACGTAATAGGCATGTAGGTAGGTAATATGGTGTTAGCGAGTAAACAGGATTGGATCCACGAACCATAAGGTAATTTTTTTTCTTTATTTTGTATGACCCCAATTTATACATATGTACATATACATATGTACATAATGTATGTGAAATGTGATATTTAAGAATTGAAAAAAAAAAAACAATTTAGGCTAACAAAAGTACTGATGCAGTAGTTTGATTAGTCCACAAGATCAATAAATTTTATAATATTGATATCAGCAAAAAACAAAAGTAAGTAAAACCATCACCACCACTGACAGCCAGCAGCAGCTTGATTATTAAATTAAACATTCGGAATCAATTGAAGTATTAAATTGGTCCAATCATTTCACATTCAAATGAAAAACAATTGTAAAAATACCCATATCTATTATCTCTAAACATCCAATTATCCTGTATGAGCCAGCAATCTTTCAGTCAATACAAAAAAAACAGACGATTTTAGGATTCAAGTACGTATGCCTGTGCGGTGAATATTTGATCTTTGTGGCGTTTTAAGTAAGTTGTTTGTTAGTTAAAGTAATTAAAGTAACGTTCCTTTGGCGGTGCCTTCTTTTTTTTTTGAAAGAAGTTTCTCCTGTAACTGTAACTGTGCTGTGGGGGGCCGGGCCGGGGCTGGTTGGTAATTAATTGAGGCCAATTTTAATTGGTCTTAGGTTTATTAGTATGAAGTCATCATATGTACGTAGTAGGATTGGATGTAGATTCAAGAGCTTACTTTACATCAGCTACTATGGTAATAGCTGTACCAACTGGTATAA